>BLBF01000063.1:4076400-4158649 GCA_015471245.1 Laticauda colubrina
TTTAGCTTGTCTACCTAACCCTGGTTGGGGAACCCAGGCTTAACACTTGTTCAAGCTACTTCTTTTCCTAAATATAGTGAACTTATCAAGTCTATCTTTTGGTGAGCAGACAGTACTTCACATTAAGTTCACCTACTTTTCTTGGTTGCAGAAGATAATGGTGAACAGAAAAGCAATATAATATAGAAGTATCCCCAGGGTGGATCAGCATTCTACATGAACCAAAGGAGATCAAAGCCCACCTCTGAAAGGCAATTTTACCTGTTTCATAATATTTTTAGGGAGCTTTATCCCAGATTCACCTTACAAATATCTATTAATGGTAGTTCTACCATTAAAGATTGCCAACAGTCACTTTTTACACAGAATGCTGTGAAGCATGATTCTCTGTGTTTGCTATGAGCAAAAGGACGAGGCATTCTCCAAGTCATTTGTCAATTCTGGAACTGAAAGTTATTTTCCCTGATTCTCTATTTATAGGAAACAAACTACACTGCTCAAAAAAATAAAGGGAACACTTAAACAACACAATGTAACTCCAACTCAATCACACTTCTGTGAAATCAAACTGTCCACTTAGGAAGCAACACTGATTGACAATCAATTTCACATGCTGTTGTGCAAATGGAACAGACAACAGGTGGAAAGCATAGGCAAGACATCCCCAATAAAGGAGTGGTTCTGCAGGTGGTGACCACAGACCACTTCTCAGTTCCTATGCTTTCTGGCTGATGGTTTGGTCACTTTTGAATGCTGGCAGTGCTTTCACTTTAGTGGTAGCATGAGATGGAGTCTACAACCCACACAAGTGGCTCAGGTAGTGCAGCTCATCCAGGATGTCACATCAATGCGAGCTGTGGCAAGGTTTGCTGTGTCCGTCAGCATAATGTCCAGAGCATGGAGGCGCTACTAGGAGACAGGCCAGTACATCAGGAGACATGGAGGAGGCCATAGGAGGGCAACAACCCAGCATCAGGACCGCTATCTCGCCTTTGTGCAAGGAGGGACAGGAGGAACACTGCCAGAGCCCTGCAAAATGACCTCCAGCGGGCCACAAATGTGCATGTGACTGCTCAAACAGTCAGAAACAGACTCCATGAGGGTGGTATGAGGGCCCAACATCCACAGGTGGGGGTTGTGCTTACAGCCCAACACCGTGCAGGACGTTTGACATTTGCCAGAGAACACCAAGACTGGCAAATTCGCCACTGGCTCACTGTGCTCTACACAGATGAAAGCAGGTTCATACTGAGCATGTGTGACAGATGTGACAGGGTCTGGAGACGCCATGGAGAATGTTCTGCTGCCTGCAACTTCCTCCAGCATGACCGGTTTGACAGTGGGTCAGTAATGGTGTGGGGTGGCATTTTTTTAGGGGGCAGCACAGCCCTCCATGAGCTTGCCAGAGGTAGCCTGACTGCCATTAGGTACTGAGATGAGATCCTCAGACCCCTTGTGAGACCATATGCAAGTGCAGTTGGCCTTGGGTTTCTCCTAATGCAAGACAATGCTAGACCTCATGTGTCTGGAGTGTGTCAGCAGTTCCTGCAAGATGAAGGCATTGATGCTATGACTGGCCCGCCCGTTCCCCAGACATGAATCTAGTTGAGTACATCATGTCTCGCTCCATCCACCAACACCACATTGCACCACAGACTGTCCAGGAGGTGGGGGATGCTTTAGTCCAGGTGTGGGAGGAGATCCCTCAGGAGACCATCTGCCACCTCATCAGGAGCATGCCCAGATGTTGTAGGGAGGTCATACAGGCACATGGAAGCCACACACACTACCGAGCCTCATTTTGACTTATTTTAAGGATATTCCATCAAAGTTGGATCAGCCTGTCGTGTTTTTTTCCACTTTAATTTTTAATGTAACTCTACATCCAGACCTCCATGGGTTGCTAAATTTGATTTCCATTGATAATTTTTGTGTGATTTTGTCAACACATTCATGTATGTAATGAACAAAGTATTTAATAAGAATATTTCATTCATTCAGATCTAGGATGTCTTATTTTTGTGTTCCCTTTATTTTTTTGAGCAGTGTATATCTCTCTCCAGTTTGAGTTTGAAGCAAACCTTCAGAGCCCTATGTACATTTTGTTTCAGCCATGTGCTATGAGTTGGCAAGGATATTCTCTTGTGCTTATTTGAATTTTGAATAACTCAGAGCTCAAAATTCTTATCTGACCTAGAAACTTTGTTTTTATGGAATATGTACAGATTATCTAACTGAGTCTCTGTCTTCCAAACGAAGGCTAAGCTCCATATAACAAAAGTGGGTGAGAATCTGTGTAATGAGTCTGAGGAGGGTAATCATCAAAACTTGGTATTCAATGTTGACTAATATGAGGAAAAAGTGGATCTGAAAGCAGTACTGTTAACTTATTCTGAAGAAATAGTAATAGCAATAGCACTTAGATATATCACTTCACAGTGCTTTCTCTCTCTCTCTAAACAGTTTACAGAGCCTGCATATTGCCCTCAACAATCTGGGTCATTTTTCTGACCTCAAAAGGATGGAAGGCTGAGTCAACCTTGAACCAGTCAGAATCTAACTCTTGGGAGTGACTAGTCAATTAACCAGCAACACTGCATTTTAACCACTATACCACCATGGCTCAATGAACATATAGTTGTTCCCTATGAGTACAGCCCAATCATTGCTAAATCCTTCTTCAGTCTGGTGTGACTCAACATACTGCATGTACTCTGGTTTAAAAATATGGTTATAATATCAACAACATGTAACACATTGCCATCATAGTGTCATAAAATATGATTTCATCTATAAAAAGCAACAATATTATTTAAAGAGCATAAGCATGTCTTTTAGATTTGTGTACTTGTATGTTGTAGAATATGCTGACCCCTAATGGCTGATGTGGAAATATACTATTTTTCTGGAAAAATAAAGTTCTTAAAGGCACTTTTAACTTGAAAATGATGTTGAACTTAACCATCTTCATTAGACATGTATGTGTATGTCTTAACTCTGGACTCTTCTCACTGATATTGAATTATAATCTCTTTTTCTACTAATAGAAATCTCACAAGTAAATATTAACCAATTTAAGTATTCATTTCATTCAAATCCTTATAGAAAGACTTTTTTCCCCATTTCCCCCTTATAATTCCCTCTCATAGTTACGGTGCACCTTTCAAAAGACCAGAAATAAAATATTAAAAAGCTATACAAAATATAAATAAAGTAAGTCCCTATCCAAAGAAACAAAATAAAAAAAAACCAGAACTCTGAATATGTGCTTTTGGATACCTATCAGTAAATAATACATTTCAACGAAAAATATATAAGTATCAGGAAGGAATGTAACTGCAAAAAAGTAATGCAACAAAAATCTATTCTTGCAAATTTAAAAGGAAACTTGTTAAACATGGATGTTTGTCGTGGATGTAAAACAAATAGATAATGTTGGGTTCTTGTTACCTGGTGTATTATTACTCAAAGTAGCAGTTGTCCCTGGCAAAACAGGAGTCACAACTGGAGGAGGAATTCCTGCTGCCATATCCAATAGAGGCTGGATAATTTCACTTTTGAATACATTATTCTTCTGCCACAAATTGAGCACTCTTACAATTTTACTCTAGGAAAGAAAGAGATAACATTTAATATTAAACTTTATATCATATAAATTCCTATTCCAAGTTAAACAGCTTTTAAAATAAAACTACTGAGGCTATATTCAATATTCCTTATCATGGTTACAAGGATCAGGAATGTGTTGTGGATTTCAGTGCTCTTTTTATACTAGGACTAGAAATCATGAAACTTCAATATTATTTGTCATAGAGTAAGCAGACTAGTCCAAAATTCTGTTTATTACTCAGGAACATCACTTTCCTCTTATTTTCTTCAATTGATATAATTTACCACTATTTTCTATCCTGTCTCAATCAACTACTATATTTCAGTCAACACTACTGCTAAGATCTAAACTATGATTTGACATACTCATCAAACCATGATCTGAAGATAAACCATAATCAATTGATTACATTCAGACATCAAAATCAATTAGTTCATTCTGACATCAAAAATCAGTTACCAGTCAAAAAATAAATGAGGCAAACAAGGTAGATTGGTAAACAGCTGATGGTACATTTCAGTCCCTACCTGCAAAGAAGATGCCTTCTCCAATCTTAGAGAATAAAAAATAATCTATGTCAGTGGGTCCCCAATCTTTATGGCTTGGCAGCCTGGGGGGGGGGGGGAATCGGCCCACCACTGGCACATATTGAGCTGTGCGTGTACTCCAGCCAGCTGCTCGCACAGCTTGGTTCCGAACAGACCATGGCCGGATAGTGGGCCGTGGTCTGGTGGTTGGGGATCCCTGATCTATGTGACACAATGAACAGACTTGTTCAATTTGGATTAGATTTCCTCATTTTATTCCAATGAATACATTGAATGATTCTAGTGATTCTATTTTGTATCTAGTGATTCAGATTCTGAATCTTCTAGCAATGGCCACAAAATTGTTAGAAAGTAAGAACAAAAATGAATTATATTATTGAAAACAAAAGGGTAATGTCCCCTTCCTCTGCAGCTGCTAGTGCACCTATTAAAATAGTTGGGGGCTGGGGAAGTAAAATAATAAATTCTACTGCCTGAGAGAATTCATTTTATGGGATCTTAGATTCCTTCCAATCTAAACCTTTAGTATTCTGTTTAAACCATTATTTTAAATCCCCAAGAACTTAAACTCAATTTCTCAAATTTATAGAGTTTAGCTCATTTATATACATAATGCATAACTTCAGGTTAGGTACTGTCATGCTTAATTTTATATACATTATATAAGAATATTATTATTGGATTACCTTGATATGAATATATTATGCAATGTTTAATGTACAATAATAGTGCAGATCAAAGCATATCGTCATCAGGTCACCTGCTAGAGCCAAAGCCTACTTATGCTTTTGACATCATTATGGGATTCAAAAATATGGCGCACATGTTATACATTGAAATAATAATCAAATACCCATAAACAATTATATTCTTTTCCATCTGCAATTCATTATTCAATCAAATTATACCCCTTTCATTTGTCAAAAATAGTACTAAAATATTGGAAAATGTTGATTGATATAGTGTTAATTTTTCCAAAATAAATAGACATCTGCCTATATGAGTAACAACCTGAAAATTAATGTACTGAAATGCAAGGAAATTGTATATCTCAACGAAAACAGAATACTGCAATACTTATTAGTAGATGAATGTGTCCCTTGAAAAGAGTGTAAATGGAAACCATTGAAAATGTACAGATGATGGTAAAAAGATAGGGAGTGATATGTGAACTGCTGCAAAAAACTATTCTTTCCAAAAGAAATAAGAATGTGTTTATGCCAAAAGTACTTTATTAAAATGGACTGGGAATTGGGTAGGTCAAGGAAAACATAAAAGTTGAATCTATTGGGACTAAGTTCCTGATGAAGGATATATGTGATATAACTAAAAAGATGAGTCGTGAATTAATATGGGCTGGCAGTGTCCATTATAAAAATACATTGAGATGGTTTGGTCATACGGGAAGAATTAATGAGACTGAAACTGCACAATTAATACATGTTGGATGATGTTATGTACCAAAAGAAAGGTGAAGAAAATTGTGACTGTAATAAATTGATGTGTTCTTAAGAAAGAAATGAGAATTTTTTTAAAAAATGTAATATATAAAATATGATAAAATATAGCAGTGCAGAAAGATATAGACAAATACAGTGAATGGTTTAGCTACATCTATTTTTCTTTTTCTCTTTAATCTCATCTCTTTTTTTCTTTTGGTTTATTATTTCTTACTCTTTTTCAGTACTCTGCATAACAATTTTTAAACCCAAGAGGGACTACAGTGAAGGCATGCACAGTACTTTCTCCCAATTCACAAATAGTATTTATCTATTACTCAGGAACATTGTCAAGTAAAAAATACATTAAAAATTATAAAATTATATTTTTAATGTAAACTGAAGTGGTTGATAGGGGAAAGAGTGAAATGTAGAAGAATCCATACCTTATCATCCCCAGGGCAACGATATAAATTCTGGAAAGTGCTAATGATGTTATTGCTAAACCGAGGAGCAAAGACATCCTTCTCTTGTCCAAATTGATGCCGAGACTGCCGTACAATCGAGTCAATGACATATAAGCCAGGCACCTTATATTCTGGTTTACACTTCATAGAAATAAAATAAGAATACAAATTTCCTATAAGATTTATTAGCTAAGCTATAGAAACTATGAATGCTCAAAAAAAACCACCTGTATGGTATTGTTTTATATTACAATGTGTCATGTATATCATGTGGTATAATCATTTGTTGGAAAATTGCAATTGCTTAAACTTCATTTACATAAAGATAATAAAAACTAAATATTTTTAGGGAAATTACCTTCATTTTGATGTTAACACTTGGAATATTCAATTTTTTTAAATGATTTAAATAATAACACAGCTAGTCGTACAGAACAGAGCAATTTCTCAGAGGCATGACTCTACTAATATGTACTCTATGAAGAAGTTATAGGCACCAGCTGGTATTATGGGGAGGGGGGGGTAAAATTAAGACAAAACTCAATACCAGTGGGGAGGCTTTAACTCTGGAAGAAACAAAAAACTTTGTAATGTTAATTGTTCCCCTTCTCAACTCATTCTTACTGGTTAAAAGTCCAAGCACTGAGAGTGAAAGTCAGAGTCCTTTAGAGTTTTTGCTCTAATGTTTATGGCAGGGATGGATTCCTGCAGGTGGCGTAGCCACTGTAGGGAAGTTCAGGTGAAAAAGGATGTAGCCATAACTGCCTAATGGCCCAGGCATCCGTCTGGTGCACCCTATGGAGTGCTAGTTCCACCCTCTTGTCCTCCGGCCTTAATGCATCTTCTGCCTCTCTGGCCTGAATGGTTGTAACAGCACAATGGAGAAAGTAGTAGTACCAAACAAACTAAGGTTCACAGTTCACTGTCACCCAAGAGATCTATTTTATGGGAGTATTTCAAACTTGCATAAGACCCATGATATGCCATTGGCCATATGACCCATTGGCACCTCTACTTACTTGATGTAAGTCTCCTGCAACTGATACTTTAGCTTGGACACTCTAAACCTTTGGCTCAATACAACCAAAATTTACCTCAAAATTTACCCACAGGTGGTCACTGCCACCTGTGCTCTTACAAAAAATTCAGTAAGATGGCTAGGCAATTCAATCTCCTATGGACAATAAATGTCAAACTAATGCCAGGCTGAGGTTTACCGATTCTGATTCCTCTAAATGTTGCCATTCTATGGAACATGATTTATTTACTGTTCAAGTAGATAGATGGGTAGCAAATGGCTGCACATGACATGGCAAGGTGTTCAAAGATACATTCTCAACATTAAGAAAGGTGTTATTTTGTGCAGAGACAATCACCCAAGGCAGATTTGTGGCCCTGTTCAGTTACTCTGAAAATGTATGGGTAAATTCCAAAGGAAGTTGAGCTTTTATTAAACTGAATTCATATAATATCCATAAAATAGATAAAACCCTTTATGATAAGCAAATAGTCATGGATGCTAGTTTTGTGACCCAAGGGATCCACTGGTTGCAAAGTAATCCATGTAAAGGAAACAATAAGTGAACTGAATCACATAAAGGACTCTTCATATTTCAACAAGCTATTCTGACTCCCAAACATGCTTTCCTTACAACAGCTCCACAGAAGAAAAATAATTTACTGCACCTCATCAGATTGTAAACTGTGATAATATATCCAGTAACATTAATGCCTTTTAATACTTTTATCTATATGTAAACATCTAGATTCATGAGTATTTAAATTACAAAAACTATGATGTTTTGTTTGGTGACTTACCTTTTGAATGAACTTCTCAACACTCTGTACAACATGTTTGTAGAACTAAAAAATAAAAATATATAATAGGTTTATTATTTATTTGATTATTTATTTATTAAACAAATTTATATAGCCATCCAACTCACATATTGGTTATACTGGGAAGCTTACAACATTTATATAGCTTCCACTAAACACCATCTTTCTTGTTTTAGTAATTTTCTAGTTAATGTGTGTTACTTAATTTAGTGAATGATACCCTCAAGACCCACATTTGGAAGATTTCCTATGCTCTATTTCTTTGACTTTTTAAAAAGATCCCTTTAACAGAAAATAGAGTTTAAGAACAAAGTAAAAAAGGAATGGCTTCTTCTTTCTGACTAAATGCATGACCAAATACTAACATTATTTTAAAGGGGAAAGGGGAACACAGCAGGAAGGAAAAACATTTCACAGTTCTAATGGAAATCTCCCGTTAAATGGGTATTTAGGATCCATTATTTTTGGCTTTTGTTCCCATTAATGACCCCTTTAAACTACTGAATACATCATTTATTTAATGTAAACAAAACCTTTTCATTTAGTGTGTGTTTGTGTAAGTGTGTGTGCATGTATGTATTTGTATATGTATGTATGTCTATCAGTATGTGTGTTGTGAATTAAAAGCCCCAAAATATTAGAGTTATAGGTACACATGCAATTGTTAACATTTAACATATTTCCAGACAAATTTCTTTTTTGCAGAATTAAGAAAATACCACAAACAATATGAAAACATATAACTATTTCAAGGTTCCACACATTAAATTTTAACCAACTGTGAAAATTTTTAAAATGGAAATTGAGGCAATGACCAGAATACTTGGGCATTGCTCTGCACTACCTACCTGAACCATTTAAAGCTAAGAAACGTTTGTAAGCTATATAATCATTTTCTTACCTTTATGGCCTTGATTGCTGCCTTAGTAATTTGTGTCATTTTAGCCTTTGAAATAGGAGGTTTGTAATCATTCAGCGAGTAAAGCTGAAAGAAAAGAGAAATTACTGTGAATATAAATGAAAAAAAATTAAAATTATGTAAGAACATTAGATCCACTAGTAATATTTTCATCAGATCAAAACTGAGCTTTAATTTATTGCAATTAATTACATCCATCAATTTATTTAAATTAATTACATCTATACGGCACTTTCATAAAACTCAGAATGATTTTGCATTGATTGAGAGAACAGTATGGATCCCCAATGCAAAAATAGTAGCATTCTCCAGTTTCTGGAGGAGAACTATAGAATCTGTTAGTTTAAGTCTAGAACTGAAAAAAGCAGTAGGAGCTTTCCCCTTATCTTAACACTATCCCTTAAAAGAGACTGGTTTGGTAGAAGCAAGGCTAGCAAATTTTTTGTTGAATTCAAACTTAAAAGTCAAATGTGTCAGTGAATCAAGAAATCATTTTCGTTTTCACCAAAGTAAGGACCAGATTGCAGTAAAGCCTGAAATCACTTTTCATCTAGATCAGTGATTCCCAAACTTTTTCAGGATACACACACACACACACACACACACACACACACTCTCACTCTTCTGGAGCAGGTGATTGGACTAGATATTTCATTCACTTTCTCCTCCCTCCTTTCCTTCCTTTCTTTTCCTTTCCTTCCATCCCCTCTTTCTTTGTCCATCCTTTTGCTTCCTTTCTCTCTCCCTTTTTCTTTCCCTTTTCTTTTCTTTGTCTCTTCATTCTTTTTCTTTCCCTCCCTCCATTTCCCATTCACTTTCTCCTCCCTCCCTCCTTCTTTCTCTCATTCCGTCTTTCTCCCTCCATATCCCACTTTCTCCTCCCTCCCCCTCCCTCCTTCTTTTTCCTCATTCCCTCTTTCTTTCCCACACTTTTTTTCTCTCTCTCTTTACCTCTCTCTTTTGTCTCTCTCTATCCCTTCCTTAACTTATCTTCTACCCAGGGAGGTGTGGCCTAATCCAGGGGTCACCAATCTTTTGAACCTCAGGGATCACCAAACTCATAATTTTAAATCCCGTGGACCACTAATTTGAATTTTGAATGACGGTGGCGCAGGAAACTTTGGCCGGGCTTTCAAGAGATGAGAGTGACTCCGGCTGCTTCTCTCCCCTAACTGGCAAAATTGTCTCTAAGTATCAACAGTGAGGTGCCACATTTCTTGATTATCAGAAGCCACTCTCCAACCAGTATAATAAAATGGAACTATTTTGCCATTATATTACAATTTCTCTTTCTCTCAACAACCTCTCTATCCCAACTATTATATTTATCAGCCTGCAATGAGCCAGTAACATAAAATACAAGAAGACTTGCCAAAAGGCTCTGATTTTGCGACAGGGACCCACACCAAAAATAAGTGAAACTTTTGATTCTTCCATGGGAGTCCACACGAGAAAAAAAAAACAAGGCAACACAAGGAACCAGGAATCTCCCCTTCCTACAAAGGAGTGGCCGGCTGAATGCAATTTTACACCCAGTGTCCAAAAAGGACTCCAGAAACTGGGCTTCAGTTCTCCCGATAGACATATAACAAGAGCCAGGGGGCATGTCCTCAGACAGGACTGCAAACAGGACACCCAGGAGCTGGCAGGGTTTATGAGAGGGGCGAAAGCAGCAGCGGTGGCAGAGGAAAGGTTTTCTTCCCTCTTTGTGGAAGCCTCTTCGGGCGCCACCTCTTCCCTTCCAGCGCTGCCTCCAGCGGCGATTGGAAGTTCAGCGCTTCTGAATGGAGTGCTTCTCTGGCTGCCACGCTTTGCTGATGGGTGCAGGCAAAGGTAGCGTCCTCGGGGCTGTGCCACTGCAGCAATGCTGGAGCTTCGGGGATGAGCCACCCTCCCCCACCCTCCCCAGGTTAGCAAGGTGCAACAATGTTGTGCTCCCCTTTGCACAGGAGTTCAGCCAAGCTATTTGCAAAATCGTCTCTCTTGAGGAGCACTTGACAGTTTGCAGATATCTTGGCTGCCTGTTAGTGGAGAGTCATTGTCATCCCTTGAGAACCCGGCCAAAGTTTCCTGCACTGCTCATGCCTCAGTGCTTTGATTCCCAGGGGCAGGAGTTTGGCCAAGCTACCTGCAAAATCCCACCCCTGAATTGTGCCCTACGAGGAGCCCACCTCCAGCGCCCCCTGCCTCTTAACACCCCCTTAAGGCATACCACCGGCCCCCAGGGGGCAGTATCATCCACTTTGGGAACCACTGATCTAGATGCATTACAAAGTGTTAACAATTATTGCAACCCCTTTTCTTCTTTTTCTTTTATCCCCATCTGTGTTAAGGCCCTGTCACACTGGCCGACGGAAGGGGCACAGGCTCTATCGAGACACCAAGAGGAAGCAGGCTGCTTGGAGAGAGAAGGCGGAGAGCCTGGGCTACACTTTGGAGGTGCTCCTCGGCTGGTGAAAGCACATGCACACCTAGTACGGGAAGCTGCACCCCAAGAAATCTGGCCAGGCCGCGGTCAAGCTGATGGACAGAGAGACCTACGTGATGGCCAAGTGCAGCTTCTTAGAGGGTGAGATCCGCCACCGAGGAGCCGCCTCTCTCACAACCCTCTCTCTCAGGCAGCCTGCTGAGAGCTAGTCCTCTTCTGGTAAAGAGTCAGTTCCGGTGTCCAGGCAGGTATCTGTGGAGCGTCCCACGACGGAGACCCCCCCGACAGCTGTACTACCCCTGGCGGAGCGCATGGAGGACCCCCTGACGCAGTGGGAGAAAGGAGACGGCACTTCCACCACAGCCCAACCCGCACCCACCCCCAGCTCCACCTCCACCGAAAGGCAGAGAGGCAGACCAGAGGGGCAGAGCCACACTGTCCTGCTGGAGATAAGAGACACCATCAGGAGCAGCGTAGATCTCCTCTCTCAGCTGGTACACACCGACTCCTCATCCTCCAACCGCAAGTCCTTCCTCACCTACGTCAACCAGACCCTCATGAACATGTCGGAACCCCAGTACCAGGTGGTGAAGGACAGGATCACCGATCTTCTTCACAACCCTCCAGACCAAGATGAACCTGCTCCCACCCAGTCCAGGCCTGCTCCTCCACCCCAGGTGATGTCACTACCCTTCCAAGGCTTTCCACAGGCCCTGCCCGACCAAGGCTACGGCTACCAGGAGGTCCAGCAGCATAGGCAGCCCTTCCCAGTCCAGGCACAGGTACATCAGACGCCACCGGTGCCACTGATGCCACCGATGCCACCCACGCTGATGCCACCCACGCCACAGATGCCACCCACGCCGATGCCAGTCCTCACCCAGCTGCAGACCAGACATCCCCACTACACTGCTCCTTCCTCCACCCCACAGCCAAGCCCGGCCTCAGTACATCTGTCATCGGTATTGGGGCTGACACCCCATGTCATGGAGGAAAGGGCTCTTAACATCACAGGGCTGAGCCACCTCTCTGAGAGCTACCTCAACACACCGTCCCCCGTTGTCCTCTCGGAGCCAGGCACCCCAGTGGCGCCTCAGACCAGCACTCCAGCAGCAGCCACCTCCACAGCACCTGGACCCTTCATCCCTGAGACTGGGCATGCCTCAGAGTGACCAAGAAGAGTGCCAGAGGCTGGGTGGCTACCTGTTGACTTTTGGACACTTGACTTGGGTCATTTTTCTTTTGCAGCTTGTTATTAATAAAGATTATCTTTGCTTCACACACTTGCTTCATTTATTTTTGTCAATAAAGTCTTGGTGGAAACTTCTAGAAATGGTTTAAGCCTTTGCATGCTTGTGGGATGGGTAAGGATAGCAGCGGGATGGGCAAGGATACCTGTGGGTTGGGCAGGGATACCTTTGGGATGGATAATAGCTGATAAACCTCCAGTGCAAGCATAGTGGGACTGAATGGTCCACCCTCCCAGGTGCCACACCTATGGCCCTTTATTATCAATAATAACGTAATCAATCATCCACACATGTCAACATAAACACAACTCTTTATTAAATGCCCTGTTCATTGTAGGCCCACCCAACATACATGGCCCAATCTCATCAGTGTGATGAGACAGGCTGAAGGAAGCATCCATTAATCATCTATCATCCTGTCTTGCCGCTCCACTGCTCCAGCTGGGGAGTTGCACCAGTGTCTCAGGAGGTTGCGCTGCTTCTTCTCTTCACGTGAAGCTCTGTTGGGGCCTGGTACATCCACAGTGTCTATCAGGTTTCGCCCTTGCCTCCATTCCCCAGGCTCCATGTCCCCATTGCCTTGTTGGAGGTCCACGAGCCTGTTCTGCAATACTGTGCGCATTAGATTGTGCAGGATGCAGCAAGCTTCCACAATGTTCCTCACCGTCTCTGGGTGATGCTGCATGGTAGTCAGAAGGACCTGGAACCTGTTGGCCAGGATTCCAAAGGCATTGTCCACCACCTGCCTTGCCCTGGACAGCCTGTAGTTGAAGATCCTCTCTTCATGGGTGAGGCATCTGGAAGTGTAGGGCTTCATGAGGTAGGTTCTGAGGGAGAAGGCGTCATCCCCCACGATGAAGTAGGGCACATCTTGCGTGTCGTTGGGCAGGGGGTCTGGATCTGGGAAGCCCATGATGAGGTTGCGTTCCAGCCCCTCCTTGAGGTCACTGGCGTTGTATACCTAGGCATCTGAAGCTGACCCGTTGCCTGAAGCATCGATGTACATGAACTTGTAGTCAGCATCGACCATGGCGAAGAGTATGATGTTGAAGAAGCCCTTGTAGTTGAAATAAGTGGACCCCGACTTGGCTGGAGCTTTGCAGGCCACGTGCTTCCCATCTATGGCACCAATGGTGTGGGGGAAGTTCCACTTCTGATACCACTGCTCTGCAACTTTCTTCCAGCCTTCTTCAGTGGAGGGGCACTGGAGGAACTCCTCCAGGTATTCCTCGATGATGGCCTGCACCACTTCTCTGACCACAATGCTGATGGTGTTGTGTGGCACCCTCCAAGCGTACTGCATGCTCCTGTAGGTGGTCCCTGAGGCCAGGTGGCGCAGAGTCAGTGCCACCTTGAGCCCAGGGTCCAGGCTGAGCCGGAGGTTGGTGCTCTGTTTGGTCAACCTGGGTGTCAGGCGCTGCACAACTTCACCAAACATGGCTGGAGGCATCCTCATGAAGTTCTGGAATGCACAAGAGTCTTTGTTCCTCAGCTCCACCATCAGCTTGTTGTACAGTCCGTACTCTGCTCTTCTCCCAATCCATCTTCGGACCCAGACACTTCTTGGCCGCCTCCTTTTCTTCCCGTAGAACAGTTGAAAGAGCCTGTAGATGGCTTCGCACTGTTGCAGAACGATGGTGGCTACCAAAAGGACTGTGTTTTGATCCATGGTGGACATCAATGGATGCTGTGGAAGAGCAAGAGACAGATGGAGGCTGCAGAGGTCTGCACAGCAGGGCTGCTGGACTGAAAGTGAGATTCAGGTGAGTTGCTCCCCCTTTTTAGAGGCAATATAGGTTTTCCACTAGGTGTCCTTTTGCATCCTCTAGACATCCGTAATATCCCGAGATAGGTCCCCTCTGCGAACATTTTTTCCGTTTTAAATGCTTTCTTTGCAAGCTGCATCCGCTTTCATTCTTTCTCTGTCCGTGCTACTAACGCTGCACGTCCATTCCACGTCCATTTTGCTTTCTCCCTGTGTCTGTTTTCCACTGGAGCAGATTTGAATTGCGCGGATGCACAGCGGATGCCTAGCGGATATAGCAGACGCGTAACAGATGACGACGGATGTAGAACGGATGTTCCCCGTATGCATTGCGGATGCAGAACGGACGCGTTGGATACGTTTTCTGCTCAAAAAGTTTTGAGCAGCTCAAAACTTTTTGAGCGGATGGAACCTCAGTCAATGGATGCTGGACGGATAGAGAAGATGAAAAACGGAGGCAGTGAGTACAGAACGGATGAATCACGTTAACCAATGGATGGCAAGTGTTTCTCTCCGTTTTACATCCTCTTTCCATCCGTTGGTGCAGTGTGACATGGGCTTTAGTTATCTTTGCCATTTTTGCTTTTGTTGCTTTTCTCCCTACCATTATGAAAACTGCCCAAATTTGGGCAACATAATAAACACTAGTTGTTGTCATACATAATATTACAACATAATAAACATATTTGCATAACACCACTAAAAGTGTTGTGGTGAAGCCTGGTGTGAGCAAGCACAGATTCAGATGAAGTATTATAACTATTCTTTGAATCTTCAGTTCATCATTGATTTACTTACAGCACAATCTAGCATGACATTCATGTATCAGGAAAAAATTAGCCATGTATTTTAAAGAAAAGAAAAATCAGAAGTGATGGATGGTCAGTCACCCTAAAGATGATTATGATACTGTGGAGAAGGCGGAGCCTCGTCTCGGTGCTACAGCTGCGATCTCGGGGCTCTGAGATCGCAGCTGATATTTTCAACCCTGGTCGGTCCTAACGGACCTAAACCGTCCCGTAGAGACGGGGATTGTGAAGGGCACAGTCCCAGGATCCCAGAGATATCGCAAAATCTCTGGTTTGATCCGGGAGAAGCCCTTTTGCTGGCGGTGGAAAGGCAGCCTCCAAAGCTGCTGAAGTCGGGACAGCTCCGAAAAGAAAGAGGCTGGAGAGAGGGTGTGTCGGCTGGGTGAGAAACTTCCTTTTGTATTGCAAATTAGCTGAGACCTGAAAGGATATCCTGAACAAAGAAGAAACCTTTATTTTTCTTTGACTGGAATCTCCTTGAGCGGCGTTTTTTAAAGTGATGTCAAATTGAGACTTGGATTCTTTCCTTACTATTTTTTTCTCTGAGGAATTTAATGTGATTTTGTAGCTAATCAGATTGAATTTTTTCTTATATATATTTTTATGCTTCTTTTGATTTTTTAATTTTCTTTAGGATAGAGGCCCCCTTTGTTTTTTTTTTCCCCTCTGAGTTTTGTATACATTACTTTTCTTTCTGGCTGAGGGGGGAAAAAAGTATTAAGAGACTGTGCAACACTGCCAACTAGAGGCTTGAAAATATTTTATTTGAACTGGGGAGAAATGTATAAACACTCCTTCTCAAGGACATTTTAATGTGATAAGATGGAGGGAGAGCACAGAAAAATATTATTACAGGTGTTTTCCTGGACTCTTATCAATGTTTCAACACTTGAGGCTTGGCTTTGAAGCTGCTGGAGAAGAGAGTCATAATAAGAGCCTTGGATAAATAAACAAAGTGCAGTGTGCAGTCCATATATATATATATATATATATTATATATATATATATATATACTTGTGAAATCTCTACTCGCCAGCCTTTTTGTATATTTCAATTCTAGTAATATTTTTATTTTTTTTTATTTTATCCTTCTTCTTCTTTGGCTTTGGGCCATTTTTATTATTGGATTTTTCCATTTTGGATCATAATTGGCTACTCTATCAGATGGACTGAAGGTTTAAAAGAATTTGAAGTTTTTTGAAGCATTAAAGTGGAAAAAAGGGAAAAAAAAAAAAAAGAAGAAAGTGTGAAATGAAATAGACTGTGTGTATTTGGATTGTTTGCTGACTTTGGGACTTCTGGAAACTCTTATTTGAATGATTAAAATCATCTGGATCGCTTGAATTTTTTTTCTTTTTTTCTTTTACAATGGCATTATTTATGGATGAACTGAAAATGGAATTTATAAAATATAAACAAGAGAAACAAGAAGGGAAGGATTCTTTTGGCTCTATTTTTAATTTTTTAGAAATGGCAATTTCTACATATGAGAAACTACAAGAACAAGAAGATTGGGATGAAGAAGAAACCATCCTTAATGAACAAGCAACTTTATTTGGGGAAGAAAGGGGAAAGGGGAGAAAGAGAATGGAGAATTTAAGACTTAAAAAAACAGCCAAAAAAGGGAAAAACAAGGTGAAAAGTGGACACAACATCAGAAAGCAACAGAAAAGAGGAATACACAAGAAGGTGGAGATTAAGAGACAAGGGGGTAAAAAGGGTAGAGTGGAGAAGCAAGGGAGGAAAGAAGGGAAGAGAAGTTTCAAAGGTTTGAAACAAGATGTAAAGAAACAGAATTTATTTAGAGATAATGGGTAAACATATAACTGAAAAAGAGATTCTGCAAAGATACATAAGATTGTGTTGTTGTATTTGTATTTGAAATAATGTTAGAAAATTGGAATAATATATGATTATAAAATGGGACAAAATATTTAATGTAACTTAGCGAAATTTTTTCTTTTTAAATAAAAATAAATGAAATCAAATATGAGAGAATTGAATTAAAGAAAAATGGGAACATTGTTATTAATATTTTAAAATATAAGTGAAATAGGGGGAAGTAATTAAGTAAAATCTATAAGTGTTCCCATAGAAGCATGATACTTATTTAGAAAGGATTGTGTAAAATGTTTAAGACTTAAATGAATATTAATTTGAATGATATAACTTTAATTGCTATGGATTGTTGTTTTAATTATATTTTTTAAATATAGTTTCAAAATATTGAGTTTATCTTTAGAATGTACTACGCAGAATCCGAATGAAAATTATGTGTCATGTTAAGCTTTAAAACTAGGGGAGGGATAAGTATGACAAGGTATTATACTCCAATCAGTCATTACAGAAGAAACTTTGTGTTAATGAGAAAAGATAAATAGCTACCTGAAATAGAACAGACAAAGGATATAAGTATAATGATTTAAATTGAGATGAAATAAATATAATAGAATTAAGAGAGTGAAAAGAGAGGAGAAGCTATATAGAAAATGCAAAATAATAAATAAGAAATGGAATGTTATTTAAAAGTAAGCATGAACTTGAATTTATCTCTGTACAAAAAGATGTAACTCGGGATCAAACTGCCGTCCAAAAAGATATTTTATGTTTTTTATGTTTTGTGTTTGTTTGTACATGTTTGTTTGTTAAAAATTAATAAAATTCTTTATAAAAAAAAAAAAAAAGATGATTATGATACTGTCCAAACTGGAAACTTATCAATTATTATCATGATCAGCAGCTGATCATAACTGGATAAGCTTCCTGAAGCTTAACAGATGCAGATGATTTACTGTTCGATAGCAGGGAAGTAGTCTTACTTTTTCACTGAAATCAGTATTTGCCTGCTTCTTGAGATTTTCACCCTTCTGCCCTTTCTACCTGAGTCCCACAGTACTTGGATTTGAGTATCCCCTCATGAAAATGTTCTATCTGATCAAGTGTTTTACTTGCTACTATGTATTTTTGAATGGAATGATGCTACCTCACCTGGGGGGGGGGGATAGGAAAATTCAGAGCATTATCAGGAACTCACAAATCTACATATTTAAGATGTTAAATAGCTGAATCAAATTTTCCCATGTTCAATGAAGTTCAAATAAAGGAAGACCATATGTATTATTCTTAAATACAGAAAATATTCCAGACACAACTCCAGAGCATACCAATACAGGTTCATATATTGTTACCTAACATTCAATATCATCCATGTTTCCTCGTCCATAAATGAGAAATCGCACAATTTTTCAGAGTTTTTTCATGAGAACCTGCATACATATGGAAAATAAAATCTCAGCTATTTATAAGCCTCAAGCATATTTGCTATTTAAAATGATTGACCACCTTTATCTCACTCCCTATTCCCCTTAAATACAATAGTACTATGGGGCACTAAGTTAACATATACAGATGTTAATTGTATCTAAATCTAAGTGCTATTTCTCTATTTCTTTCCATACTTTTCATGTATTGAAAATATTGAAAAACCATTTTTGATGTATGCAAATCCCGAAGCAAATGGACTACAATATAAATTTATAAAATAATAAAATCAATGGCTGCAAATACTAATATTAATCTTGAAAAATGTTTATACAGCAGTTGAATCACAGCTATAACTTCAGTCAACCTGCCCAAAAGAGGAATATTAAAATTAATAATTAGTAGTAATTCTAAACTTGTAGATCTAGTGTATTTTCCTTTTGTATAAAAGTCATCTCCCCTTACTCCTGACGACTTCAAATGAAGTATAATGGGCAAGGGTCAAATCTGAAACAAAATTATATAGAAATATTTTGTGCATTTGTTCCAGAAAGCACTTGAGAGTTGCATATTTTTTTTCTGTTTTCCAGAGTAGATAACAAAAGCTGCATTGAACAAATACTGAACATGTACTAAGGGAGCAAAATACTGTAACATTTCTTTGCTATACTTGCCCCTGTGGGAGGGATTAACTGTGAACCCTTGCTATTTGTCTGATTTTCCTCCGTAGAGAAATTAAGTACCTTGACAAAGAGGTTACCACAAACTGCCCTAACTACAGATAGAGTTCCCTGAGGACTGAATTTGAGGCTATTCCTACCTGACTCCGCCGCACATACAGAAGTTTTGAAGTTTAACAATCTAACTCTTAGTCAGTTATAGTCCATTTTCAACATCATTCTTTTTTTTTTTTCCATAAAACATAGCATAGGTAACCACTGTTACAACTTACTCTATCAAGGAAAGAAACAGAAGACAAGTGTATCAAAGCTTCACACAGCTTTTGTTATTGAACATTTTGGGCAGTTTACAATGAAGTTCTCAAAAAACTTCATCCACTCTCTCATCCTTCCACTCTGAGATAAGAGTGAGGCCAAAGGAATTTGATCTTGCTACATGTTGCTCAGTTCAACGGTCCAAAGTAATGCTAAATAGCCTTGTGAGTTTTGATTCTTCTGGTTTACCCACAATACAGTGTCATCACCCCTTCTTAGTGAAAATAAAAAAAATTACATTTTCGTACTGAAACTGTATTATACATCTATAAAATGTACCTATATTTTAAATTATTTATTTGGAAGACTTAGCATACTTTTAGGGTTTCCAGAAGTCAGAAAAAAAGATTTGCAGGAAATTTATCTTTGAAAAACAATGGCAGATGCATATTCTTAGGTAAACTAACTAACAAGGCCAAACCAAGGAGAAACCCATTGTGGAAAAGTAGGCAAATACTGGCCTGGAGGCAAAATCTGTTCCAAAACTTTGCTTAAACAGAAATTATTTAATACTCAGATAAACAGTTAAGTTTTCAAATACTACAAATTTCATCTTAGCTTCATATAGCTATTGCCTTTGGTTTATAAAGATTCAGAACAACAGTGTTAAGAGTTCTGCCATGCTGCATAGGAAAAGAAATATGTACTGCAATAGAATAGTTTCATTCTACTGGATTGTATATATTTTATTGTAAATTGTAAACCATTTACAATTTCAAATTACAATCAATTTGAAACAAAATTAAAGGTCTCAAAATAATTATATTTAGTGATCATTTACTCTTAATTTTGCTTCCATAACATTTTACATGCTGTCTACTCTCTCTTTTTAACTTCCTAGCTGTTCTACCTTCATTTTTGTTCTAAAATGAATGGCTGAACAATGAAATTGTGTTGGTTTCAGTACAATTTGAAACCAGCATGATTATAGGAGATGAGGATGGTTATCATCTTTTACTTTTGTAACAAAATTTGCTGTACTTGCTTCAGAACTATTTTTGGATTAAAAAAATTAAAAATATAAAAGGATTTTTCTTCTTTTACCAGTACTTCTGTAGCCAATCTTCCCAATCCCCAATATACAATATATCAATTCATTAAAAAAATCCCCACTATTAATACTGAAATCTACAGAAACAGTAGTAAAATATTCAAAGGTGTTGCTTTTCAAAAAATCTGACTTTTTGTTTGTACTAAATTTGACCAATCCATTTTTAAAGTTATAGTTTGTAGATTTGGCATCATTATTACACAATATCTTATCATCCTTTCAAACTGGAAAAAGATGAGTCTTTTTCCCACTTATAGATGAAAAAATATTCTTATTAACATATCTAAAAGAATATTAAAACATTTTAAACATATTTTAAAAAATCAAGCTGCAAAATTAATTCCCCTAAACAAAATATATGAATTTGAAGTTATAGTTTCCAAGCAGAAATTGTCTTTAAATTTTATTTTAAAGGCTAATTTTATTTTAATATAATTTTATTTTAATAATATGTATGCATTGAGAGACAAGGGTAGATAGTTTAGATAAAGGAAGAGACATAAAACTACAGATTATATTGAAAGGGAATTATCTTCATTTAGATTAAAAATCCATTTAATCCAGTATTCTGTTCCAAAAGTGATTAAAACATTAATAGTTCACCTTATAGTTCTTTCCACATTATATTTCATCTGATATAGATCTGTTTTATAAAAATATAAGCCTGCCTGCATTACCTTTTTTGAATTATAGAAATATTTTATTTTGTAAATATCTAAAATATACCTGATATGGTGGGAGAAAGCCAGTTTCTCGATTCCTCTAAGGGATATTCATATAGCCTTGATCTATCAATTTATGTAATTATGTAAATTGCAAATTAATAGCAATGAATACCTGAACAAATATCAAACCATAATGTGCTGTTATTCTTTGTATGTTCCGTCTCTTTTTAAAATACTTTACAAGTAGCAGATTTCCAATAGACTGGTATCCAGATTCTATCACAACAGCACACATAAAAAATTGGAGAATATTTAAAACAGCAACTAATGAAAAAAAAACCCAAAGGCTACCATTGTTTTTTATATTTATAAAAATTAGTTCTTCTATTTCACTTTTCTGAAAAATGTAAATAAGTTGTATCTGCACATACAACCTGTATTAGATTTATTGCTCTAATACAAGCAACCAAATAAGCAACTAAGCAGACTTAACATGATATCAAATTTGGGGTTATATTTTATGTATCCAAAGAGGCTACTAGGATTTATACATCAGCCGGAAGCACTAACTTAAAGCTGATTACCAAATGTTAACTTGTTTGGATATAACAAAGTTCTTGAATTGGATTTCACACTATGCTCTTTATGTACACCAGGGGTCTTCAAACTTCACAGCTTTAAGACTTTTGGACTTCAACTCCCAGAATTCCTCCTCTAGTCATGTCAGCTCAGGAATTCTGGGAGTTGAAGTCTACAAGTCTTAAACTTGCCAAGTTTGAAGACCCTTGATATACACAAATACAACAATCTGTGCACATCAGCATGCTGTTTGTTCAAATTGCCATTAAAGAAATCAGGACCCTTTACTTATTGTTATCAATGAAGAGGAACAAAAAGAATCAATCAATCATATGCAATAAAGCTATTACGCATTTGTATCACTATGATATTAATTTGCAATAAAATAGATGGCAACACTTTCTAACGCTGGTGGATGCATTAGTAAATAAAGGCACAAAATAATAAACATATGTAGGAATGGTCAAAACATAATAATCTGAAGCAATTACATTGTTTCACAATTAAGCTATTATTAGAGAACAAACAAATTAAACAAAAAGCCCTATCTCTGTTAGTGAAGTTCAAGAAAATATTCTGACTATTCTTATTATTACTGTAGTAAATTGAAGATGAGCAGCAGGAAATTTACTTCCACCTGTCAACAGTAGTCAATTAACTAAATTTAATTTATTTTCTGTAGCTAACATAGATATCTGCTAGCTTAGCAATTCTATCTGATATAAAATCTTTGTTGGCATTTTCTGCACTTCAATATCTTTTCTTTTAATTTTATCCAAATTGTTTGTATTTTCTCTTGAGATTTCTTTTTCACAAGGCAACTGTGCAAAATGAAATAACCTTTCTTAACAGGTGTACTAGCATCCCAATCAGTCATTAAATCTGCATTTTTCCAAACTGTTGTCAAAAAAACTATTCAGATTCTTTTTACAGTCCTCTATCACCTTTACATTCAGGTTTCAACTCAGAATTAAAAGTTTTTCTTTTGATATTAAAAGCCAAGGAGATGACTGGCATATAAATTAAGAAAAGAAAGCAAAGATAAACTCATAGAGAACATCCAAGAGGGTGATACTGTGCTAATGAATCTATTTAGAGGTACTTTTATAAGTTTTTCCCCAACTTAAATATAAAAGAAACAGGAAATGGATTGATATTTTTGGAGCTGGAAATTTTTTTTGACAATTTAAATTGGATCTGTTTTCAACAATGTTTAAAGTGTTGGAAAACATGGACTTTGAGAAGGAAGTTATTAATGGGATTAAGTTCATGTATACATCTAAGCAAGATCATGGTATTGAGATTTGACTAAGTCATGTCAGACTGAAAAGGCTGTAAGGCAAGCATGTCCTTTATCTCCTATATTTTTCATTTTGGTTCTAGAAGTCCTGATTAGAGAAATTAGATACGACAAGAAAGTATTAGTTTTGAAAATAAAAGAAGAGATGTAGAAACTGAGAATTTCTGCTGGTTAGTTTTGATTCTACAAGAAGCAAGTAGTGGGATGGAATATTTAATGAAGAAACTGAATGACTGGTACTCCAGCCAGCTTCAACATAAAGAAACAAAAAAACAAAAATGTTGGTTAATAATATGACAATACAGGATAAGTAAATTTTGAAACATCAAGTTTTAAAGCGGAGAAAAAGATTATGTATCTTATGGTTACATTGACTAATACAAACATTTAAGTTACTTCAAAATAATTACAACTGTTTTTAAATATTTTTAAATATTTATTATATTTATTATAATATTAAATATTAAAAACAATTTATAAAGGTGGAAAAAAAATTACAATTACCTTTGTTGGGTAGAATTTATTTAAGATGAATGTTTTACCTGCAGGGTAGGGAAACTTGGCTCTTTTATCACTTATGGACTTCAACTCCCAGAATTCCTGAGTGAGCCAAAAAAGGTTCCCCATCCCTGGCCTACTGGTTTTTCAGTTGTGGGGGAAGTCATTTTTTGATTTGAATGGGACTGTTTAATATACAAGAGCCAAGTTTCTCTACCCATGATCGAAGATGTCTTTTTCCAAATGTTAGCAATATTGATTAAATATTATTTAAGCAATGGGAAAATTGTATTTTTAAGCTCATATGACAAAGGGAAAAACCCAAAAAATAAATATCAATTGTTCAGAGTATGAAAAAGAGAAAGGCTACCAAATTTTACATTATGCTTTGAAGGTGATACACCTATTTGTGATAGTACAATGGTGAACTGATTTAATAGTGAACAGATTTTAAAAGATTGCATGTCAATCTAAGTTTGTAACAAATATAAAACCAAGTTCTCACCTAGGATACCTTGTTGGCTATCTATCACCCCTCCCCCCCAATCTTTCTTTACAGGAGCAATGAAAACAAGACTAATCTGGTGGACCTGTGGTAAATATGTTTTACTCAAGATAAAGCTAATTTTGAGGAAAAAAGAATTGAAGACAGAAGGGTGTGTTTGCCATTGGTCCACATATATATCATCCAAAAAAGATTTAAGTAAATATAGCATGGTTTTGAATTTGCAAAAAGTGAATTTGAAAATGCATTTTGTACGTAACATGATGAACATGTTATTTCTAACATTTATAAAAATGTTGAAAACGAATTTGGAAAATGTGTATGTTAAAGATTGTATGATTTCATTATACTATAAATATAAAGACAATGAAAAATAAGTGGATGAATGAAGATTACACTGAATTATAATTTGAAAGAAATTGTTTTGTAAGATGATGTATTGTTGGTATTTAACACCTGAAAAATTGTTGAAGATGTATAAAGGAGTTTCAAATTTATGCTAGAAATGCAACTGGAAAGATGGTACTTTTTATTATTTCTGGTGGACTGGTGATGAAGCAGACATGTTGAGACAAGATTTTTTTCTTAATTCAGAAGATTTTTTTAAAATATATAAAACTGGAACCAGAGTTTTTCCTTTTAGATTTGATGGATAAGGATCTTGAAAGAAAATTCAGAACTTTGTTATTATATATGTTGACAGCAGTGATACTCTTATATGCACAAAAGTAGCAAGACACATTAATTCCTAAAATGGAAAGAATGATGATGATAGAGTTGGCAGAGATAGCAAAACTGACTATTTTAATCACAGAGAAGAATTTATCTAATTTTGTTTTGATTTGGAAATTACATTTGGATTTTATACTCAAAACTGAAAAAAAATGAAATTTTGATTGGAGGTTGTGAAGACTAGATATGACTTTGTTGTTATTTCTGCACTTCTCTTTTTTAATGTTTATGCCTACTTTATTTTATTTTACATTAAAATTGAAAAAACTTTTTAAAAAACAGGTAACCAAAGCATCCCCATCAATCAAAAAGGTAAATGACTCCCTCAGGATTTTATTCTGCTGGCAATCGCCAACTATAGGGGGCAGTGCTCATCTCAATTTCAAGACCATAGAGCCAGCACTGTCTGAAGACATTTCCACATCATGTGGCCAGCAGGACATCACAGAGCACTGTTATCTTCCCACCGAAGTGTTACCCATTTATCTACTCGCATTCACAAGCATTTAAGCTGCTAGGTTGACAGGAGCTAGGGCAAGGACGGGAGCTCACCCGTCACGTGGCACTCGGGTGTCGAATCTCAGCTGCCAGATTTCTAGCTGACAAGCCCAGCATCTTAAAGCCACAGCACTGCCAACTGACTTACTTCCAAACTACCTTTAAACTATTTTACTATTTGTAAAATGAGAAAAATATAATGACCAGAGATATAATACAGTTGCTGCTATATGTTCCATCTAATGTTTATAATTTTTAACTAGCATTCTTTGACAAACCATTTTTACCATCACTTCAATACAAAATAAAGATTTTTTTTTAACAAAAACATTAAAATTTAAGAATAGGAGTTTGCAATATATTGCAAATTCTAAATGCATGTAGCTCTGAAGACTATTTGAACTCAAAACAATTGTTTTAAACAAAGCTGGATCATCTTACAAATATGGATGTGTTCTCATTCTGAAATATCCCCACTCCGACCACAAAACATATCTATTTCAAGATTTAGAATATTTCAGAAATGGTTAGAATGACCCATTATAAGCTTGAAACAACTACACAGCCCTAATAAGCAGATTTTTGGGTTCACAATACATAAATATTAACATCTATTAATTTCTCAACTAGATAAACCAACATCTCAATAATATACATATTTTTATTGTTTATACACAATATTTTGTTTCTGTATCCCTGCAAAAGGAGGAACAGTCAATTTTTTAAAAAAAAATTAAAAATGCCTGAGTTATTCCCAAATTATTTTACAGTATATAGTATAGGAAGCAAGCATAAATACTGCTTAATAGAAATCTTTGTGAACTAATATTTAGAATAAATTTGAAAATTTAGGCCAAAGTTATTTGATTTTTTTAATATACTCTTTCCTTGTATTGGGGAAATAAATTTAAACTTAATAAGTATAAATACTGTAAGTTATAATGAATAAATAAAAATAACTTATATTGAAAATATAAATATTGATATTGAAAACTTATAAATTATGTTACATATTACACATTACATTATTCAGTGCCAGTGCCATATCTCTATGTGCAATTAGTAGACTTGAAGTATTGTATTAGAAGGTAAAACAAAGATGCTTTCTATAGTTTAGTTAAATCTTAAGGACGGCTTTTGTTGTTCACATATTCTAACAAAGTGGCTGCACTTTTATTATCTGCATCTATGTGACTTCTCTATATGACTCTATGTCTCTCAATATCTCAATTGGTTCACTTTGTAAATAAGAATGTAAAATGAACAGGAAGGAACAGAAAACAGTCAATGGTGCTGCTGAGCATGGTGCTGAAACAGAGTAAATAGAACTGTTCGTGAGTCAAGAAATATTAGCAGAAAAACAGTCCAAATTCTCTTTACAAATCATGCTGGGCGTCCCCTGACTAAAATTCCTAATGAATGACAATCTTAATGCGTACTATCATATTTGAAGATAGCATTGCACAAGAAATTTCTAAGTAGACTGATAATTTTTTTATTCTTTTGAAATTAATTCAACAAATAGAATAAACAGTTATACAATTAACAAGAGTAAACATAAATTCAAATGGTGTCAAGCTTTATTAAAAAAAACACTTATTTTTAAAATCAACAACAAACAGGTTGTGTTTATTTTGAGAATTGTTAGGAAGATATATTTTGGAATGCACAGGTCCATGCACAAGGACCTCTTTAAAGAAGCATCATCTTTCTTATAAGCTTGAGAAAGTCATAGCTGCTTTAATAGGTATATGAAAATTCACTGTACTGGTACTTCTGTACTTCCCCAAGCAATTTTTCCAAATCATTTTCAAAACATGAACATTGGAAGGCAATATGATGCCCTCTGTACATTTTGGGCTATAACTCTGACAAGGCATGATTAGCAATGTCAATAGACAACTATTTTGAAGGTAGTATTACAAAACTAACCACACAAATCTTTGCTAACACTTTGAGAATATTCTGTTATAGAAGAAAAGGGTCTACTTCCAAGATATTGCAGATAGGCTATGCTGCTATTCCAATCCACTATCCCCTATTCACTATTTTGCTTTGTTTTTTTTTATTTAAACAACATTAAGTTTTTCTTCTTAATTTTCTAGATACAGAATTAATTAGCCTAAGTGAATTCAGAAACAGCACATGATTCTACAATATTATTGAAGCCAAACATGTCTAGAAAATATTTGAATGGAAGAACATTAAGGAATATTATGACTTAAACTCAAAGATATATAAATGAAATAACACACACATACACACAACAGAAAAATAAATAATATTTGTTTCAAATATAAATTATAGCAGCTACAGATGTGAAGACCTGTAAAAAAATACAGGAAAAAGATGAAAAACTGAAATGCAAATTTTGGAGGAAAATTTTTTTATTCAATCTTTTCTGTTTTAGAATGACTAAATTCTTACAAATTGTTCAATATGCACAGGATGAACATTTGTACATACAAAGCAATTTGTAGTAAATTATTCATCTAAATACAGATTATCAATGTTTTCCATGGCATATAAAGTATAATTTGAAGCATTTATGGACTTTTTTCTTTAATACTGGCACTATATAAAGTGATTCCTATCTAGAATATTTATCCTTATTATGAATTTGGGGTTTTATTAAGGAACCTTCTCTTCTTGCCAAGCTTAAAAACTGAATTAAATGATATACAGAAAAAAGTGTTTTTTTTAAATAAAAATCTATAAATGTTTTTCTATTGGATTTAGCTACTAATTAGGCCATTAAAACAAAGTAATCATATAAATTGCATTATATTAAAAAATCCAGACAACAGATTGGATATCACCCCTATAGTACAGCTTGAAGGGCTGACATTGAGAAATTCTTAACAGTTTAAGGCAAACAATGCAAACTTGGATTGCTTTTCTGGGTTAATATTACTTGACTCATAATCAGTTCATTAAATATTTTTTGGTTTCTTGTCAGTTCTTTTACCAATCCAACAATTACATAAAAATCATAATTATTTATGAATCTAGGGTTATTCAATCCTATAAATGTATATTTGAATGTAAAATCACAGGTTGAATCTCATTAAATGCAACAGTAGGCATGTTTAGCCAAAAGTAAAATCTATCAAATCTAATAGTGCTTATTCCATATAGGCCCAACCTAAATGCAGGCAAAATAGAATTATAGTGCAATTCTATAGCTCGTCTATTCAAAAGTAAATGCGAATTGAATAAAATTTAATTAAAGTTTCTTTAGATTACAACTCTACAATATTCTACATATGTAAATTGTGGCAAGCTTATTTACATTATTTTAGGACAATTAATATTAACAAATGACAGCTATAGAAGTTCTATGTACACTTGAAAGCATCTAAAAATATACAGAAAGTGTTTTGTTTTCAAAGCAAATGGCTTTACATAAAAAGTAAATGTTTATAATACTTTATTTCTAACTAATGTGTGTTTTATGTTTGTGATCTAATCCAATTAATATTCTCTGAAGCAATTTTCATGGCGGCTTTCAATGTGACTTACTCTGAAGTAGATATGTTAATTATCACTACTGTAGCTTTTTTATGTGTTTACTCAAAAGTAGGCCCACCAGTTTCAATACAGCATAACCAGTAATTCAATATTATGTCTGTATTTGTATGACACACCCACAGTTATGTGAACTGTAAACCCACACGGTTTACTAAAGTTTTCTCAATTCAACATAAACTGAACTATGAATTAATTACAAGATCTGGGTTCATATAACAAACCAACTAATCACAGAAGCTGGCCAAGACCAAGCTAAAAGTCTTGTGATTCCACATATCATCTAAACAACCTACATATAATTTCATGATTGTAGAAATCTCCTTGCAAATTGATCTTAAAAAATGGTAGGACTGCTAATGTAAGAGTCTGAACTCTGTCTGAGTTCCTCCTAAAACAAATGTGGGTTATTTTCTCCTTTTACCACTCTCCCAGAAAGTTATTTTTTTTTTCAAAGTATCAAACCCATTTTCTTAATAAAGTAATATAATATTTGCAATATGGAAGCCAAGTAAACAGTACGTTATATTCAGGAAATAGAATGGTCTTCCAACTCCTTAGCAACCTGTGTTTTCTATTGATCTCCACATCCTCCTCCCCCCAATTAGCCAAAATAAATGAAATAGCCTTTCTGGTTATTAATTCAGCAGTTTCTATTGGTAGAAATTTAGTCACACACCCCCCCTTTAGCAGACTATTCTGCGTATATAGCACAACTCCTAAAGATACCCTTTGCTTAGGGGTTGTTGTCCATGTGCTGCTTTCCCAGGCTAACGGAAGGAGGTGCAGCCTTTTTATTATTATTAGGCCTCTTCCATCATCCAAAGTGTTGCCGTCTCAGTCTCCCAAACCCAACCTAATGTAATTAATATATATATACATACATACATACATACATACATACATACATACATACATATATATATATATATATATATATATATACACATACATACATACATACATACATATATATATATATATATATATACACACATATACACGCACACATACAAGGATCTTAAAAGGATGACCCAAACTTCATCTGCAGTTATTCATGATATAAGTTCTAATATATTAACGTAAGCTAGTTATCTGCGGGGAGGGGGTGTTGGGAAAAATGCGTGTACCCCCCGCTAGAGGGGAGGTATATTTCAAAGGGGCAGAAAATGGGGTTGAGAAGAAATGGAGGGAGGGGCAGGAGCTGGGCCAAGCGGGCGGTTAAAACCCCCAGAAAAACAAACTGTTTGTTTGTTTGGTTTCCCCGCTCCTCTTTTCCAGCCTTAATAGGGACTTTCCAGTGGAAGTAGGAAGACGACCTCCCCCCCAACACACACGCTCCCCTTTTCTTCTTCCTCCCTCGAATAGCCCCGGTCCTCCTCCCCCCCCCCCGCCCCAACGGCATCTAGGCCTCTCTCCCACCGTAATCTTGCAGAAGAATGGCAGCCGCAGCAAACCCTTTCCCCCCCACACACACCTTTCTCCCCGATCAAGGGCGACGAGAGCCTCTTTTCTCCCCCGCATCCCTCCCCCGCATCCCTTCCTCAAAGAGTCCCCCAAGACAGACCTCGCTGTTAAAAGCTTTCACGGCCTCCATGTTGTGCGTCGGAGGGAAAAAGGCTTTAGAACCGCGCCGTAAGGGAGGTTGTTCTCCGCTGGGGTGACGGCGGTCGGCTTCTTTCATGGGCCACCGGGCCTTGTCGCCATGTCGGGGTTGCGGGCGGGCTAAGGAGGGGGAGGGGGCGGCGGACGGGTCGGGGAAAGGGGGGGGCTCCTCCCTACTCCGCTGGGCCGCCCCAGGGTAGGCTCGGCGGGCGCTGCAGGGACAAACACGCAATAGCTGCGGCGCGGGCACCAATATGGCGGGCGAGAGGGCTCTTGGCGAGCAGCGGCGTACTTCCCTCCGAGAGCAGCCGAGACGCGCGGGCCAGAGCGGCTCCTAAGCGGGCGAACGCGAGCCGTGGAGAGGCGCGGCGGCCACCAGCGAGGTAGAGGGCAGAGTGTCTTTTTAGGGTGGTTTCTCCTGGTACCCAAGAGAGGGCTCGACCAGAGAACAGAACTCCCCTCGCAGGAGAAGCGGGGGTACTGCAGCGGGGTGAGGGACGGCAGCACCGATGGGACGGCAGCACCGATCGGGAGAGACGGGCAAAATCGGGAAAGTGATCGGAGTCCTATGCTTTATTTTAGCGGTTGAGCCTATTCGAAAATAAACAGTTTGTGGATACGCCGAGGAATCGGATTGAAAAGTTGTATGTATGCCTCGAGAAAAAACGCCTTTCTTGCTGAAATATTTTAAACGGGGCTTCGGAAAGTGATGCTTGCCCTTGCTTGAGTTCAGTCGGGTGTATTTCCAGGAGGTACCGGATGAGCATGGATTATGTATCATCCACTCCTTTGACAAAATGTTTTACTTGTTTTTGCTTCATCCGTCAAAAACCCAAAGAACGTAAATTTGTTCTCATCCTCTGCCCCATTTCCTTCTGCGAACTTGAGATTCCGTATCTAGTGTAGCCTGAATTTGGGGAAGGGTTTTTAATACAATCCTTAAATTAAATAAAACTAAACAAAACACAACAATCAGTTAATTTACTTTTTTTTTTAAATAAAAAAATCTGAAGCTGACCCTGCGGCCCTGGACCCTTCTGGGTACTCAGGTGCTCACCGAGATGGACTCTACTCAGTTTGACACCTGCTAAACTCTAGCTAAGTCAGTTCTGCATGCATACCCTGTAAATTGTTCATCAAACTTCAAGCCATTATAGTTGATAATGGTATTTAAGCCAAAAGCATAGGATGCGACTAAAGCATAGAAATGAGGAACTTGTGGCCTTCCTAGTGCAATTAACATTTAATTTTAAATCTTCTCAACTGCCCATAGACATTAAGACTAAAAAATTCAGCAAATCAACATCTCGGTAATCATCTGCTTGTCCCACTTGGAAATGAATTAGATGCACTTCAGGCTATTTTACTGCTATTAAGAACAAGTCATTTGATACTACTAGTAACATAAGATCCAGTTATTAGCCCAACAGAGTAAAGAGTCCTTTGTTACATCTGCCTGGACCAGCAAATTATTTTTTGCCAGTCAAGATAGTATACAGATAGTCCTTGACTTACAACAGTCCCCTTCGTGACTGTTTGAAGTTAAAATGGCACTGAAAAAAATGACATGATTTTTCAGACTTAGCTCCATTGCAGCATTTTAGGTCAATGATTTACATTCAGATGCTTGACACCTGACTCACATTTATGACAGCTGCAGTGTTCTGGGGTCATGTGATCCCCTTTTGCGACCTTCTGACAAGCAAAGTCAATGGAGAAAAACAGATTCCCATAAGAATAGGTTACTATTTTAGCATCTGCAGTGATTCACTTAACAAATGTGGCATGGGCAAAGGTCGCTTAACAAATGTCTCACTTAGCAACATGAATTGTGAGCTCCATTGTGGTCATAAATTGAGAACTACCTGTATTGTGTCATAATAGCTAAATAGCGTAACAATTAGACCTGAGCTAAGAAGTAGATTCCAGTTAACAGAGTTGTTCTTTCGGATCATCCAGTTGATATATGTTTTACTATCGTATGAATAATTTTCCTACTCTCATTTCCTACTTGAATTAAGAGCTCAGCAGGATTGTAAACGTGTATCAGAGAATACAGTCTATTGCAAAGATCTGTCTTTTTTTCCTAAATAAAGATTACACTGTCAATTTTACAGGCAAATCTCTTTCACTCAACCCTGTCTGCAGCAGGGGAATAATGTAAGACATATTTTATGATTGTTGAATAGATTACTGACAACGTATGGAAAAAATCCTTAACATTTATTTACTGTTTGTTTGCTGAATGGTGCAGTGGCCTAGAGGTGAAGGCATTCTTTCACCTCATACTTGGGAGGTTATGAGTTCAATTCCAGGCAGCAATAGATTTTTCTCTATCACAGCATAAAGAGTAAATAACTTCTGCAAACTCTGTGTAGGCAATTTGGCTAGCTCCATTCAGTCATCCTGACTCCAACCCGATAAAAGGGTCATAAAAAAAATACTGTTTATTTGCTAGATTTATATCCTGTTTTTCTTATACAACAGTGCTTCTAATTCTCCCCTCCCCCTCCCAGCACACACAACAATTTTGAAGGCTGGAATAAGAGGGTGGTTCTTGTAGCTTACATCTTCCTGAATCTGAACGTGGTTTCAGCAGTTCTAGTTTACTATCTTAATCATTAATATTATAATGGGTATGTATCATACTGATATAAAATACAATATTTTATTTTATTTTAGATATAGACAATACTATTAGGGACACTGATGAAGATAATACAGAATATATTAAATTGTTCATCTGGGGAACAACAGCACCATCTAGTGAATATCTCTGTGGACAGCATTAAATGTTCATTATATTGAATCTCTTGTAAAAATTTGATTACCTTAAAAGACTATAGTTTGATGCCTTTCACATTTCAGTATAGTCTATTGGAACTAAAGGTTTTCAGAAGCTGCAATAAAAGAATGAATATACAAAACTTTTTTTAAATTACCACTTCTTTGTTAAGGAGAAACTATGAAAACTGTTGATTTTATCTACATAAAAACTGGGAGGTAAGCAAGGACATTACCATTCCATAATTCAGAACAAGTATGACAAGGAGAAATAAGAGATTTATTTAGTAGCTCTGAAAAAGAGAGGTGCAAGATACATCCATTAAAATATTTCATTTTGTTATAGAAGCAGAAATTCTAAAATATGTGAAGAATCAGTGAGGAATCCATTTTTATGGAAATATCAGAATGTATTATGTGATCATATCAACACTGAAATTTTGAAGGAGAACAGATTTATAACTAATTCAGTATTCATGTTTTGTCATTTGAAAGTGCACAGAAGACCATGGATCATAAAATGATATTACAGATTGTAAACTATTTACCGATGACTGCATCTCAAATGCTCCATCTGTTAAAATACTGAAGTTTGCAGATGACACAACAGGGATTGGTCTCATTTAAGATGAATCCACATACAGACAGGAGGTTGTACAACTTGCCTTGTAGTGTAATCGCAACAATCTGGAACTGAACACACTCAAAACCATAGAAATGGTGATAGACTTTAGAAGAAACCCTCCCATACAAACACCTCTTACAAAACTAGGCAACACAGTATTGTGAGGTGGAAGCAGATAAAAAAAACCACCAAAAGATTCGTTGATCCAAGGAAAACAAGGTTTTATTCACGTGTCTGCAGAGAAGGGTTCCCTCAGGCATTGAAGGAACACAGAGCAAAATTCAGGCAGCATTTTTATACCCTAACTGTCCGCCCCCTCGTACGAGGGCTTGGCTCACATTCTTTCTGTTTTCAAATTGACACATATATTTCGAAGGTCCATACTAGCTCCTTATCTAGCAAAAGCAGTTACACGGTTTCTGACATCACAGCACTTTATTACAATTCTCCATTGTTCTAGCCTTATCTTGTTTTTTCTCTTGTGCACAAACTGGAACACTTTCTTATTTAGCAGAGCTACTGAGTTTGAGACACACTTCCTTATTCAATTCAATGGGCCATCCAACATGACTTCAGTTCTGCTCACAATCCCTCCTTTTTTTCTTTTTCCACTCTTGTCTCAAACTCAAATAGCAGATCCTCTCCTTCTTTCAGAGTGATTTCTCTCTGATACATCATTAGAGATTCTACTTCCTGCTTCTTCTCAAATCTTGAACCCAAGGATTTCCCTATCTTCCCACACGTTATTGCACCAGGGAGACACTGAACACAACAACACAACAATACACAGCATATAATAATCAATATAATTCCCATTATGGTAGATCTAAAACAAGTGGAACTGGGAAGCCAAGACCATAGTACTCCCCACAGGTCTGGCAATGAGGAGTCACCTCTTTGTGATAATGGATTAGAGTGAATACGTTCTTCCATTACTTTTACTGTCTTTGTAATATTGGGTTGGAAATCATGGATGTATACACAGCAATGTCAATGAATCAGAGCACACACACACCCTTTTGTAGCTAATACAATGTCTAAAGCATACCTATTTTGTAGAGCAACCTGTCTTACTTCAGAAAGCTCGGTGTTAATTATTTTAATATTCTTTATTGTATCATTGAACATTGTTACCGTGAAGTTATTTAGAATATGTATATCTCGGTAGTTCATGGCTACTCCCAATGGTGTTATTATACCATGGGAGATTTGGGTCCAGAGTCTCCGGGTAAGGCCAGATTCTGGGTCTCTTTTATTCCGTATCCGGCCTTGGGGAAGGCCATCAAGTTTATGTCACATACCCAATTGTACATGTGCCACTCCAGTTCACCTGTTCTTCCTGACATGTGCATGCATAACCAGCAATTAGTGATGTTCAAGGAATGTGAGACCTTCTTGAGATCCTTTATGAACACATTGTCATCCCACAAGTCTGTTCCCAAGTCACCCGCAGGTGACTGGTGACATATTGTGAACTTCTTTGATGTATTAATGTAAATATAGTTGCAACAAATAGTCCTCTCCAGAGTTCAGCCAACATCTCCATGGTGGTTTCTGCTGGCTATTTCTTCAAGGTTACCTTTAGCGGCTGACCGTCCACTGGGATTGCCTTCCAAGGTTTCTCAGGTTCCGGTGCTTTCTTGACTCTGCTGTCATGCGTCCAGCCTCCTTCCCGAGTATGGACTGCAGATTCAGTCATCAGTAGCACCTGGTACGGACCTTCCCAACTAGGTTACAGTTTTTCACTTCTCCAAGTCTTTATCAGGACCCAGTCTCCAGCCTCGTGTGAGTGTTGGCTACCAGCCAAAGGTGGTCGTTGCACCAACAGTTCCTGTTTGTGAAGAGAAAGCAAAGACCGAGACAGTGCCAAAAAATATTTCTGAAGAAACAAATCCCTGAACTCTGGTATGGGATTGCCTAGTTTGGCCAAATAGGATCTCCCCATCAGCATTTCAAAGGGAGAAACCCCTGTGTCTTTCCTTGGACAAGTTCTGATCCTGAGCAGAGCTAAGGGAAGATTCTTTCCAACCCCCTTTTCTGGCAACTCAGTGAAATCAATTTGTGCTCACTGAAAAGGCCAACCCACTAGGGGTCACCCTCCCATCTCTTTCTTGCGTGCCACTTTCTTATTTACTTTCAAACAAATCAAACATTTCCAGCAGATGCCCTGAGCTACTGTCCACATCCTCAGACTCCAATAGTGAGGTTTAACGGACATGACCAAGGCCTCCGTTCCCCAATGTCCTCCTTCATGAACTTTCTCCAGCATTCCCCTCATGACAATGGGTGACACCACCTTGACTCCCTCCGACGTCTTCCATCCCTCTGGGGTTTTGACACATCCCTCTTTCTCCAACTCCAACTTTTCCTTTTTCTCTGGCTCCCATTCCTCCCTCTCGTCCTCCTTTTCCAGTATTGGTATAGATACCATAACCAACTCTATCTCCCCTGCAGCTTCCTTCGCCCATTTGTCCGCCCATCGATTTCCCACAACCTCCGGTATGTTCCCCTTCTGATGTGTGCTCACATGGACAATTGATACTCGGCTGGGGAGTTGCAATGCCTCTAAGGCTTGTTCTACTAACTGCACTTGCTCTATTTGCTTCCCATCCACCTTGATATACCCTCTTTCTTTGCAGATTTTCCCAAACGTGTGCACGTTTCCAAACGTGTACCCCCCATGCATACTTGGAATCAGTCCAAATCATTACTTCCATCCTCTCAGCCAATTCCAAGGCTCTGGTCAGGGCAAACAATTCACATTTCTGGGCTGACCAAGCAGCTGGGAGTGACCCTTTCTCTATTACCTCACCTTCCCCGGTTACTATTGCAAACCCAGATTTTCGCTTTCCATTTTACACCCTGCTAGATCCATCTATAAACCACCTCTCTCCCTTCTCCAATGGAGTCTCTTCCAAGTCCTCTCTAACCTTCGTCATGAGATCCACTTGCAATAGACAGTCATGATCTTCCGGTTCCCATGGATTTAGATTCTTGTCTGTTCCTATTACCACATCAGGACTGGTTCTCAAAATGGTTTCATACTTCAATATCCTCCCTTCGGTCATCCAAGTTGTAGCCAGCTGGCTCAACACTGAGTTGACCTGATAAGGCGAATGCATCACCAAAGTTCCCCCAAAGGTTAACTTTTTGCTCTCCACCACCAACATCGCTGTTGCTGCCACAGCCTGAACACAAACTGGCCATCCTTTCACAACCGGCTCCAAACCCTTGCTTAGGAAGGCTACCGGCTGGTACTGCCCCCGCCTCTTTTGGGCAAGGACTCCAACTGCTGTTCCCTGAGCCACCGCCACATACAAATGAAACAGTAGTTTCAGGTTTGGCAAGGTTAAAACCGGAGCGGTTGACAAAGCCTTCTTCAGCTCTTCCCACCTTTCACTATCTCCCTCCTCCCATTCTATGCGCTTTCCCTTTCCAGGCAACTTTCTATGCAAAAACTGTGCCAACACTGTGAATTGGTCTACCCAGATTCTACAATACTCCAATAATCCCAACGCTTTCCACACCTCTGTCTTGTTCCTGGGAGGAGCCAAGCTTATGATCCCCTTCACCCTTTCAGGGTCCAAGGACCTCACCCCCTGCTGAATGTAATGTCCCAAATATTTCACCTTTTTTTCAACAAACTGAAGCTTCTCTTTTGAAACTTTCAGCCCCTGCTCCTTCAGCCAATTCAACAGACTCACAGAAGCCGCTCTCACTTCCTTCTCTTTCTCCCCAGTTAACAACAAGTCATCCACGTACTGAATTAGGGTGATTCCTATCTCTCTCTCAAATGACACCAATTTTTCTTCCAACGCCTGTCCAAACAACAAAGGGCTCTCGGTATATCCCTGAGGAACTACCGTCCACCTCAACTGCTGTTTCCTTCCACTATCAGGATCATTCCATTCAAAGGCAAACAAGTCTCTCCTCCTCTCCTCCAAAGGGCACGTCCAAAAGGCATCCTTCAGATCTATCACAGTAAACCATTTGTCTTTGGGGGGGATCCGCCCCAAGATGGTATAGTGAACAGGAACCACTGGGAATCTAGGAACCACTATCTCATTGATCCTCCTCAAATCATTAACCAATCTATACTTCCCATCCTTTTTTATTACTGCTAAAACCGGTGAATTGAACGGTGACATAGTATGTTCCAACAGTCCCTGTTTCAATAATCTGTCAATCACTGGTTTCAACCCTTCCCTACCTCTCTTACTCAGAGTATATCGTGGAGTCCACAGTTTAGTTATTCCTGGTTGTATCTTGATCTGAATGGGCTGTATTGCCATTTTACTAACCCCTTCACCTCCTGCCCACACATCTGATGATATCTTCTCCTCATCTTCCGTTGTTAGCATACACATGCGAACTTCCTTCCTTCTATCCCACAATTCTATTCCAACAAATCTCTTCCTAGCAAGTTCACCCCTGAATCCGGAATATACAATATTTCAGTTTCAGTAACCACATCATTCAATTCCAATCTCACCTCTTCCAAAATCTTGACCTCTTGGGATATCCCACTCACCCCAACTACCTTTAAAGTCTGCTTTGACCTGCATGCTCCCTTTACAGGATTGCATACAGATGTCCGGCTTGCGCCGGTGTCGATCAGGAACAGCCGTTCCTGATGGTCAGGACCCACTAACGCATTTACCAATGGCTCCCCGCGGGTCCCTCTTGGGGAGCCAGAACTTCCCTAATCGTATAGGGCATAGCTTCGTTCCTCTGGGGTTTTGGGACATTCGCGCGCAAAATGTCCCTCTTTCCCACATCTGAAGCAAGTTCTACTCTGGGATGGCTGTTGGAATCAACCGCCTCGATTGCCCCCTGGACCTCCTCGCCTAACTGGGGGTCTCCACTCCCTGCTGGGAGATCTTTCATCTCTCCACCTTGGCCTCGGATCTGACATCTGGGTCTCCCTGTTTTTCCTAACTTCATTCTTGGCTGCCGTTTGCACAGCAGCTACCATCATCTGAGACTTCTGTTTGGTTTTAACTGAGTCTCGGTTCACAAAAACTTGTAGGGCTGCTCTAATCAAATCTGTCATGCCCAAATCAGTCCATCCCTCTGTCTTCTGGATCTTTTTCTGGATATCTGGCCATGCTTTGGTGACAAATTGCATCTTCAGGAGAGTCTCGAAGGCAGGGGTTTCTGGCTCCACTCCGGAGTACTTGGTTAACCCTTCATGGAGCTGAGCACAGAAATCCCCCGGGGACTCATCCTTTCCTTGTGTTATTTCAAATGCTTTGGTTAAGTTTTCCCTTGAGGGATGGCCAATTTAATTCCTTCAATGATCATGTGTTTCATATCTCTCATGTGCTCCCTATGAGCGTTATTATTGATGTTCCAATTTGGATCGGCTATGGGGAACTTTTTGTCTGCAGCCACTGCTCCCTGTTACCTGCATGTCTCCTATCCCAGGCAGCTATTGCTGCCCTCCTAATGAGGTTCCTCTCTTCGGGGGTGAAAAGGTGTCCAAGAATATACATCAGTTCTTGGTATGTGTATTCATTGGGCCCCAGAAATAATTCCAACTGTTCCGCCACTTCATGAGCATTCTCGTGGAGTTTCGGAAGGGTCTTTTTCAGATCCCGTAACTCAGCAGATTTTATGGGGACAGCCACGAAAACGGTGACTGGATTCCCCTGCGCATTCATGCCATTTGAGACTTCTCTGACTAGGAAAGCCGACACAGGATTGGCCGACCTTCCTCCTAGAGGCAAATTCTCTAGGTCCTTGTTTAATTGAACCAGTTCCCTTCTGAGTCCTGGATATGCAGGTGGAGGTGGAGCCTGGGCAACTGGAGCCGGCAGGGGCGGTGGTGCCGGGACTGCCAGAGCCGATGCCGGTGGACTCCCCATCCAGTCCTCAGTTTCGCTTTCCTCCACCTTGCTGACAAACTGTCCTACTTCTTTTTCTGGTGGAACTGGACCTTCAAAGTGAACATGATACCATACCTCCACATAGGGTATTTGCTCCTTCATCCGGTGTTTCACTATATACTCTTTCAACTGAGTTATCCAGTACGTGCTGGTATTCCCTTCGGGATCCCAGTGGTAAGGAAACTCAGGGTCTACTAGGGGATACTTCGGCCACCTATATTGGCATAGGTAGATCATTTTCTTTTTCTCTAGACTCCGAGTGTAAGTCCTCAGATGGGGCAACGACCATTGTTGTAGTAGTTGACCCAATGGGGAGTCAGTCAGAATCGGCCTTCTCAGGGTCTTTTCTATCTCAATACCCGTTCTCTCTTGGAACATCTCACACTTGCTTTGTCCCTTTCCCATTCTCCACGCTGCCCGCCAACAATCTCCCAGAGATTCCCAATTCAGGGATTTACATTGTCCTCCAGCAGTCGCTGGATTCCCAGAGTTTAAGGACAGTATATCCCTTCTTCTATCCCGAAAGGCAACAAACTCACCTGATACACCCCTGGTCTCCTGGAGACGAAAGGAGTGTGGGCGTCCCCACTTCAGGTGATCAACGACACTCCCAGAGTGTCAGGTCAGCTTCTCTCTCTCTTGTTTTCAAGGATCGTCTGTTGAGTGCAGTTACCCCGGGGGATCCAACTGAGACAAGGGAGGGGCCCCTCTACAATGGGAGGCGGTGGCGCCACACTTTACCCAGTCCCTTTTCTCCAGTCGAAATTCTGTCGGGGCCCATGTTGAGCACCAAATTGTGAGGTGGAAGCAGATAAAAAACTACCAAAAGATTCGTTGATCCAAGGAAAACAAGGTTTTATTCACATGTCTGCAGAGACGCGTTTCCTCAGGCATTGAAGGAACACAGAGCAAAATTCAGGCAGCATTTTTATACCCTAACTGTCCGCCCCCTCGTACGAGGGCTTGGCTCACATTCTTTCTGTTTTCAAATTGACACATATATTTCGAAGGTCCATACTAGCTCCTTATCTAGCAAAAGCAGTTACACGGTTTCTGACATCACAGCACTTTATTACAATTCTCCATTGTTCTAGCCTTATCTTGTTTTTTCTCTTGTGCACAAACTGGAACACTTTCTTATTTAGCAGAGCTACTGAGTTTGAGACACACTTCCTTATTCAATTCAATGGGCCATCCAACATGACTTCGGTTCTGCTCACAGTATCAACAGTAGAGACTGTCAGATTTCTAGGTTCTATTATATCACATGACCTAAAATGGACAACCTAACATCAAAAACATCATCAAAAAAGCACAACAAAGAATGTTCTTTCTGCGCCAACTCAGAAAGCTCAAACTGCCCAAGGAGCTGCTGATCCAGTTCTACACAGAAATTATTGAGTCTATCATCTGTACCTCTAACTGTCTGGTTTGGTTCTGCAACCCAACAAGACAGACACAGACTTCAGAGAGCAATTAGGACTGCAGAAAAAACAGTTACTACCAACTTCCTTTCCATCAATGACCTCTATACTGCACGAGTCAAAAAGAGGGCTGTGAAAATATTTACAGACCCCTCACATTCCGGACATAAACTGTTTCAACTCCTTCCCTCAAAATGATGGTACACCAGATCAACTAGACACAAGAACAGTTTTTTTCCCAAAAGCCATCACTCTGCTAAACAATTCCCTCAACACTGTCCAACTATTTACAAAGTCTGCACGACTGTTACTATTCACCCTCTCATCACTCCTTATCACCCATCCCCTCCCACTTGTGACTGTATGACTGTAACTTTATCGCTTGTATCCTTATGATTTATATTGACTGTTTCCTAGTATGATTTGATTGCTTATTGTACCCTATGACTATCATTAAATATTGTACCTTATGATTCTTGACTCTTGATGAATGTATCTTTTCTTTTATGTATACTGAGAGCATTTGCACCAAGACAAATTCCTTGTGTGCCCAATCACACTTGTCCAATAAAGAATTCTATTCTATTATTATTATTATTATTATTATTATTATTATTATTATTATTGTTATTGTTATTGTTATTGTTATTGTTATTGTTATTGTTATTATTATTATTTGAACAGTATATAAACCTTAGTAAATAAATAAAGAAAAGTCTACTGTCATTTCATTTCAAGCAGTGATGGGAAGGAAACAATTTTTCTAGCAGTCTGTAGAGATTCTCAGTCACTCAACTCATGGTTGTCCCAAAGATGCTTTTTCAGGAGGCAACTGGACTTTCTTGTTTTTATTTTCTTTTGAAGACGTTTCACTTCTCATCCAAGAAGTTCTTCAGCTGTGACAGGATAGTGGGGAAGAAGCTACTTGGAAAAGAAACAAGGCATTCTATATAGTTGCCTCCTGGGACAACCATGACCTGGATTACCGAGAATCTCCACAGAATTTCAGTTATACAATTTGGGATTAACAACCTTTGAATGGTGTGGCAGTAGGAATGGATTTTCAGAAAAAAACTGCAGACTACAGAAACCAGGAGCACTACTTAGGTGACCCCAAGGACACATAAACCTCCCAAGTGCTTCAACGACCCTCTAAAACATGGGTGCCAAACTTGTGTCAATATGGTGGTGTCACATGATGTATCATGACTTTTTTCCCCTTCATTAAACTGGACATGGGTGTGGCCAGCGTGTGATGTTGGGTTTGACAGCCCTGCTCTAAAAGAATGCAAATGACCAGCTGTCTGCAAGAAATATAAATCCTTCCATTCCCCACTATCCTGTCATAACTGAAGAAGCTTCTTGGATGAGAAGTGAAACATCTTTGAAAGAAAAAACAAGTCCAATTGCCTCCTGAAAAAGCACCTTTGGGACAATTTTTCTGGCATTTTCAATTAAAGTTATTGCTCTGAGAAGTACAAGAGCATTTAATTTGTCTGGGATATTTTTATATTGTAAATTACATATGAGAGATTTAATTTCCCATATATTAAGTAATCCCTCTCCTGGACCTTGAAGTTCCAAGAAATTTCTCCCATGGTAGCTGAGCAAATACACATTAACTTTTTTTCTCTAACTTTTTTTTCTTGCACAGAAGGAAAACAGAACTTCCACATATCCTGTTTTGCAGAAAACTGTCCTGAGAAAACAACTTTCCTTTAAAGTATAAATGAGACTTGCACCAATCAAAAATGACACATTTAAATAACTATTAAATGGGATAACTGAGCTTTAAAATTGTTCATCACATATAACCTAAATAACAGCAGACTGAAATATATAATGCAGGTAGTCCTTGAGTTAAAACAATTCATTTAGTGACTGTTCAAAGTTATAACAGCTCTGAAAAAAGTGACTTTTGACCATTTTCACATGACTGTTGCAGCATCCATGGTCACTTCATCAAAATTCAGATGTCTGGCAACTAGTTCATATTTATGACAGCTGCAATGTCCCAGGGTCATGTGATCAGCTTTTGTGACCTTCTGACAAGCAAAATCAATCGGGAATCGAGATTCACTTAACCCATGTTACTAACTTAACAAATGCAATGATTCATTTAACAACTGTGGCAAAAAAAAAAATAGTAAAATGAAGCAAAGTCACCTAACGCATAAATTTTGGTCTCAATTAAAGTCGTAACTTGCATCCAAACATACACATTAACCTTCTCATGGAATTGCCTATCCCAATAAAGAAGAATATTTGTAGTTCAGGGTTGAAATGAGGGATCCTTGGTGCTTTCTGAATTTGATTGTTTTCTTGCAAGTATCTCAATGCTCAAACTAGGTAACATCATTAATGCTAGTGAGGAGTGTGGTTTGGTCTCAGAACAAAAATCACCACCACCAAGCTTAAAGAACACCAAGGATGTAGAGTGACATAGGTCACCCCTACAGAATTCTTGTCCTGTCCTGTGTGTGCACCTGTGTATATTTAAGGAAGCATAGTGTAGATAAAGGGCAGACGTGGTATTCAGCAGGTTCTGACCAGTTCTGCAGAACCAGTAGTGGAAATTTTCAGTAGTTTGGAGAACTGGCAAATCCCACCTCTGACTGGCCCCACCCCCATCTATTCTCTGCCTCCCAAGTCCCAGCTGATTGGCTGGGTCTTCTTTGGTTGCCCTGCACTGGAGAACAGAGCTGGAAAGCAGGTTAGTGGGGTGGAAAGGGAATGGGATTTTGCAGTAACTTTCCCCCAGGAGTAAGGAGGGAGTGGGGATTTTGCAGTATCCTTCCCCTGCCACATCCACCAAGCACACCATACCCACCCCACCCACCAAGCCTCATCCACAGAACTGGTAGTAAAAAATGTTTGATGATGAAGGAGGCCCAATGACTCAGCAGTTAAAGACACCAAGCTGATTAGCTGGAAAGTTGACAGCCTGGGTTCAAGGCTTGAGCTGCTGCAGAGTGAGCTCCTATTACTTGCCACAGCTCCTACTAATCCAGCAGTTTGAAAGCCTGCAAATGCAAGTAGGTTAATAGGTACTATTTCAGTGGGAAGGCAACAGCATGCTGTGCACCTTTGGCATATAGCCATGCTGGTCATATGACCACATAAATGTACACACAATGCTGGCTGTCTAGGCCAAGTAACCGAGATGAGCACTGTGCCCACTGTGCAGAGTCAGGCACAACTGATATGGAAACCTTTAGTGTGGATGAAAGTAAAAACTGACTGTTCAGCAATTTTGTGATGTATATCCAAAATTGAGCAAAGCTACAATTGGATTTTCCTTCCTGGTGGAGTCAGTATGGCAAGATGCTACCTTATAAATTGCTATTTTCCCATTCATTAAAGTAGCAAGGAAGTTTGTTTTCAAGGTAGCCAAGCCCTTTGTGTAATTACCTACAGAGCGCAGTCTAGTAGTATGTAATGTATAAAATTTTTCCTCTACAAAGTTGCTCTTTAAGCCCCTGTCACACAGCACCAACAGATGGAAAAAGGATGTAAAAAGGAGAGAAACACTTGCCATCCGTTGGTTAATGCGATGCATCCGTTCTGTACTCACTGCATCCGTTTTTCATACAATGTATCCGTCCAGCATCCGTCTACTGACATTTCATCCGCTCAAAAAGTTTTGAACTGCACAAAACTTTTTGAGCGGAAAAAGTATCCAATGCGTCCATTCTACATCCGCTATGCATGCGGGAAACTTCCGTTATATGTCCGTTGTCATCCGTTACACATCCGCTATATCCGCTAGGCATCCACTGCACATCCGCGCAACTCGCATCCGCTCCAGCGGAAAACGGACATAGGGAGGAAGCAAAACGGATGCGGAACGGACATGCAACATTAGTAGCACGGATGTAGAAAGGATGAAAGAGGATGCAGCTCACATACAAAGCATTAAAATGGAAAAAACGTTCGTATAGGGGACGTATCTTGGATATTAAGATGTCTGCAGGATGCCTAGAGGATGCAAAAGGACAGCTAGTGGAAAACCTATATTTCCTATAAAAAGGGGGAGAAATCACCTGGATCTCACTTTCAGTCCAGCAGCCCTGCGGTGCAGACCTCTTCAGCCTTGCTCTTGCTCTTGCTCTTCCACAGCATCCAGTCATCTCCACTATGGATCATCACACACTCTTTTTGGTAGCCGCCATCGTTCTACAACAGTGTGAAGCCTTCTACAGGCTCTTTCACCTGTTTTACGGGAAGAAAAGGAGGCGTCCAAGAAGTGTCTGGGTCCGAAGATGGATCGGGAGAAGAGCCGAGTACGGACTGTATAACAAACTGATGGTGGAGCTGAGGAACGAAGACTCTCGTGCATTCCAGAACTTCATGAGGATGCTGCCAGCCATGTTTGACGAAGTTGTGGAGCAGCTGAGACCCAGGTTGACCAAGGCAAACACCAACTTCTGGCTCAGCCTGGACCCTGGGCTCAAGGTGGCACTGACTCTGCGCCACCTGGCCTCAGGGACCACGTACAGGAGCATGCAGTACGGCTGGAGGGTGCCACACAACACCATCAGCATTGTGGTCAGAGAAGTGGTGCAGGCCATCATCAAAGAATACCTGGAGGAGCTCCTCCAGTGCCCCTCCACTGAAGAAGGATGGAAGAAAGTTGCAGAGCAGTGGTATCAGAAGTGGAACTTCCCCCACACCGTTGGAGCAATAGATGGGAAGCACGTGGCCTGCAAAGCTCCAGCCAAGTCGGGGTCCTCTTATCACAACTAGAAGGGCTTCTTCAGCATCATCCTCTTCGCCATGGTCGATGCTGACTACAAGTTCATGTACATCGATGCTTCAGGCAATGGGTCATCTTCAGATGCCCAGGTATACAACGCCAGTCACGTCAAGGAGGGGCTGGAACGTAACCTCATCATGGGCTTCCCAGATCCAGACCCCCTGCCCAACGACACACAAGATGTGCCCTACTTCATCATGGGGGATGACGCCTTCTCCCTCAGAACCTACCTCATGAACCCCGACACTTCCAGATGCCTCACCCATGAAGAGAGGATCTTCAACTACAGGCTGTCCAGGGCAAGGCAGGTGGTGGACAATGCCTTTGGAATCCTGGCCAACAGGTTCCAGGTCCTTCTGACCACCATGCAGCATCGCCCAGGGACGGTGAGGGACATTGTGGAAGCTTGCTGCATCCTGCACAATCTCATGCGTACCCGCTACCCAGTGTTGCAGAACAGGCTCGTGGACCTCCAACAAGGCATTGGGGACATGGAGCCTGTGAATGGAGGCAAGGGGGAAACCTGATAGATACTGTGGATGTGCAAGGCCCCAACAGAGCTTCACGTGGAGGGAAGAAGCAGCGCAACCTCCTGAAACACTGGTGCAACTCCCCAGCTGTAGCAGTGAAGTGGCAAGACAGGATGGTAGATGCTTAATGGATGCTTCCTTCAGCCTGTCTCATCACACTGATGAGATTGTGCTGATGTATATTGAGTGGCCCTACACACTGATGTATATTGAGTGGCCCTACAATGAACAGGGCATTTAATAAAGAGTTGTGTTTATGTTGAAATGTGTTGATGAATGATTACATTGTTATTGATAATAAAGGGTCATAGGTATGGCACCTGGGAGGGTGGACCATACAGTCCCACTATGCTTGCACTGGAGGTTTATCTATCCCACAGCTATTACCCATTCCAAAGGTATCCCTGCCCATCCCACTGGTATCTTAACCCATCCCACAAGCATGCAAAGGCTTAAACCATTTCTAAAAGTTTCCACCAAGACTTTATTTACTAAAATAAATGAACCAAGTGTGTGAAGCAAAGATAAACTTTATTAATAACAAACTGTAAAAGCAAAATGACCCAAGAAAAGTGTCCCAAGCAAAGATAAAGTCAACAGGTAGCAACCCAGTCTCTGGCACTCTTCTCAGTCACTCTGAGGCATGCCCATAGTCTCAGGGGTGAAGGGTCCAGGTGCTGTGGAGGTGGCTGCTGCTGGAGTGCTGGTCTGAGGCGCCATTGGGGTGCCTGGCCCCGAGAGGACAACAGGGGATGGTGTGTGGAGGAAGCTCTCAGAGAGCTGGCTCAGTCCTGTGATGTTGAGAGCCCCTTCCTCCATGACATGGGGTGTCAGTACCAAGACCGATGACAGATGTTCTGAGGCCGGGCTTGACTGTGGGGTGGAGGAATTAGGAGTGTAGTGGGGCTGTCTGGTCTGCAGGTAAGCGAGGTGAGGCGTCTGTGGCATTTGTGGCGTGGGTGGCATCTGTGGCATGGGTGGCATCTGTGGCGTGGGTGGCATCTGTGGCGTGGGTGGCATCTGTGGCGTGGGTGGCATCGGTGGCATAGGTGGCATCAGTGGCATCGGTGGCATGTGATGAACCTGTGCCTGGACTGGGAAGGGCTGCCTGTGCTGCTGGAACTCCTGGTAGCCATAGCCTTGGTAGTGAGGGCCTGTGGAAAGTTTTGGAAGGGCTGTGACATCACCTGGGGTGGAGGAGCAGACCTGGCCTGGGTCGGAGCAGGTTCAGCTGGGCCTGGAGGGTTGTGCAGAAGACCGGTGATCCTGTCCTTTATCACCTGGTACTGTGATTCGGACATGTCCATGAGGGTCTGGTTGATGTAGGTGAGGAAGGGCTTTCGGTTTGAGGATGGTATGTCGGTGTGTTCCAGCTGAGAGAGGAGATCTATGCTGCTTTTGATGGTGTCCCTGATCTCCAACAGGACAGTGTGGCTCTGCCCCTCCGGTCTGCCTCTCTGCCTGCTTTCTGTGGAGGTGGAGCTGGGGGTGGGGGTGGGTTGATCTCTGGTGGAAGTGCCCTCTCCTTGCTCCCACTGCGTCAGTGGGTCCTCCACGTTCTCTGCCACGGGGAGTGCAGCTATCGGGGGGGTCTCCATTGTGGGACGCTCCACAGATACCTGCCTGGACACAGGAGCCCACTCTTGGCCAGAAGAGGACTGGCTCTCTGTGGGCTGCCTGAGAGAGAGGGTAGACAGAGGGTCTGCTCCTCGGTGGCGGATCTCACCCTCCAAGAAGCTGCACTTGGCCATCATGTAGGTCTCCCAGTCAGTGAGCTTGACTGCAGCCTGGCCAGACTTCTTGAGGTGCAGCTTCCCGTACCAGGTGTGCATGTGCTTCCACCACCCGAGGTGGACCTCCAAAGTGTAGCCCAGGCTCTCCGCCTTCTCTCTCCAAGCCGCCTGCTTCCTCTTGGTATCTCGATAGAGCCTGTGTCCCTTCCGCCATAGGTACTCGTTCTCCCTCAGCCATTCGAGCACCTCATCCTCATGTTCCTCTTCGATGGAGTATTGCCTCCTCTCCCGTTCTCACGTATGCCTCTTCCTCCCTCTGGCAAGGCCTTCTGGGCCCTCATTAGAGGGGCTTCGAGGTTCTAGGGGCTGCTCCACCACACCACCACCACCACCAGCAACAACAACAGTAGCAGCAAAAGCAGCACCAGCAGGACCAGCAGCACCAGCAGGACCAGGATCAGCAGTAGCAGAGTAAGCACCAGCAGCACCAGCAGGACTAGCAGGACCAGGAGCACCAGCAGGACCAGCAGGACCAGCAGGACCAGGAGCAGCACCAGCTGAGTAAGCACCAGCAGAAGCACCAGCACCAGGAGCAGCGCCAGCAGAGAAAGCCCCAGCAGAAGCACCAGCACGAGGAGCAGCGCCATCAGAGGAAGCACCAGCAGAAGCCCCAGCACCAGGAGCAGCGCCAGCAGAGTAAGCACCAGCAGAAGCACCAGCACCAGGAGCAGCACCAGCAGAAGTCCCAGCACCAGCAGAGTCAGCTCGAGCAGCAGAAGCCCCAGCAGAAGCAGAGTCAGGGCCAGGGGGTGGGATGGTGGCCCTGTCCTTCTTGCCAGGGCTGGCAGCAGATGGCACAGGCTTCCTCTTCTTCCCCATGGTTGTTGGCTGGAGATGTGTCTGGCAGCAGGTCTTTCCTCTGAATGGTGACCTGCTTGCAAGCTGCATCCTTTTATATCCACGAGTCTGACGCAATGCATCCTCCCCGCATGCGCAGTGAACGCTTTGCATCTGCTAGGCATCCGCTAGGCTTCTGTGATGCATCCGCTTCATCCGCTCTGCATCTGCTCTGCATCCGTTCCTTCCACTGCGCGTCCACTTGCTGTGCTCCACTGGAAGCCCTGCGGATTTGCTATCCGCTTCCATCTGCTTCCATCCACTAGGCTTCCGTGGAGCATCCGCTTTACATCCTGGCTACGTCCTCCCCCCGTCCGTTCCTTTCCGTTGTTGTCCGCTCTGTTTATGCAAATTTGGGACACTTTTGAGAGCAGATAACATCGGATGGAAAATTTTCTCATCTGCTGTGTCCTTTTACATACTTTTTGCATCCGTCGGCCTATGTGACAGGCCCTTTTATTTCTATCCCTCAATTTTCACAAAAACAACGCTCAAGCTGCAAACATCTAATAATTAAGGGAAGACACTAGTGTGCATTTTTTTCCTGTCTTCTGATTCAGTTGATGCAGAGTGTAGGAGTGTTTCTGATTGTTGGAAGTTAAACCCACCCCTCTCCTAGGAAAATGAAATATTTTAGGATAAACTAAAAAGGCAGAATATTTCCCCAAAAAGAGAAGTAGAAACTCAGAGAGACAGAAATTTCCCACCTTTGTTAATGGGCCAATAAGGCCTGGGCCAGTCTATTCTACATGATAAAAATCTACCTCCTTCAGACAGAGCCATAATAGAAATTGCCCAAAGCCCTTACATTACATCATCACCCAGGAAGGGTCAATCAAGCCTGGGACTCAAAAGACAACCTACCAAGTAACCCCTGCATGGTCCCATGGGAGTCTGACAACCAATCAGAATTCAAGCTCAAATTCAAAACCAAACAAAGGGCATAAAACCCAGGCACTTTCAGGAACTCTTCCCTTTTTGTGCCCAGGAACCCATCCTGTCCACCATTAAACCATCTTTCTAAACAGCCTCCATGTTTCCAGTGTCTTTTTCCCCACTTGGAACTGAACCCAGATGGAAATTTCTTCCAACATGATTAAATTCTAATTTTATTCACTCTTATCTGATCAATTACCCATCCCAGGCATTAAATCATGACCTTTCTGATTCTGTAGGATTAAATGAAAAGCAACATCAATGGGGAAGCCACTTAACAACCATATTATCAACTTGACAATTGCAGTGATTCACTTAACAACTGTGGCAATGAAGGTCATAAAATGGGGCAAAACTCACTTCACAAATGTTTCACTTTGCAACAGAAATGTTAATTTCTCAATTGTGGCTGAAGACTACCTGTATTGCCAAGTCCCTTCTGTAGTATCTTAGGAAAGAGAAAAGCTATGCCCCTTTCTGCTGTGTTCAGTGGCGGTTTCTGCTGAAGATCAGGACCTGAATAAAGACCAACGTGTAAATATGCTGGGCAGTTATTACTCTTTCTGCAACACTCTTTCCTGCCTTGCCATCTTGAAAACTGAACAGAAAAACAGCTAATGCTTATTTTAAAAAGAAGAACATGTGATAACAGGTGATATCAAATCAGTTGATGCAGTAATGATCTCTTAGTACATTGCTATGGAGATAGGCCTTCACAAAAATTTTCACCATTCATTTGCTACTCTTTGTGAACCACTCGTTGTTATTCAGTGAATACATTCTTGAAATGAGACAATTTGCTAATAGATTTCAGGAACTGAAAAGAGGCAAAATAAAGATAACCACCTGAAATGAAGAAATAAGGAAACAACCCCCATCACCAGCACCGCCACCATCAAAAAAAAATTTTTAGCATGCAGAAACCAACTCTATTTAAATGTAAACATGCATCTTTAATTATAGATGTATTTCCTATGTAGGTGTGGTATTATGTAGATTCCCTTTCCAGGGGATTACCATTTTGATGTGGAAGAAACTTTTGTTCCACTAAGCCTGAAAATACTACTAGTAGTAGGAGGGACAGCTGGCAAGGTCCAAGGGGCTGGGAGCAGAGGGAGCCAGGTAGGACTACAGAGGTATAGAGAAAGCCAGAGAAATGGACATATAGTGGCATTCAAAAAGGATATTGCTAAGTAAACTCTCAGAGTTAGCTCAATAACTGACCAGTCTATACCTACTAGAATTGGTGGTAAATCAGTATATTTACTATCACTGGTAATAAATTAGTAATAAATTTCACTTATAAGTGTACAAAGTTACAACAGAGGCAATGCCAGAAAATAGTGAAGAATCCTACAGCAAATTGCAAAGAAGCTAAATGCACTTTCAAGCAGAATGTTAACTAGCACTAATCGGTTATTATAAAAAGGTAAAAGTTGTAAAAATGGAAGAACTTGGTACTATCTGATTCATTTTGATGAGATAATCATTGTAAAGTGAGATATAATTTTGGGAAAATATTTTTAATTATTTCTCAATATCTGCTGTTTACATCAAACAACATAAACAGTTTCTCCCCTTGAATATAACCAGATGAACATCAGAATACAACTAGTGACACGATAGGGACTTTTAAGGGTGGAGAAGTGCAATTCAACCTGGGATGTATGATTCCCAAGGAAAGATGCAGTTGCTTAAAAAAATTGCAAACAGATGTTCTAGTCATATTCCTGTGTTCTTTGGTGTATACTTATGGAAGTAAACATGAAACTCTTCATACCCATGTACTTCGTAAACATTTTATTTCTATGATTCTTTAGAACTTACGAGTGTTATATTTGGTTACTGGTGGGAAAGTATGCCTCTTTTGCTCAAGCCAGAGTTTTCCTCTCTCAGAATCCTGTTCTTGGAACTTCTGCTAGAATGCATTCCCTCTCACTATGGCAGGTTTTGCAATAACATGCAATCATGCTTGAAGTTATCAAGAAAAATATCTAGTAAAATGGCTCATGGGATTTCATTTCATCAACGCTGTTCCGTCCGGAAATAAGTTGCGCGAGACCGGGTTCCAACAAGAAACTCTTTATTCAATTCATTAAGCAATGGTAACGGAACAACAGCCCAAGCCGCAGCAGCCCTTTATATAGCGGCTTGCTCGCAGCTTGTGGCCAATGACACCACTTTAAGTATTCCCACCATCCGGTTGGCTAATCAAATTGGTTCTCTAATGGCCAATCCGAGAACGGCCTTTTCGGCCAATCAGAATAGGGAACTTGGAGCCTACCAAGGTCCATACATAACTCCCCTCCCCTTTTGGTTCAGTCCAACGTGTGTCAGATAGTCACGCATGTAGGTGGGGCTTTTTTGAGTCCTGGTTGACCTGCGCAGCTCAGTCTCGGCATGGTCTTCGAGCAGTTCTGATGGGATTGCTGTCTCTCTGTTCCTTCTCCATGGAACCTCCTGGAAGGGTGAGTCAGCCTTGCCACTCCTGCCTGAGTCTCTCGGGCCAGTTGAGATGGCTCCGTCGCTCCCTCCTGGTTTGTCCGAGTTGGTCAAGCTGGCCTGGCTGTCTCCTTCCAGAAAGGCCTTGCTTCATTCTCCTGCTCCTGGCCTCCTCCTCCTCGCTTTGTTCTCCTGCTCCGGGACTTCCCAGACCCAAGTTAGATGAGTGCTCTTTTTGATTTGTTTGGTAGTCTTGGTGTAATGTTTGTTGTCTTGTTATGGGAGGTTCGTCTCTCCCTTTTTTATTATTTTGGATCCCCCCCCTCCTCGGTTGTTTTTTGGTTGGTATTTATTTTTGGTGCTGGTGTGTTTTTGCGTTCGAGGGTGCGAGAACGAAACTGGTCAATGTGCCGCTTCCATTCTCTTCTGTCGTCTAGGAGTAGTCAGTAAGACCAGAGGCCTGTGATCGGGTTATCATGGCTGGAAGCCATAACGGGTCCCCGGTAAGGTTCTTCACATAGACCAGGTCACCTATTTTAAATGCACAGTATTTGCTGGAGGAGTGGGGGGGTTATCCCAGGTGTAAGTGGGGTGCAGTCTGTTGAGGTAGGAACACAATTTCTTACCCATTAAGAGTTCTGCTGGGCTTTTGTTGGTTGTGCTGCCAGGGGTAATATGCTGTAGGGTTAGTAATCGGTTTAGTTTTTCTTGCACATCCCCCTTGTCCATTCTATCCAGGCCCTCCTGAGTATACCGAACCATGCGTTCAGCTCTGCTGTTTGCAGCCAGTTGGGCCAGTGCTGTTAAAGCATGTCGGATACCTTGGGCAGCTAAGTACTGCTCAAATGCTAACACAGTAAACTGGGGCCCCTTGTCTGACACCAGTACATCAGGCAGTCCATGTGTGGTGAAAAGTTTGTCTAGCTGTTTCATTACAGCCTCAGTGGTTGTGAAAGCCACGAGGATGACTTCTAACCAGTTCGAGTAGTCATCCACAACTATTAAAAAAGTGTTGCCTTTTGTCGGCCCAGCAAAGTCAATATGTAGTCTAGACCATGGACCATGGGGAGTTTCCCATTCCCTGACTGGTGCCTGTGGGGAGGTAGACCTCAATTTTTGACAGTCATGGCACGTTGCCACCCAATGTTCAATGTCCTTGTCCAGCCCTGGCCACCAGACGTAACTCCTGGCCAGGGCTTTCATTTTGACTATGCCCGGGTGCCCCTTCTGCAACATGCACAAAACATCTTCCTGGAGTCTGTTTGGTATCACCACCCTGTCATCCCACAAGATACAGCCCTTCTCAATAGACAGTTCAGTCTGTTGGGGTGCAAAATGGTTTAAAAGTCTCAGTTTTGTTTTCTTTCAGCCAGCCCTTACCTACCCAATTCAGGATGCGAGCTGTAAAAGGGTCTTTCGCGGTGGCTCTTGCGACGTCCGCTGCGGTTAGTGGCAGGTTCGGGCAGGTCTCGAGTTGGAGTGTGGAGATGGTGAGAGCTGGGTCCTCTTCTGTGATGGGCAGCGGGGAACAGCTCAGGGCATCGGCATGGGTGATGGTCTTTCCTGGGCGGTGAATTAGCATGGAGGTGTAGGCAGTGAGGAATTCAGACCACCTTGTCATTCTAGGTGACAGAATGTTCGGGGTTGGCTTGTTTCCTGTTAGGAATCCTGGGGTTTGTGATCAGTGATGATCGAAAAAGTTCTGCCGTAAAGGTACTCATGGAATATTTGACTCCAGCGATGATTGTGAGGGCTTTTGGGTCAAGTTGGCTGTATTACATTCTGACTTGGAAAGTGTTTTTGAATAGAAAGTGACCGGTGCCTCTCTGCCATCTGGTAGCTTGTCGCTCAGGTTGGCGCCGATTCCAAAAGGTGATGCATCACAGGTCACCTTCAAAGGCAGGGTATTGCTATACTGGATTAAAACAGTGTTAGACGTTAATAGGTCTTTGATACCCTGAAATGCTGCTTGTTCCTGGTGGCCCCATTTCCAGATAGTTTTTTTGTCTAAAGGCCCTGTCACACTGCCCAACGGATGCAAAACGTTTGTAAAAAGGACACAGCGGACGAGAAAAATGTTCCATCTGTTGTTATCCGCTCTCAAAAGGGGCAAAAATTTGCATAAGCAGAGCGGATAACACGGAAAGGAATGGACGGGGGGAGGACGCAGAGCGGATGGAAAGCGGATGCGGAACAGAAGCCTAGCGGATGGAAGTGGATGGAAGCGGATGCAGAGCAGATGCAGACCGGATGCGTAGAGGTTGCGTAGAGGATGCGTAGAGGATGCAGAGCGGATGCAGAGCGGATGCAGAGCGGATGCAGAGCGGATGACGCGGATGCATAGCTGGATCCACTTTCATCCTTTCTCCGTCCATGCTACTAACGCTGCATGTCCGTTCTGCTTCCTCCCTGCGTCCGTTTACCGCTGGAACGGATTTTAGTTGCGCGGATGCCTAGCGGATATAGCAGATGCGTAACGGATGCAGAACGGATGTCCCCCGTATGCCTAGCGGATGCAGAATGGATGCATTGGATACATTTTCTGCTCAAAAGTTTTGAGCAACTCAAAACCTTCTGAGCGGATGAAATGTCAATAGACGGATGCTGGACGGATAGAGAGGAAGCAAAACGGAGGCAGTGAGTACAGAACGGAAGCATCGCGTTAACCAACGGATGGCAAGTGTTTTTCTCCGTTTTACATCCTCTTTCCATCTGTTGGTGCAGTGTGACGGGGCTTAACAACCAATGTAAAGGTTCTGCTATGGTTGCTTTATGGGGCAGAAACACATTGTAGAAATTTATGAGACCTAGGAATGCTTGAAGGTCAGATTTGTTCCTAGGTCTAGGTGCGTCTTTGATTGCCTTTATCTTTTTCTCAGTGGGGTGTATTCCTTGTTCATCTATTAAGTAGCCCAGAAACTTGACCTGGTTGGTGGCTAGATTACATTTCTCTCGCTTTACTTTAAGGCCTGCGTCTCTAAATCTTCTTAAGACTTCCCTTAATCTGCTCTCTAGTTGGTTGGCGGTTTTTGCTGACACCAGAACATCATCAAAATAAGGGATGACTCCCTTGATTCCATTTAACGGACACTTCATGAGGCTTTGGAACATTCCTGGGGCAATGGTAACGCCGAACTGGAGATGGTTACACTTGAATGCCCCTCTGTGTCACAATAGTCTGCGTCTCTGCGGTAGTGGGGTCAACGGGTAGCTGTTAGTACGCCTGTGTGAGATCAAGCTTTGCAAAAAATTTTCCTCCCCCTAAGGAGTGCAATAAGTGTTGCACTACCAGTACTGGCTTTGCGCTTTGTTGGAGAGCATGGTTTATAGTCTCTGCCTTATAGTCTCTGCAAATGCGCACTGACCCATCTGGTTTTACAGGAGTCACGATGGGTGTTTCCCACCTGTCATGGTCGATTGGCTCTAACACCCCTTGTGCAATTAATTTATTCAACTGTTCATCAATTTTTGGCTTTAAGGCAAATGGGATGCGTCTGGATTTAACCATATGGGCGCTATTTTCGGGTCTAGGCTAAATGAAATTGTGGTCCCCTTGTACTTGCCTAGGGTCCCGTCTAAAACATATTGGAATTCTTGTAGCAGGCTCTCCTCCCAGTTGGCTGCAGCAACGTGGTTTATTCCGGTCATCCCGATTCCCAGGGGCGCAAACCATTCAATCCCTAGCAGGCTAGGGTGATCACAGTCGACGATGGTCAGAAGCAAGATCTCGGCATGATTTTTAAATTTGATCAGGAAATGTCCAAAGCCCACTACTGGAATTCGATTTCCCTGGTAGTCTTTTAAAATCAGTCTTTGTTTTTACAGTTCCTTTTGTTTAATGTCCGGTATCAGGCGCCAGATGGTATTCCAGGATACCATGGATAGAAAAGACCTGGAGTCTACTTCCATCTCACAGGGCTTCCCTTCGATGTTCACCTCTATCCAGACTTTTTTCCTGTTTTCTGCCCTGGCATTTCCGATGGTTACCATCTGGTATGTTTCCTCTCTGTCACTGGTTCTTTAGCTTCGGTTCCATCTGTTCCCGGATTGTCTCTCTTCATGTCTGGGGGGGGGGTGCTGCTGCCGTGTCTTTTAGGACTATAGCTCTTTTTGTTTCGGCAGACCCTTTCGATGTGCCTCCGTTTGTTACAAGCCCTACAGATTGCATCTAGAAACCTGCATTCAGCTTGCGGGTGGTTGCCTCTGCATCCCGCACACTGAAACTCCCACCTGTTTCTTCTCTTTTCCCGCCATTTCTTATCTGATTGAAGTCTATAGACATCTTCATTTTCATCATCAGTGTCGCTCTGAGATTCGAGCTCTTCGTAGTGGGTGGTCGCTGTGGGCTGTTTCTTGCTTCCCTCTACCTTCTCTCTGGGTTGGTTTGGTGGATCTGAAGTCGCGTTCATCTAGCGCATGGTGGCTGCAGATTTCTTTGCTGCTTCGGTGGTGGTGGTTTCTGCAATGGCCTCGGCTGCGGTTATGTTTGGTCTATTCAGCAGCTTACTCTGAAGTGTAGTGTCCTTCAACCCGAGGACCACGCGGTCCCTCATGGCCTCATCCATGTTCTGGAACTCACAGGCTCCTCCGATGTGTCTCAGGGTGGCTAGAAATCTGCAATGGTTTCATCCTCTCTTTGGTCTCTCTTGTAGAACTCGTGTCTTTTTATCAAGTTGGAGACCACAGGTGCGTAATGTGCTTGGAGCATTCTGTTCAGCTTAGGCCAAGTCATCTGTTTGATGTCTCTTGGTTTGGCTAGTGCCTTCACCATTTTAAAGACAGCCAGACCGCAGTGTGTAAGGAAGATGGCCCTCGTCCTTTGGTCAGATATCTCTTGCAGCTCGTTGCTTTCTAAAAACATAAGAAAGCGATCGATATATGACTCCCAATCCTCTTCATCAGGATTGAATGGTGTGGGCGGTGCATTGTTACCGACAGAATAGGGAACTTGGAGCCTACCAAGTTCCACACATAACAAACGCAACTTACAAGGGTCTTTAAATGCAGTGGAAAAATGGTAGCAAGGTCAGCATTCATTTTGCTTGATTTTACAAAGCAAAAGATAAATGCACTGGTTCTTCATTCCTCTTTGAATATAGAAGGTCTGTTAGAAGAAATATCCTTCTGAGTTCAGTTCCAAGTGGGGGAAAAGACACAGGAAACACGGAGGCTGTTTGGAAAGATGGTTTAATGGAGGACAGGATCACATGCCTTGGAGCTTCTGGGTGAAAAAAAGAAAGAGATGCTGAAAGTGCCTGGGTTTTATGCCCTCTGTTAGGATTTGAATTTGAGCTTGTATTCTGCTTGGTTGTCAGACAACCAAGGGGCCATGCAGGGGCACCTCTGAAGGCTGTCCTGAGTCCCAGGCTTGGTTGAGCCTTGCTGGATGATGATGTAATGAAAGGGCTTTGGGATTCCTATTATGACTCTGCCTGAAGGAGGTAGATCTTTGTTATGTAAAATAGAGGCCAGCTCAGGCCTTAATGGCCCATTATCAAAGGTGGGGGGACCTGAGTTTCTGCCTCTCTGAGTTTCTATTTCTCTTTTAGGAGAAATATTCTGCCTTTTTGGTATAGCCTAAAATATTTCATTTTCCAAGGAGAGGGATGGGTGTTAATTTCCTACAGGTCAAAAGGATACAAACTGCTGGATTAAATAGGGATTGGATCCAATCTACTATGAAGCATCTTGCATAAACACACCATATTGCTGAAGCACACCAAATTGAAAAACTTGGAAAACTGAAAATAATGGCTGATGTGAATCTGATACTTTCTGTTTTACAGTTTATCTGATCACCTCGCTGTTGTCCATCATACAAGTCATGGTTTGCTCTGTAAGTTCTCTCAAGGATGTGGTGCAACTAAGCAGAGTGTGGGTCTTCTACTTGAGCTCTGAGATAGTACCTTCTGAGTTGATCTTGACAGTGTAAATTTATAGATTCACAGAGTTGGAAGGGACCTTGTCGGTCATCTAGTCCAGCAGTTGCCAACCAGTGGACCGCACCCCACTGGTGGTCTGGGAGAAAATTTTGGTGGTACACAGAGAAATGTCACCCCCAGAGCACCCCCCCAAAGCAATTAATCCAGGCTGCGGAGGAACACAAGCTGTGCCGGGAACCCTCCCCACCCATTCACTCCTTACCTGGCAAACTTGCCTGCTAAATTGCTATTTTTTCTTTTTCCAACCATCAGCTGTTCTCCTGTGCCGGGAGATTTAGATTAGCTAGAAAGCAGGAAATGGGATTTCTTGCTTTCTAGCTAATCTTTAGATCTTCGACTCTCCTTTTAAGATTAGTAAGAGCTGAACCTTCCTTAGGACTGAAGCTTCTATTATTCAGTGCAAGTAGCCAGAATCATTGATCTCTAAGTGAATCTGTGATTCTGTGAGCAACTCAATCTACCTGCCTGCTCTGCATGATTTTGGGTAAAAGTTGCTCTTTTTTATAAAAAATGCAATATTTACAAACATGGTGTGCTGTGAGTTAATTTTGTGAGTTTTCTTGCTTGCAAATTTTATGGGTTTGCTTGCAAGCAAATTTTATTTGACAGACTAAGGTAGCCAATGCCAGAAAGATAGATCTCTGAGTGAATCTGTGATTCTGTGAGCAACTCAATCCGCCTGCCTGCTTTGCCTGATTTTGGGTTAAAGTTGCACTTTTTTATATAAAAAATTCAATATTTATATAAATATTTATATTTACAAACCATGCCCAGCAAGTCACATGACTACCAAGCCACAGCCACAAATTAGGCCATGCCCACAGAACCAGTTAAGAAATTTGAATCCCACTCCTACCTCTGTGTGTTTGTGTGTGTGAGAGAGAGACGGGGGGGGGGGGGAGGGAGAGAGAGAGGTTAGATCAGATCTCTCTCTTTCTCTCCCACCAATATCAGCAAGCCACCATCAGTCAAAATTCATATTAGTGGTCCCCAGGATTTAAAATTATGAGTTTGGTGGTCCCTGAGGTCCAAAAGGTTGGCAACCCCTGGATTAGAAAACTAATTGTATACGAATTTCAAAAGTTTAAAAAAATCCTGGAAGGAAGTAAACTTGAATGCTAAAAACAGTGTATGGCTTTGTTTATGGAATCACAAGAAATATATTTTTATTTGATGCTGTATTTAATTCTGTCAGAAAAGGAGGTTGCTAGCATTTCCTTTTGCAATCTTGGGTGTTAAGATGTTGATCAGATGATGGTGCTTGTCTTTTGGCTCTGTGGAGATTGAGAATGAATACTGATCAATTCATACTCTGTGAATATTACGTTTGCAGAAAGAAATGATATTGTTTGAGATATTTGGCACCAGCAGAAATCTGCAGAGTAAAGTCCATCAGCTCCAAGCTACTGTGTTAAGGGAAGTAGAAATACTGGTGGTATGAGTTATCCTCAAATGAAAAAAAAAAGTTTCATATGTTTTTCTAGCTGAGACTGTTTTGTAAAAATTTAAATATAATTTATAAAATAGAAATACTGTATTATGAATAATATGTGGAATAATAAATATAAATAAAAAATAGGAAAGAGTGTTAGGTGCATTTCCCTAAGAGGAAATAGCGTTAGGTATGTTTGCCATCTTGACTTATTTATAAAAGTAGGGAGGGGAAAATCTAAAACAAAATCTCAAGGAATAAAAAGTCCTTTACCTGATGGGTTTCATGTATTCACATATAAGAAAAGCATATCTACTGATTTCACTCGGTGGCGTTGCTTGTTTTCAAACACAGCAACATTCTATTGTGTGCAAAGATGAAAAGGGATCAAAAAGGAGAAAAAAGAATGCAAAGAAAAAAAATTCTATATTGGTTCAAATGACAAATGACTTTCTAATTTTATTAGGATGTGATTCTGATACAATTTGAATCATAAGATTTCGTCTGAATTTGACATTTTGAATTGTTTTATCCATTTTGATAAAATGTGTCTCCCCAAAATAAGATTTGGTTCCAAAACTGATGAATCTTCAGACTGAAGCTTTGCATAGCTCTAATAGTCATAGTACTTCAATATAATTTCTGCCTTGTAAAACAATAAATTTGCCTCAAATTATCTTTGGAAACAATTGATCCAAACTGTAAACTAAGAAGAGTACATAGTTTTCATTTGGATTATCCAATATCCTTCAGTCTTGCTCAGTGGTGGGATTCTTTTTTTTTTTTTAACTACCAGTTCTGTGGCCGTGGCTTGGTGGGCATGGCAGGGGAAGATACTGTAAAATCTCCAGTCAGAGGTGGTATTTGCTGGTTTTCTGAACTACTCAAAATGTCCACTACTGGTTCTCCAGAACTGGTCGGAACCTGCTGAATACCATCTCTGGTCTTGCTCAATCATCTATTATTTCCACCCACTTAAAAAGAGGATACCCTCATAAAATATAAAAGCCATTACCTCCCCTATGGATTCTCAAGGAAATATAAATAAAAGGGATAAAATATCACAAAGTATTTATAAAAAGCAGAAAGACCATGAATAATAAGATATCTCTTCACAGAAAGGAATTGCAGAGGACAACACAATAGGGTAAGAGTGTATATGTTCTGCAAGCTTATCAATCCAACAGTTATATTTTAATGCAAAAGAAAACTGTCACTCTTGAATCACAGGAGAATTCAGCAACTTTTCCAAGTGCATGTATTTAGATAATGCAGGTATTGACTTACAACCACAATTAGCCCAAAATTTGTTATTAGGCAAAATTTGTTAAGTGAGGCATTTATTAAATTTTGCCCCATTTTATGACCTTTCTTGCCACCATTGTTTTACAGTTGATAAGTTAGTAACAAAGTTGTTAAGTGAATCTAGCTTCCCATTGATTTCGCTTGTCAAAAGGTTGCAAAAAATGATCACATGACCTTGGGATACAGCAACAGTCAATGAATATGAACCAGTTGCTGAGCATCTGAATTTTGATCACATGATCATGGGGCTGCTCCAAAGATTGTAAGTGTGAAAAAATGGTTATAAGTCACTTTTTCCAGTGCTGTTGTGACTTTGAATGGTCACTAAATGAACTGTTTTCAGTTGAGAACTACCTGTACCACCTACACCATACTGAAATTCTTGTATACCCTACTTATTTTAAAACAAGACTTTTGTCAAAAGTCCTATCTAACTGCATAATATGCAATCAATTCCATCTTTGGGTCCTTCTGGATTAGAGAAGCATATAACCCAAAATAAATCTGCTGTCATGCCCTTGATAGAGTCGAACTCTGAGGTGGAGGAGGAACAGCTGACAGGGAGTGGAGGTGTGGCTCTGGAGGTTGTGGAGGAGGCTAGGGAAGGGCAGGGGCTAGCTGGGCAGTCAGAGGAAGAACCAGGGCCATCCCCTCTTCATCCTAGGACATGCAGGGAGGAACAGAGAAGGAAACAACTTGGCTTACGAGGGAGGAAGCAGCCATGATCCTCCTCATTGGTTGCAGCTGGGGAGACTAGTATATAAGAGAGACAATTGCAACACAGCGTTGCCAGAATTAAAGTGTGTGTTATTCTGGGCTGAAGTTATCTTGATTGGTGTCCTTCCAACAGACTGTGCCTTGTTATCTCCTTGAAGTTGGTAATTACTTATCCTGGTCCATTGTGAAAATTTCATCATTGTAGTTTTTTTGGTTTTTTATTTTACCTCTATCTGCTCATTAAGTTTGGACTGTATTGCTTTCTTTTGAAGACTATTTTTGAGTACATTTTATCTCCAACTGAGAATTATTGAACAGTGGGGCCAAGTTGGAGGCATTAACGGACATTTACGCTTTGGATTTTGTTACATTTGTGTTACATTCTGGGTCATCACATCTGCAAACTTGTAATGACAGTACCAGAATCTTTGGCATCTTTGACTCAATTAGATCTTTCAGCTTAAAACCATTAAGCTATTTAAAAGTTTGCAGCAGGTCTGGAAACTGGGTTCAAAGGATATTGGATTTCCAAGACAGGAGAATCAAAACTATTCAATTTGCTTTATACTTGGCCATGAGGCAACCCACTGCATTCTGGACTAGCTGCAGTTTTTGCATTGTTTTTAGGGGTCATCCTACGTACTTTCTTTTAGAGTACTTTAAGAAAAGCCACGCTCGGTTTCGCAAAACCACAGCAACTTCCATCTCAATCTAGCAAATGGTTCCAACATTCCAGGGGTAAGATACATATTTTTCCCTTTTCTGGAATAATGCTGAGATTTAGCTTGAGAGAACTTTCAGTGTTCCAATGCCATGTCCGAGTCTCCTGCCTTTTTTCTTCACTGGTGTTTGTAAAGGCCCTTTATCAAAAAGAGCTAATCTCAACGATTCTTTGATAGGGCATACATGATTGGTTAATGGCCCATGCTGTGGAAATCCTTCTCAAATAACTGGAAGTTTTTTAAAAAAATTGACGGACCCTTATTTTTAAAAAATTGTCACTGCTTTGTATGTAAATGATCTAAATTCAATTTCTGGCATTGAGATAGTCTCATTGTGATAAGATTCTTTTTGAATTGGAGGCAAATTTTGGTTTGAAAGGGTGAAATTGACAGTATAAGACTCTTATACTTTTTACTATTTAAAGGTAAAGGTTCCCCTCACACATACGTGTTAGTCATTTCCGGCTCTAGGGGGCTCATCTCCGTTACAAAGCCGAAGAGCCAGCACTGTCCAAAGACATTTCTATGGTCATGTGGCCAGCATGACTAAACCCCGAAGGCGCATGGAAAGCTGTTACCTTCCCACCAATGTAATCCCAATTTTTCTACTTGCATTTTTACATGCTTTCGAACTGCTAGGTTGGCAGAAGCTGAGACAAGTAACAGGAGCTCACTCTGTTATGTGCCTCTAGGTATTTGAACCTCTGAACTGCTGACCTTTCTGATTGACAAGGTCAGCATCTTAGCCACTGAGCCACCCCATCCCTGAATTTTTACTATTTACTATTTACAGTGAAGCTATTTACAGCAAGTATTTACAATAAGTATTTAAAACATAATCTGGGGGTGGGGTTTTCACATGGCATCAGGTTTCCTTCTGAGTTGCCCTCTCTAGCTCACCTGCTTCCTTCTCCTTTTCTGGGCCTATCAAGAGAGAGTGAAAAGAAAAGAAACAACTGAATTCACTGCAGTGTGCTCAGCACAGCTTGACTTTTTCCTGGATCTGCTCACACGAGCGAGCTACAGAGCGTCCACTGCTTCTTTATCGATGGAAGAACCTCTCTCAGGGTCTTCTGCCCAGTCCTTCCCCAGAGACAGGGCTTTGTTCCTCCTCCTTGTTTTGGTCCTTGAAAGGTGAAGATGCTTGTGGCTGCCTGGGTCCCTCTGTCCTTCCTGTCTTGAAAAATGCCTTCTTTCTGGGTCATCATATTTGTTCTTTCAGGGAAGCTACCCATAGATCATTTTTCTCTTTTTCCTGAGCAGGAATTGCCAACTGCTCTGCACACTAAGATAACTTCACTCTCCAACTTTTCTCTTCAGCCATCCTTGTTTCACACAATCTTTCTCCAGTTTTGGGTCAGACTGGCAAGTTATCACCCAGCAACTGAAGTCCCCACTAGTACTCAATACTCAAATAATATCAGACTGAACCAATAGGACTCTACCCTTTCCCACAACAGCCCTGGCTATTAGCCAAGTCAACTCATCAGCCCCTGGGACAATACAGCTGTCCTTCAAGGGCCCCAATTGAGCCCCCTTTTCTTCCCCCTCCCCAAACATTTGCTGACTCACAGCCGCAGAACTGCAGCCAGGCCAGGTCACTAAAAACTATATGCCACAGAGACAGAATAGAATAGAATAGAATAGAATAGAATAGAATAGAATAGAATAGAATAGAATCGCTTTATTGGCCAAGTGTGATTGGACACACAAGGAATTTGTCTTGGTGCAAATACTCTCTGTATACATAAAAGAAAAGATACATTCATCAAGAATCATAAGGTACAAGACTTAATGATAGTCATAGGGTGCAATAAGCAATCAAATCATACTAGGAAACAGTCAATATAAATCATAAGGACAATCGTAAGTGACAAAGTTACAGTCATACAGTCACAAGTGGGAGGGGATGGGTGATAAGGAGTGATGAGAAGATTAATAGTGATAGTAATGCAGACTTAATAAATAGTTGGACAGTGTTGAGGGAATTATTTGTTTGGTAGAGTGATGGCTTTTGAGAAAAAACTGTTCTTGTGCCTAGATGTTCAGGTGTGCAGTGCTCTATAGTGTTGTTTTGAGTGAAGGAGTTGAAACAATTTATGGCTGGGATGTGAGAAGTAGATAAATAAAAAGGTGTTGGACTGCAAGAGGTGGGAAATCTTTTTATCTGATCTGTTACTCATCAACATATTAAAAGGCCAAACGAGGAAAAATATTTGGAGAATTCTGCAAAAAAAAAAAAAGAAAGAAAGAAAGAAAAGAAACCAAAGCATTTTATTCCCCAGCCTCTCAATGGACTTTCCAATGGATGCTTTCTACAGTGCATTGTAGAACTGTGGATGCTGTTTCCAGGACTACTTGGCTTATAATGCCTTGCTATAAAAAAATCTCTGAACAAAGACTGAAAAGGGAGATTGCCTATATTGTGATTACTTATCCAGGAGGAAAGATTGTATAACTACGTTCCATCAAAAGCAGTGGTCCAGAAAGGATACTTCTTACCCAGGCCCTTGAAATGTCTGCAAATAGATACAAGGAGAGGCAAAACCTAGACATGAAATTCCACAGAAAAGGTCATTTTCTCTGCCTTATAACCTGGTAATTCTGGTTTTCAGAAAGCTATTCCCCCAGGTCCATCTTCTGTAGGATGGGGGTGATCCTGGGAGGAATGAGCAAAGAAACAAGAGTGTAGACAGAAAATACACCAAGAGTGTATTTTCCCAGCAAGGTCAATCAAGATATAAAAGCCATTCCAGCTACCCAGCATAACTAGCTGGCTCCTATATCAGGAGCCTATAACTGTGACAAAGGGAGATTCTGGAGATGGATGGTTATTTTATGACAACAGCAAAGGCATCATTTCATATATGTGGGAGAAGCCAAAATTAAACCACTCTTGTATTTTAGCAATAGAGCTTAGACTTAGAAACTAAAGCCCCTGTCCCACTGTACCAACGGATGCAAAGAGGATGTAAAACATTAGAAAACATTGGAAAACGCTATGCATCCGTTGTGTACTCATTGCATACATGTTTCATACGCTCTATCCTTTGAGCATCCGTCCACTGAGATTTCATCCGCTCAAGAAGTTTTGAGCTGCACAAAACTTTGTGAACGGATGAACTTTCTGCTGTGTACGATGCACATCCGTGACATATGAGCAACAAACGTTCTATGTCCGTTTATAATCCATTAAACATCCGTTGTATCCTCTCTGCATCCTCTGGGCATCTTCGCAACTCTGTACACATCCTCTGTAGCTGGAAACGGAAAAAGGGAGGAAACAAAAGGTACACGGAACATCTACACAGCGTTAGTAGCACGGAAATAGAAAGGAAGAGCAGTGAACGGTTTGCATCCTATACACATCCTCTAGGCTTCCTATGAACATCCGTTTAACATCCCTACTACAAACTACCCACGTCCGTTCTTTTCCTTTCTTTTCTATTCTGTTTATGCAAATTTTTGCCACTTTTTGGAGCGGATGACAACGGATGGAGCACCCCCGAAATTTTGCTCGTCCGCTGTGTCCTTTATGCATACGTTTTGCATCTGTCGGCCAGTGGGACCTAGCCTTTAATATCACTATATCACTTCATAGTGCTTTATAGTGGTTTATAGAGTCAGCATATTGCTCCCAATAATCTGGATCCTCATTTTACTGGAGGGATGGAAGGCTGAGTCAACCTTGAACCAGTCAGAATCAAACTCCTGACAATGGGCAGAGTTAGCCTGCACTACTGCATCTTGAATCCTGTGCCACCATGACTATTTTAACAAGAAAACTATGGTACATGGGTAGACAAATTGATTGACAATATAATGCGGGATGATGGGATACTCATATCATACAACATTCAACATGCTACTGAAGAACAGCTGAGGATATTTGGGAGTACTAGTGGTGTTTATAAAGTAGTCAAAGTAAAACTTTTGCTGTATCTAGTTACGGATGTTGCTATGCAAGAAAAAAATATTAGAAACTGCAAAGACAGAATTACAGCGTGAACATGAAACATTAGAATCACGAATATGGAAAAGCTCAGTGCAGTAACAAATGAAATGTATTGATTACACATTGACATCTTAGACATCCTGAAATGAATTGGAACTGGACACTCTCAGTGAGAAAAATCACACTGTTTATTATTCAGGACATGACAAACACAGAAGGAACAGCTTTGCTTTTGCAGTCAGGAAAGATATGACAGACAGTATCTTTACTGTCTGAAAGTATGAATAATGACTGAATAATATCAATTAGACTTTGTGGGCAGCTGTTTAATAAAACAGCTATCCAAGTTTATCCTCCAACCATTGATGCAGAAGAAGAGGAAACTGACACGTTCAATCTGAAATTGAAAAAACATGCAAGCAAGATGTGCCACATGGGCTTCCAGGCTGGGATGCTCACAATACAAATAATGAGGAAAATATAGCTAGACTATATGCCCCATGAAAGAGAAATGTAATTGGAGAATGATTTATTGGTTTCTGCCAGTCTAATCATTTCTTCACTTGCGAACATTGTCTCCAAATAACCAAATGACATCGATATAGATTGACATTGCCAGAGGGAGCACATAGAAATCAAATTGAACTGGTTATTTACACAATGAAACAGAAGAGATTGGTTAACAACAGTAAATATGTGGTCCAGGAATAACAATGGAACAGATCATGAATTCATTATGTTAATGTTCCAAATGAAACTAAAGACTTAGAAGAAGAAACCCAATCAGTTTCTATAGTATGATTTTTTTCCCCAAGTTTTATTGGTTTGTTTTTTTAAAAAAACAAATATAAACAAACAAAACATAAAAATATCAAACTTTCTTCCATATGTATACAAACAGTGTGTCGGTTGGTTTACAAATTATTTTGTGCATCCATTTCTTAGTCTTCGATTACAATTAGATTGCATAAAAATTCATATTATCAATCAAAAAATTAAGTACCTTAAGGCCCTGTCACACTGCCCAACGGATGCAAAACCTTTGTAAAAAGGACACAGCAGATGAGAAAAATGTTCCATCCATTGTTATCCGCTCTCAAAAGGGGCAAAAATTTGCATAAACAGAGCGGATAACACGGAAAGGAATGGACGGGGGGAGCACAGCAAAGCGGACGTGGAACGGAAAGAGCTGATGCAGAGCGGACGCCGAGCAGATGAAGCGGATGCACAGCGGATGCACAGCGGATGAAGCGGATGCAGAGCAGAAGCCTAGCGGATGCAGAATGGATGGCTAGCATTCACTGCGCATGCGGGGGGGATGTATTGCGTAAGCCCCGCGGATATAAAGGGAAGCAGCTCCCAAGCAGGTCACCATTCTGAGGAAAGACCTGCTTCCGGACACATCGAGTGCCTTGCCAGCCTGCACTGCCTGCATGCCTGCCTGCCAGCCTTGCTGCCAGCCTTCCTGCCAGCCTTCCTGCCTGCCTGCCTGCCAGCCTAACTGCCTGCCTGCCTGCCAGCCTTCCTGCCAGCCTTGGTGCCTGCCTGCCTGCCTGGCAGCCTCCCTGCCAGCCTCCCTGCCAGCCTGCCTCCCAGCCTGCCTCCCAGCCTGCCAGCCTTGGTGCCTGCCTGCCTCCCTGCCAGCCTCCCTGCCAGCCTCCCTGCCAGCCTTGGTGCCTGCCTGCCTGCCTGCCAGCCTTCCTGCCAGCCTTCCTGCAAGCCTCCTTGCCAGCCAGCAACCCCACAACCATGGCGAAGAAGAGAAAGCCTCAGCCATCTTCTGCCATCCCTGGCAAGAGGGACAGGGCCACCCTCCCGCCCCCTGACCCTCACTCTGCTTCTGCTGGGGCTTCTGCTGCTTCTGCTTCTGGAGGAGCTGATGCTGCTGCTTCTGGTGGTGGTGCTTCTGCTCGTGCTTACTCTGCTGAAGCTGCTTCTGGCGGTGGTGCTTCTGCTCGTGCTTACTCTGCTGAAGCTGCTCCTCGTCCTGCTGGTCCTGCTCGTCCTGCTTGTGCTCCTGGACTTGCTTGTCCTGCTGGTGCTGCTGGCGCTGCTGGTGCTTACTCTGCTGCTGCTGATCCTGGTCCTGCTGCTACTGCTGCTGTTGATGATGATCCTGCTGCTGCTGCTGCTGCTGCTGATGATGATGATGATTATGATCCTGCTGGTGATGCTGCTGCTGCTGCTGATGATGATGATCCTGCTGGTGCTGCTGCTGGTGGTGGTGTGGAGGAGCAGCCCCTACAACCTGGAAGCTCCTCTGATGAGGCCCCTTTTGGTCTTGCCAAAGGGAGGAAGAGGCAGATGCGGGGACGGGAGAAGAGGCAATACTCCATTGAGGAGGCACATGAGGATGAGGTGCTGGAGTGGCTGAGAGAGAACGACTTTCTATGGTGGAAGGGACACCGGCTCTACAGGGACACCAAAAGGAAGCAGGCTGCTTGGAGAGAGAAGGCGGAGAGTCTGGGCTACACATCGGATGTGTTCCACTCCTTGGCTGGTGGAAGCACATGCACACCTGGTACGGGAAGCTGCACCTTAAGAAATCTGGCCAGGCCACGGTTAAGCTGACGGACAGAGAGACCTATATCATGGCCAGGTGCAGCTTCCTGGAGGGTGTGGTCCGCCACTGAGGAGCAGCAGCAGCCCCTCTCACCACCCTCTCTCTCTGGCAGCCGGCTGAGAGCCAGTCCTCTTCCGGCAGAGAATCAGCTCCTGTCTCCAGGCAGGTTTCTGTGGAGCATGCCACAGCGGAGAACCCGCGGACAGCTGTTTTAATCATGGTGGAGCGCGTGGAGGACTCCCTGGTGCAGTGGGAGAAAGGAGGTGGCACGTCCACCACAGCCCTACCCGCATCCACCCCCATCTCCACCTCCACAGAAAGACAGAGAGCCAGACAGGAGGGGCAGAGCCACACTGTCCTGCTGGAGATCAGGGACACCATCCGGAGCAGCATAGATATCCTCTCTCAGCTGGTCCACACTGACTCCTCATCCTCCAACCGCAAGCCCTTCCTCACCTATGTCAACCAGACCCTCACAGACATGGCGGAACCCCAGTACCAGGTGATGAAGGAACAGATCACCGAGCTGCTTCACAACCCTCCAGATCCAAGTGAACCTGCTCCCACCCAGTCCAGGTCTGCTCCTCCACCCCAGGTGATGTCCCTCCCATTCCAAGGCTTTCCACAGGCCCTCACCTACCAGGGCTACGGCTACCAGGAGGTCCAGCAGCACAGGCAGCCCTTCCCAGTCCAGTCATCAGACGACACCATTGCCAACGATGCCACCCACGCCACTGATTCCACTGATGGCAACGATGCCACCCACACCAACGATGCCACCCACACCACTGATGCCACCCACGCCAATGATGCCACCCGCGCCAACGATGCCACCCACGCCAGCTGCAGACCAGACAGCCCCACTACACTGCTCCTTCCTCCACCCCACAGCCAAGCCCGGCCTCAGTACATCTGTCCTTGGTACTGGGGCTGACACCCCATGGCATGGAGGAAGGAGCTCTCAACATCACGAGGCTGAGCCAGCTGTCTGAGAGCTTCTCAACACACCATCACCTGTTGTCCTCTCGGGGCCAGGCACCCCAATGACGCCTCAGACTAGCACTCCAGCAGCAGCCACCTCCACAGCACCTGGACCCTTCACCCCTGAGACTGGGCACACCTCTGAGTGACCGATAAGAGTGCCAGAGACTGGGTGGCTACCTGTAGACTTTATTTGGACACTTGACTTGGATCATTTTTCTTTTACAGCTTGTTATTAATAAAGTTTATCTTTGCTTCACACACTTGCTTCATTTATTTTTTTAAATAAAGTCTTGGTGGAAACTTCTAGAAATGGTTTAAGCCTTTGCATGCTTGTGGGATGGGTTAAGATAGCAGTGGGATGGGCATAGATACCTTTGGGATGGGTCAGGATAGCTGTGGGGTGGGCAGGAATACCTTTGGGGTGGGTTAAGATAGCAGTGGGATGGGCAGGGATACCTTTGGAATGGGTAATAGCTGTGGGATAGATAAACCTCCAGTGCAAGCATCATGGGACTGTATGGTCCACCCTCCCAGGTGCCACACCTATGGCCCTTTATTATCAATAATAATGTAATCAATCATCCACACATGTCAACATAAACACAACTCTTTATTAAATGCCCTGTTCATTGTAGGCCCACCCAACATACATGGCCCAATCTCATCAGTGTGATGAGACAGGCTGAAGGAAGCATCCATTAAGCATCTACCATCCTGTCTTGCCACTCCACTGCTCCAGCTGGGGAGTTGCACCAGTGTTTCAGGAGGTTGCGCTGCTTCTTCCCTCCACGTGAAGCTCTGTTGGGGCCTTGCACATCCACAGTGTCTATCAGGTTTTGCCCTTGCCTCCATTCCCCAGGCTCCATGTCCCCATTGCCTCGTTGGAGGTCCACAAGCCTGTTCTGCAACACTGGGTAGCGGGTGCATATGAGATTGTGCAGGATGCAGCAAGCTTCCACAATGTTCCTCACCATCTCTGGGCGATGCTGCATGGTGGTCAGAAGGACCTGGAACCTGTTGGCCAGGATGCCAAAGGCGTTCTCCACCATGCGCCTTGCCCTGGACAGCCTTGTAGTTGAAGATCCTCTCTTCATGGGTGAGGCGTCTGGAAGTGTAGGGCTTCATGAGGTAGGTTCTGAGGGAGAAGGCGTCATCCCCCACGATGAAGTAGAGCACATCTTGTGTGTTGTTAGGCAGGGGGTCTGGATCTGGGTAGCCCACGATGAGGTTGCATTCCAGCCCCTCCTTGAGTTGACTGGCATTGTATACCTGGGCATCTGAAGCTGAGCCATTGCCTGAAGCATCGATGTACATGAACTTGTAGTCAGCATCGACCATGGCGAAGAGGATGCTGCTGAAGAAGCCCTTGTAGTTGAAGTAAGTGGAGCCTGACTTGGATGGAGCTTTGCAGGCCACATGCTTGCCATCTATGGCTCCAACGGTGTGGGGGAAGTTCTACCTCTGATACCACTGCTCTGCAACTTTCTTCCATTCTTCTTCAGTGGAGGGGCACTGGAGGAGCTCCTCCGTGTATTCTTTGATGATGGCCTGCACCACTTCTCTGACCACAATGCTGATGGTGTTGTGTGGCACCCTCCAGCCGTACTGCATGCTCCTGTAGGTGGTCCCAGAGGCCAGGTGGCACAGATTCAGTGCCACCTTGAGCCCAGGTTCCAGGCTGGGCCAGAAGTTGGTGCTCTGCTTGGTCAACCTGGGTGTCAGCCGTTACACAACTTCGTCAAACATGGCTGGAGGCATCCTCATGAAGTTCTGGAATGCACGAGGGTCTTCGTTCCTGAGCTCCACCATCAGCTTGTTGTACAGTCCGTACTCTGCTCTTCTCCCGATCCATCTTCGGACCCAGACGCTTCTTGGCCGCCTCCTTTTCTTCCCGTAGTAGAGTTCACAGAGCTGTAGATGGCTTCGCACTGTTTCAGAATGAGGGTGGCTACCAAAAGGAGTTTGTTACGATCCAAGGTGGACATGACTGGATGCTGTGGAAGAGCTAGAGGCAGATGAAGGCTGCAGAGGTCTGCACAGCTGGGCTGCTGGGCTGAAAGTGAGATCCAGGTGAGTTGCTCCCCCTTTTTATCGGCAGTATAGGTTTTCCACAATGTGTCCCTTTGCATCCTCTAGGCATCCTCTAGACATCCTTAATATCCTTGATAGGTCCCCTCTGTGAACGTTTTTTCCATTTTAAATGCTTTCTTTGCATGCTGCATCCGCTTTCATCCTTTCTCCGTCTGTGATACTGACGCTGCGCGTCCGTTCCGCGTCCGTTCCGTTCCTCCCTGCATCCGTTTACCGCTGGAACAGATCGAGTTGCGCGGATGCACAGCGGATGCCTAGCGGATATAGCAGATGCGTAACGGATGCAGAACGGATGCAGAACGGATGCCTAGCGGATGCAGAACGGACGCATTGGATACATTTTCCACACAAAAGTTTTGAGCAGCTCAAACTTTCTGAGTGGATAAAATGTCAATAGACGGATGCTGGATGGATAGAGAGGAAGCAAAATGGAGGCAGTGAGTACAGAACGGATGCATCTTGTTAACTAACGGATGGCAAGTGTTTTTCTCTGTTTTACATCCTCTTTCCATCCGTTGGTGCAGTGTGACAGGCGCTTTAGTATCATTATCAATCCAACATTTGACTATAATTTTATTCATTAATATTTTACGAGGTAACTATAGTTTACTTGATTTAATTTGTGACACTTCATATTATCATCCCAAATCTATGCTAAAATCATTTTGTAGATATGAAAAAAGTACATCTTAATATATTTACTATTTTCTAAAAATCTACATATTACATTACTGTATTTTATTATCAAACCATTGGTAAAAAAAAACCCCAAATTTCATAAAATTGTTTATCCTCTTGCTCTCTAATTTCAAATGTCAATCTACTCATTTCAGCACATTCCAATATTTTCTTAATAATTTCCTCCTGCGATGGTATTTTCTCATTTTTCCAGTTTTTAGCAAATACAATCCTAGCTGCTGTTAACACATTTACAATCAAATATTTCAAATCTTTGCTATATGTTTCAATTAAGATTTCCAATAAAAATATCTCTGTGTTTCTATAGTATGATTGTGAGCACATCCCAGTGGTGGGATTCACATTTTTTTTACTACCAGTCCTGTGGGTGTGGCTTGGTGGGCGTGGTAGGGGAAGGATACGATAAAATCTTCAGTCAGAGGTTCTTGCCGGTTCTTCGAACTTCTCAAAATTTATGTTACCGGTTCTGCAGAACTGGTCAGAACCTGCTGAATTCCACCTCTGGCACATTGCCACAATTTCAAAAAGAACATCAGAGATCACTCTGAATATCTGAAACACAGAGGAATTATGGAACAGAATTAAAGAAGCTGTTAAGGATGAATGTGAAATGAGATTGCTATAGATCAAGAAACAAACAAACAAAAAGAACTAAATTGAACATCAGAACGGATGGTGGAAAGAAATCTCTAAAAAAAAAGATCTAAAAACAAATTAACAAAGAATTTATCAGAGTTGTTTTTTGAAAAGGCTGAGGAATAAGGGACTTTATTGTTGCTACAAGTTGCATAATTCATTAAGTCAGAATAGTTCTTTGGTGTATCTTCTCCAATCTGGTCCTCTTTGCCCTTTTAGCAGAGAAGTTTTCAAGTTTAGCCAGCCCTGAGCCTGCAGGAACCTACAACCAGGATCTGTGCCTTGCTTACAAGGAGGCTGGTGTTTTCCTTTCACCACAGGTGCACCATTGGAAAACTTGAGGAGTTAGAGATAGTGTCAGCCTTCAAGATTTCTTTCCTTTGCTTAGCATCTTTCGGCTGCCATAGTAACAGTGGGAGGGGTGAAATAATTGGGCTTTGTGAGTATGGAAAATGTGCTGGAGGTTTAGAGAATTGAACTGTACAACTTGGAGCAAAACTTTATTGTTTATGCTTACTTGCTATGCAACTCGCAGGCACATCTCTTTTTCAAAATAGGCCAAGGTCAACAGATGTCTGTATCAACACCTGAAGATGCCCCACATGACATTATCTACAACTTTAATTGAATGGATAGTTTGAACTATTGTGGGTGGGAACGTTACCATCACTTTGTATAATTGTTTTTCGCGAGCAATTACTCAGATTCAAAATTCCTTTGATGCTACCACTTGATTTCCAGTAAAAGACATTTTTCTCTATATCAATGAAGTCTAAGCATTTCTTTCTTGCATTTTGAATGGTGCACCACCTGACAGATAGTCTTGGAGAAAAAAACTATGTGGTCCCAAAAAGTCAACACTAGCCTGGTGGAACGTAATCAATCAATCCGCCCATAGTAGATTTCTGTTGCTCTCTTGAAATAGGATGGGAACTGCTACTAATCTTTCATTTAAAAAATGAAAAACCTATAATGGAATATATAAATAAAGAAACAATGCAATTCTTATTTTGTGTTCAACATCACCCTCTCTACTCTTTAAGCTCTGTTTTATATATCTTATTCATATTATCCCACAGTGTCTCTCTAGAGAAAGTTATATGTCAGCATCATGGAATATCTACCATGGAATAGTTTTTAAATGATTTCAGCATAATCACAAATTTCCCCCTCCTAAAAATAGTAGAAAGAGGAGTTTTTTCTTTGAAACAGGATTTTTTTCTCTCTCTCTCTCTCTCTTTCAAAAATTAAATAATACAATAGTTAAGTTCTGCACTTTAGATTTCACTAACCACAAAAATGCAATTCAGGCATAACACTGTTGGATTCTCTTTGCCCACTACCTGGATACACAAGGAAAATTCTAATGTTTGAACATCCTTATTGACAGGGTAATGCAGAACTTTAAGATGAAAGGTTCATGTTTTCATTGCCCATGATATTATTTTTTGCAGAATTGCCTGGAGCACAATTAATAATTTTGGAGTGGGTGCTATGGAAATCTGAGTGTGGAAGAGACGTTTCTAAAAAAAACCCCTCCTTTCCCTTTATGTTATAATTTCTCTCTTTTAATTGTTCAGTTCTGAGAAATATGCCTACAGTCCAGGTAGCCCTCAACACCCATTCATCAAAGTTAAAATGGCATTGAAAAAAAGTGACTGTTATGACCATTTGTCACTCTTATGACCGTTGCAGCATCTCCGTGGTCACGTGGTCAAAATTCAGGTGCTTGGCAACTGATTTTGCAGTGTTCCCTCCTGACAAGCAAAGTCAATGGGAAAGCCAGATTCCTTTAACTGAACAAACTGCAGTGGTTCACTCAACAACTATGACAAGGAACATAAAATGGGGCAAAACTCATTTAATGACTGTCTCGCTTAGCAAAGAAATTTTGGGACCAACTCTGGTCATAAGCCAAGGACTACCTGTGCTGTCTACCCTCGCAAGCATCACAGGTAGTCCTTGATGTTACGACCACAATTTAGCCCAGTTTAGTTTCTGTTGTCATGTGAGACATTTGTTAAGTGAGTTTTGCCCCATTTACAACCTTCCTTGCCACAGTCGTTTAAGTCAGTGGTCACCAACCAGTGGGCTGCAAGAAAATTTTGGTGGTCCACAGAGAAATGTCACTCCCAGAGCACCCCCCAAAGCAATTAATCCAGGCTGCAGGAGAACACAAGCTGTGCCACCCACATGGCCCGCGAGAACTCTCCCTGCCCACTCACTTCTTCCATGGCAAACTTGCCTGCTAAATTGCTATTTTTCCTTTTTTTTTCCCCTGACAATCAGCTGTTCTCCTGTGCCAGAGATTTAGATTAGGTAGAAAGCAGGAAATCATCGGATTTCTTCCTTTCTACCTAATCTTCAGATCTTCGGCTCTGCTTTTAAGCAGAACTGAACCTCCCTTAGGACTGAAGCTTCTATTATTGAATTGCAGACTCAGATTGCTGATGGCAAAAACACAGATCTCTAAGTGAATCTGTGATTCTATGAGCAACTCAATCTGCCTGCTTGCTTTGCCTGATTTTGGGTAAAAGTTGCTCTTTTTTAATAAAAAAATCAATATTTAGAAAAATATTTAGAATATTTACATAGAATAGAATAGAATAGAATAGAATAGAATAGAATAGAATAGAATAGAATACTTTATTGGCCAAGTGTAATTGGACACACAAGAAATTTGTCTTCGTGTAAATACTCTCAGTATACATAAAGAAAAGGTACATTTGTTAAGAATCAGGAATCATAATGTACAACATTTAATGATAGTCATAGGGTACAATCAACAATCAACCCATACTAGGAAACAGTCAATATAAATCGTATGGATACAAGCAACAAAATTACAGTCTTACAATCACAAGTGGGAGGAGATGGGTGATAAGGAGTGATGAGAAGATTAACAGTAATAGTAGTGTACACTTTGTAAATAGTTGAACAGTGTTGAGGAAATTATTTGTTTTAGTAGAGTGATGGCTTTCAGGAAAAAACTGTTCTTGTGTCTAGTTGTTCTGGTGTGCAGTGCTCTATAGCGTCGTTTTGAGGGAAGGAGTTGAAGCAATTTATGTCTGGGATGTGAGGGGTCTTAAATATTTTCACAGTCCTCTTTTTGACTCATGCAGTATACAGGTCCTCGATTGAAGGCAGGTTGGTAGTAATTGTTTTTTCTGCAGTCCTAATTGTCCTCTGAAGTCTGTGTCTTTCCTGTTGGGTTGCAGAACCAAAACAGACAGTTAAAGAGGTGCAGATGATAGACTCAATAATTCCTCTGTAAAACTGTATCAGTAGCTCCTTGGGCAATTTGAGCTTTCTGAGTTGGCGCAGAAAGAACATTCTTTGTTGTGCTTTTTTGATGATGTTTTTGATGTTAGGTGTCCATTTTAGGTCATGTGACATAATAGAACCTAGAAATTTGAAGGTCTCTACTGTTGATACTGTGTTGTCTAGTATTGTAAGAGGTGGTCGTATGGGAGGGTTTCTCCTAAAGTCTACCACCATTTCTATGGTTTTGAGTGTGTTCAGTTCCAGATTGTTCCGGTTACACCATGAGGCAAGTTGTATAACCTCCTGTCTGTATGCAGATTCATCGTTGTCTTGAATGAGACCAATCATTGTTGTGTTATCAGAAAACTTCAGTATTTTAACAGATGGATCATTTGAGATGCAGTCATTGGTATATAGGGAGAAGAGAACTGGAGATAGCACACAGCCTTGTGGGGGCCCTGTGCTGATTGTACAGGTATCGGATGTGATTCCACTAGCTTCACCTGCTGCTTCCTGTGTGTTAGGAAGCTTATGATCCACTTACAAGTGTGTTCAGGTACCGCTAATTGGTTTAATTTACTTAGAAGAGTGGAATGATGGTATTGAATGCTGAACTGAAGTCTACAAAGAGGACCCTTGTGTAGGTATTTGGAGATTCAAGGTGTTGTAGGATGTAACACAGAGCCATGTTAACAGCATCATCTGTCAATCTATTTGCTCGGTATGCAAACTGCATGGGATCTAACAGCGGATCCGTGATGGTTTTCAGGTGGGACAGCACAAGCCTTTCAAAGATTTTCATAACTACAGATGTTAGAACAACTGGTCTGTAGTTGTTCAGTTCCTTGATGGAGGGCTTCTTTGGCACTGGGATGATGGTAGAACATGATGGTAGAAACAGGAAGGAACATAGCACATCTCTAGTGGTCTATTGAAGGTTCGGGTGAAGATGGGGGCCAATTTGTCAGCACAGACTTTTAAGCAAGAAGGAGTTATCTTGTCTGGCCCTGGTGCTTTTCCTGGCTTCTGTCTGTCTCTGATCTTGCACTTCTTTTTCTATGACCACCAGAGGTTGTGAGCCCAATGGATTGTGGGAGGCTTGGCTGTTTTTGTGGTGTACAAGCCATGCCCAGCCAGTCACATGATCACCAAGCCATGCCAAAGAACTGGTTGTTAAGAAATTTGAATCCCACCCCACCTCTGTTTGTTTGTGTGTATGTTTGTGTGTGTGTGTGTGTGTGTGTGTTTGTATGAGAGGGAAGGAGAGAGAGATATTAGATCAGATCTCTTTCTCTCTCTCTCCCACCAATGTCAGCAAGCCACCATCAGTCAAAATTCATATTAGTGGTCCCTGGGATTTAAAATTATGAGTTTGGTGGTCCCTGAGGTTCAAAAGGTTGGTGAGCCCTGGTTTAAGTGAATCACTGCAGGCAATAAATTAGTAACACGGTTGTTAAGTGAATCTGGTTTCCCCATTGACTGCTTGTCAGAAGGTCGCAAAAGATGATCACATGACCCTGGGATACAGCAACCATCATAAATATGAATCAGTTGCCAAGAGTCCAAATTTTGATCACATGACCAAGGGGAATGCTGCAAAGTCGTAACTGTGAAAAATGGTCATGTCACCTTTTTTCATTGCCATTGTAACTTCGAACAGTCACTAAATGAACTGTTGTAAGTCGAGGACTACCTGTATACCTGCTGCTGAATTGAAGTGCCTTCTCCAGGACCTATCTTGTTTCTTTTGCCTCTGTTTCAAGTTACTGCACTCCAGCCCTTGATTATCAATGGAGACCGAGTGGAGCAAGTGGCCAGTTTTAAGTTTCTGGGTGTTACCTTAAAAGAGGACTTGACCTGGGGTGCCCACATTGCAGCACTGGTTAAAAGGGTCCAGCAGAGATTACACTACTTGAGACTTCTCAGAAAACAACTACTGAATGAAAAACTGTTGGTGATCTTCTACCACTGCACCATAGAGAGTATCTTAACTTACTGCGCCTCTATATGGTTTGCCAATTGTACAGTGGTAGATAGGAAAGCATTCCAGAGGGTTAATGTCATTGCTCAGAAGATCACTGGTTGTCCTCTCCCCTCTTTAGAAGAGCTTTATAGCTCCCACTGCCTTAAGAAAGTTCAAAACATTCTCAAAGATCCATCTCATCCTGGGAACCCTTTTTTTGAACTATTTATTACCATCTGGCAGACAGTACAGAATAATAAAAACAAGGACAAATAGTCTGAAAACAGCTTCTAACTCAGGGCAGTAGCTCTTTTTAATTCTGCTGTATAGTGCAGTGTTGGTGCGGTGTCAGGGGTTTTAGATTCAATATGTGAAGGATGTGTGTTTGTGTTTATTTTCATGGTCATGGTGTGCACTGAAGATGGTGTTTGATTTCGTTGTACAAGGTGCAAAGATAAACTAAACTAAACTTGGCAAGAGAACGAACAATCGATGCTAAGTCAGTTTTTCATTTTTCAGGTTGCCCTTGGAAAGCGTCTCAGATGTTGTTTTGCCACCCACATAGTTAAGCTCAACTTACTCAAAGATGAGCTGAAAGCAATATAATAATGAAGAAGCAGCAGTGGAGGGGGAGAAAAATGCAGTCAGGGCATGTTTGAGCCATGGTTAAGTGCAAGTGGAGACAGGCAGGTACATGATAGCTCCCTAATTCTGAGTTATTAATGAGTGCCTTGTCTTGCATGAGATGAAGCTGGGTGCCCCATTAGTGGAATGCTGCAAGCATAATGAAGCGAAGCAAAAGTAAAAAATCATCACATACCATTCATACCAGGGAACCAATAGGGTCAGATCAGGGTCGTGATGAGTCCAGGGATTAGTTGGCCAGGAAAGCATCCCTCTCTTTAAAGTCTACTGGTTGATTTTAAAAGGAAAGAGGTTGGTAGGGTTTGTAAATAAATAATCTGCTTTGTGCAAATGTCTCTTTACAGACTGTATATGTAATGCTTTCCTGTCATGTCCCTGGTAGAGTAGAGAGGGAATGGAGATTTTACAGTATCCTTCCCCTGCCACGCCCACCATGCCACACCATGCCCACCAAGCCAAGCCCACAGAATCTGTAGTAAATTTTTTTGAATCCCACCACTGCTTCCAAAATGCGTAAAATGAGGACCCAGATTGTTGGGGGCAACATAGGATTAACTCAGTAAATCACTTAGAGAGGGCTGTAAAGCACTGTGAAGCAGTATATAAGTCTGAATGCTATTGTTATTTTGACCCATCTCTTTATTTGGTTAAAGAGGGAGAGTAAACAATTGCCCATAAATGAATGTTTCATCTTTGCAGCTATTTTAGAATTTTATTTTAAAATGTCCATCTCTCCTAGGATTCAGAAATTCATCAGATATAATAAAAGGGAGAAATATGCGTACAATAAAAATCTCATGCTTATTTATGCAAACTCCATAAACTTGCAAATCCCAGCCATTTTCATTTAACAAGCAACATATATGAAAATAGATTGCCCAAGTGCTACAATGAGCTGTTCTCAATGGACTGAAAAGACAATAACAGAAACCAGAGAAAGAACAACACTCTTGATTTGGTCAAACCAGTTGTCACAAAATGACCAAAAGAATGTTGACCCCAGGAGATAACATTTCTATTGAGGAAGTGATGGCAAAGTTCAAGCTTTCTTCTGACATAAAATGCAAGAAACGCAACATTAGAAAGGAATCCCTTTAAACTGTCAACAGTTGGAAATATCACACAACTACTAACGTGTATATGATATGCTGTAACATGTAGGGTTATCAACCTTTTTTATTGTCTTATAAGTGGTGGAAAAATCAGGATATTATTTTATAAGACTAGTTTCATCTTGGAGAAGGAACTGAAGACTATTGACATTTTATATTCTTGGAGTGATTCTTAATGGAGATCAACAACAGAAAGGTAGAGCTGATCTATGCATAGATTTTAGCTAACTGTCCAAATTATTTTTCAGCTTTAAGCAGATATTGAGATGGTTTTCTGGGCATTGCATAAATAGAGAAGCAATTGGAAACTGAAGCAGAATGTTTGCTTTGTTCCAAATTCAGACAGATTTGCTGGATGGGCGGACAAGAAGAAACAAACTGGGCAGGTGTTTGAGTTACAATTTTCCACAACTGCAGATTCATCTTTGTTTCACTGATCATATAAGTAAAATAGCTCCAATGATCTGTTTGAGGAACAGGGGGGAAACTACCTATCAATTACATCTGAATTTTTTTCTCCAAGCATGATTCTTCTTCTTAAGAAGAAAGGAGAATAAATATTTCCAAACCTTCGTTCAATGTATGCCAGAAAAAAATTAGGGATGTGAGTTTAGAGAATCAGTTTGGTGTAGTGATTAAGATGCTGGCCCAGAAACTAGAAGATTGTGAGTTCTAGTTCTACCTTAGGCATGAAAGTTGGCTTTGGACCAGTCAGTTTCTCTCACCAGCCCACCTGAAAAAGTTGTGGGAAAATTTTTATTTATTTAGAACAGTTACATCTTAAAACAAACTCTTTATGGCTCCCCAAAATAGGAGGAGAAAAGAATTATTATGTATGTTTACCATCTTAAATTACTTAGAAATGTAATAAAGGGGAGATTATAAAAAAATATAATAAAAATAAAACAAGACAAAGTCAGTCTTCCTTCCTTTATTTTTTTTAAAAAAACTCATGCGTGGCTGTTTGAGAAGGAATCAGGAGATATTTTTACAATTTGAGATCATCTATTGCACTACAGCAGGAAGAATGAAAAGGATCAAGAAGAAGAATTCTATTCTTTCTTAGATTGATGATCTTGCTCAAACAACTTCCCTAAAATGAAAAACCAATGTAACAAAGCAGCCCAATTGGTAGCAGTTTGTAGAGATGGATGGTGGTTAGAGAATGATAGAAATTATGGGCTGCTTGGTTATAAATCTTTTTAGCAATATTAAGTGACAGGGGTGTTAGGTTTATAGATATAGGTTTAGAATTTCATAGCTCTGTGTTATTTTTGTTATGACTGTTAATACGCTGTACTGAATTTTGATCTTATTGATTAGGTGTAATTGTAACTGTTGTTTCATTCTGATATATTAATTTTGATTGTATTGGACCAAATTTTGGTGCATATGTTAAAAATGATTTTGTTTATTTGTTACTTGTACTGCAAGGGAAATCTCCACCGATGATAATGTAAGCAATTCCAGGAGAGAGATTTTCCTGTGCATCGCCAGGCAGGAACAGAATTAATCCTTCTTCCCATGTCCCTTTGCTGCTCTTTTGGCAGTGGCAGTTTCAGTCTACTAAATTATTAAGTAGATGTGGTCTTTGTTTTCCATGAATTTGCTGCAACCACATTCAGAAACCAAAATAATAACCAGAGGTTTCTTCCATTGCATAACAGATACTTAATCATGGATTAAACATGGCCTGGGGAAGTAGCCCTTTAGGGGCCCCCACATTATCATTTCAGTTCTGATACTGTAGTTGTATTTTTACAATTTGAGATCATCTATTGCACTACAGCAGGAAGATATCACCTGTGGTTTAATTACTAAAGGCCAAACTAATCTAAAATTTTCTATACAGAGAAACCCTAACCGTAACCCTAACCCTAACCCTAACCCTAACCCTAACCCTAACCCTAACC
>BLBF01000063.1:4158659-4182738 GCA_015471245.1 Laticauda colubrina
ACCCTAACCCTAACCCTAACCCTAACCCTAACCCTAACCCTAACCCTTTGTGGCTGCACAATGCTGCCAGTTGCAATGGGAATCAAGGAAGTCTTATCTATACTTCAAGGAGTTATGCCTACAAAATCGCTTCCATCGCTTGAGCTCTGGGAATGCTTCCTTATCACCATATTTTAGGAGGCAAACAAGGCAATACTTAAGATATCAAGGTGTCTTTGTTCTAATAAAATATTTGTCGATACACATGCAATTAGAAGCAAATTTGTAGTACTTACTCTAGTTTGTACTGCTCTTTGTAAACTTCACTATGTTTTATCTGTTTTAGCCTCCCTCTCCCTTTGGGTAGGGTGCCTGCCACTCAGAGCTCATTGGAATCAGGGCCCTCAACATCTGGAGGGAACAAGAGATGCCCATCTGTAAAGTAGACCATCAAATGGTCTCAACATCATAAACTATTTGGTCTGATTCTGCAGCTGACTTCTGCTGTTGGCCAAAGTTGCTTTTTTCTAAAAAAAATAATAATGCAGTAATTCTTTCCGATTATAATTCAGCCTCAGCTGCATAATGTAAAAACCTTACTGAAAGCTGTAATGTATTTTTCAGCAAAACAGTTGAGACTGAAGGGCAAAGAAGAGGCAAGTGAGCTGGCATCCCTACAAAAGATAAAAGCGCAAAGATCTGTTACGGGATCTCAACCACTGCCATCCCTATTCTCAGTCCAGGCTATTTTATTATGTATGAGTATTGGGTTAGGGGAGCAAATGAACCAGTTAAAAAGGAAAGAGACAGATTGTGACATGTTACCAAGTGAGCTGTGATGGGATCTGGAAGCTGAACAGTTCTACGTGTGTTGCAGTGCTCAGAAAGCTTAGGTTTCTAGAGGCAACAGATTCCTAGCCCTGCATATTGAGGGTATATTCACTGGGTGTGCATTGCAGCCATCAAATATGAATGACAGGTAGGTACAAGGAGCCTTAGGAGAGAGTGCCTGAATGATCCAAAATACAAATGAAAGTTTATAAGAAGGAAACAAATTCCTGGATGTGCTCAGTGGTCACAGAATGCTTAGTGAAGAAAAAGATGGACAAGGAATCAGGAGGGCAGGACAGAAATGGACTCTACTATAGGAATACAGCTCACTAAAATATTTTGTTGATGCAGGAAGAAAGCTAACAGGAGCACTGCAATCTATCCGGAGAAAAAGCAGGTGGTTTTATCAGAATCCCCATCTTGATGAAAGCAATCAAATTTTATATACATATGTTCTCTTAAATACTTTTTTCCACTTTTTTTTTTTTTTTGCTTTTTTTGCTTTTGCCTCTGCTTTAATTTTAGTTTACAGCTGGTGGAAGCAGCATGGAACTCCAAAAATACTTAGATAACTGAACATCAGATCCCATAACTGCACTCAGTGAAGGCTGTAGTCTACTCTTGCTATTCTATGAATTCTGACTTATTTATTTGGAGATAAGCAAACACTTACTGTATTGTTAAAGACAGAATTTCTCTTGACTTTGATAGCAAATTATGAAAATCGTAGTATTTAATCTTACAGAAGCTGCACCAGCAGAGGGTGCTGATGGAATGGATTGTGAAATTTCCTTATATTAAGATGCACGGGCCTCATCACACACTCCTATAACATTTATATGAGAAGGAGAAAGCTGAGAATAAATAAGTGAAGAAAGAAATGTTAGGTTTGAATGGCACTGCAAGCCTGTATTTCAGCCTTTGGCTTTTACTGTTAGGACATTAGAACTGGTGGCATCCAACTGTTGTTTTCAGTCAAAATGATCAAGTAGCCAATGATGGGAAAAGAATTTTTTCTTTGCATGAATCTCTGGAAAGCTTCTGTTAACTTGAAAATCTTGACTGGATAAAACATCTGATCAATCTTGTAATAAAAGATGTTGGTGCCTAGAATGAACCTGCTGTGCAGATTTTTTTAAAAAGTTCATTGTATAAATGGATGGAAGAAAAAACACTGATACCGGACTGTTGGGGTAGGTGATAAAGAAGGTAGGAAATAAGAATCTACTGAGTAGTGACCTGATAACTCGACAAATGCAACCAGTATGTAAAGTTTAAAAAGGCAATTATACTTCTAAAATTATTTTTAAAATGCTTGTATTTCAGATTACACCGACCTTAGGACTTTTTACTTAAACTGGGTTATATTTTATTTTTTGTGCTCCATAATATCTTGGACTGAGTAAATCCTCAAACTGAAAAAAAAATCAGCTGAATCTGTCTTTTACACTGATATTTCAAATAAAATTAGGTTATCTTCAATTTACTTTGGCACATGTACAGTCACTTTAAAATTGAAAGTTGAGTTGAATTTTCCAGCAATCAGTTTAATTATTTGAATTACAATTCCAATTTGATTTGTCTTGTGTGAGTAATACATTCTAATAGAAGCAACTTTTTAAATCAAACGTGGGATCTCAACTAGAACCTGGCTGATTCACATAGCCGTTGTGGTTCAGGCAGGCAAATCCATTCCCACACCCACATTTTTATTCAAATCTAATCAATCCTATGTAATGATTCAAATTGCAATGCAAAATGACTTGAAGCCGCCACACTGAAAATCCAAATAGAATGTACTTGGCTTACTGAACTCAAATCCAGATTGGATCTTGGTTGTTTCATTAGAAACAGATATTTGTCACAGGGATGGGCACATTGATTGCATAGTGAGTTACCAGCCTGGGAAAAGTTGCAGGTACTTAACGCAACTTTGATAAAAGATAAAATTCAGATAGCCATTGTACTAACTGAGGAAAATGCAAGCACACTGATCCCAGGGACACTTTATTGCTTATTACTGTCTAGCTATATACTGAATATATATGGTGTTTCCATATTACCACAATACAGTAAACAGTCTCAAGATCTTATGATGCAAGCTTCAGTGCAAATGACCATAGAAAGAGAGAGAGAGATGGAAAGGAAAAGAAGAGCTAAAAAAACAAGATAATCATGAGGGAAAATGCAAGGTAGCAAATAAATTTAACAAATATATAGATAGAGAAAACAAACACCTCACACTGTCTTCTTCATCTCAATTCAGACATAAGATCCATCCGATTCAATGGCCACTGCTGTTAGATCAATATTTAAAGGATAGAATGCTTACTAATACCATACTTACCTCACCAAGTAGATTTTAGGAGGGACAATAAATGTAGATTTTTTTTGAATTTGTTAATGAAAAGTGGGATGTAATTTTTATAAATGATAAAGTTATACTTCATTAAAAAATCATCTTGCTCTGCTTTGCCATTAAAATTTTTAATTTTTAAAATGCATACTTTAGAAAAACTACTATATGTACTGATATATTAATAAATTTCTTAATTATTATGGTATGATTACCATAACTGGGCTGCAACTGTCAAGATAGTCATTAAAGCAAAGAGACACCATAAGGAAAAAAAAAAAGAATTCTGCCATCTGTGAAGATTTGGGTATGTGCAATCCAGATGCTGTAGCCCTAACAAGAATGCTCAAAATAATGAACATCAAATGCAAACATAGCCATTGAACAGGTATTAATATTATTATTAAACTTGAGCCTACTAAAATAAATAAGCAATTCAGTTCTTTCTTAGTGTATAAATGGTCTCTACTGGTACTGGAAGCCTGCAGAAAGGGCATAATGCTGCTTCATGTTGTTGGATTTTTAAGAATTTGTATTCAGTGTATTCATACTCTTATTTGTATTCATACTCTTCCTCCAACATCATCCTCAGTTAATTTGTCTGATGTTTTGGGAAAATATTTGAGTTGCTTTCAAATTATAGAAGTAATTGTTCTACTCTGCTGTATTCTTCATTGATTAGATTCCATTGTAACTACAGAGTTCATTTCTGAGCAATATATTTTAAGAGTGATTAAGACAAACAGAAATTGATTCAGAGAAGGGTATAGAGGAAGAATTTTGGTCTTAGATGGAAGAATCAGGTGGCTTTGCCTTGAAATATTGGAAAGAGGTGTCACAGGGAAGAGGGCCATGACCTCTGATCTACAGTCCAGCATTCAAGACATGAAATGATGGTCTTCAATCACAGGAAGAAAGATTCCAATTGAAAGTTAAGACAAAAAAATGTGCTAACTGTAGCTAGCTTACTCCCACCCCACCACCAAAAAAAAGGTTTCTTCAGCATCAGAAACACAAACACAAGGTTCCATTCAATGATTTGCAAAACTGATGAATATAGCTCAACCATGGATGCCTATAATGAATTTATATATGTATACTATGTCATATAAATTTATTTACATATTGTTTCCAGGGGTAGGATTCAACTGGCGTTTCTACCGGTTTGGTGATTATGTTTACACGCTGCGTGCAGATGTAACTTAACCTTAGGCTGTGCCTCCCAGACAGCTGAAAAGCACTGCGCGCAGGTACACAGTGTTCAAAAAGCCTCTTTTTCACTGCTTTTTCAACCTCAGCTATGCTGCGCAAAGCAGCTGAGGTTGAAAAAGCAGGAAATAAAAGGACAGATAAGAGCCCGGATGGGTGGGTAGGCCAAATAGTAGCAAACACAGAACCAGTTCTGTGTCTGCTGCTCTTCACAGCTACTGGCTCCGTAGAACCAAGCAGAACCAGAAGCATCCCACCCCTGATTATTTCCCTTTCTTCATCTTTTTTTCCTTGTAAATTTGTGTATTCTTTTTCATGATATTTTTAAAAATACTAAACAAAAAAATGTTTTAAGAATTACTAGTATGAACTATCCGTCAGAGGAACCCATTATCATAGACAACGGATGGGTCTTCCATTCAGCGGATCTGGTAAAACAGCCACCTGCCCAGGATGTATTTATCTATATTCCTGCAATGAACAGATGACTGGACTTTATGACCTAAATGTTTCAGCTATATGTTTTGCTGTTTTGGTGCCTATCAACCCAATACATCTTCTAGCAATAACATTCCATATTTTAATTATGTAGTTTGCTCTAATGAGTCTGTTTTGCTAATTTTGATTAGTCTGTTTTGTTAATTTCTTTATATGATCCCCAAGTATGTTTTGAATTAATGTTTTTTTCTACCAATTCTCCTTTTATAAAAGTTATGTTTGAATTTTTCTTTGTGTCTTGTGTGAATGTATGTGTCCCTGATAAAAAGGGTGATTTTAAAGTGCATATTTTTGTCAAAATATTAGCAATTTTACAATTTCTCCCATTCAATCATTTTTCAAATGCTATATTAAAGTGCAGGGTATTTTGCAACCTGTGAAGACCCCTGTTGCTAAACAATTGCATATTTAATTTCTTCACTGTGGCGGGTTCCATTTATGCTTTTTATCATACTCTCTTACATCAGCAGGGAACTAATTGTATCTTTGTTTGCTTTTCATTTGGTCTGTTTGGGCCCTCTTTACTGTATGTTTGAGGACAATTTCTCTGTTATTTGTGCCTTCCTTTAAAGAGCTGATTTGTTTGAAAAGTAGCTGATGTTTGCAGAGCCTGACAGGGATAGATTTGTAGTCTTATCTGATATGATTATATAAAATATGTGTGTGTGTGTGTGTGTGTGTGTGTGTGTGATTAAAAAAATAGATCCCCATAATGCCAACAAGAATTCTCATATAAAAGATTATCTTTTATATAAGGAGAGGAGAGACGGAGGGAGGGAGGGAGGGAGAAAGAGAGAGAGAGAGAGAAAGAGAGCGATATGAGAGTTATTGTTGACATTATAGGTGGTATTCAGCCAGTTCTGACCAGTTCTGGAGAACCGGTAGCAGAAATTTGGAATAGTTCGGAATACCACCTCTGACTGACCCCACTCCCATCTATTTTCTGCCTCCCAAGTTCCAGCTGATCAGCTGGATATTCTTTTGATGCCCTGCACAGGAGAACGGAGCTGGAAAGCAGGTGAGTGGGGTGGGGAGGGAATGGGAATTTTGCAATAACCTTCCCCCAGGAGTGGGGAGAGAATGGGGATTTTGCAGTATCCTTCCCCTGCCATGCCCACCAAGCTACGACCACAGAACCGGTAGTAAAATTTGTTGAATTCCACCACTGCATTATGGGGATCTATTTTTTTAATCAAGATCCAAGTAGGATATGATATATTTTGTATGGAAGTGAATGACATCTCAGTGGATATGGTCTCCCATGGGGAAGCATGCATCTTCTTTATATGTTGAAAGAACTTTAATGGGATGACAGAGAGCATTCCCATTTTCTGCCAGGCAATAAACCTATATGATGGTTCAGCTTCCTTTCTGTGAGGCTACTTCTTGCCATATGATTGTTTTTACTTTTACCTTTCTGAATTCACAGACCTCTCTTCTAAACATTCAATACAGAAGTAGACTTCATACGACTTCCTTCCTAGACCTGGCTACTTTCTTTCCTGGATCTGGCTATCTAGCTCTAGAATATAGAATCATTGGGCTGGAAGGAATCCCAGAGTCCCTTCTAGTCCAACCTCCTGATCAAGGAAGGAGACCTTACATCATTCTGGTCCAATAGTTATCCAGTCTATTTTGAAAAACTCCAGTGATGGAGCATCCACAACTCTGGAAGACAAGCTATTTGACTGATTAATTGTTCTCAGTGTCAGAAAATTTCTCCCTGCTTCTAGATTGGATCTGTCTTTAACAAGTTTCCATCTATTATTTCTAGTCCTACCCTCTGGTGCTTTGAAGAATAACTCAATCCCCTCTTCTCTGTGACAGCCCCTCAAATTCTGGAAGACAACTATAATGTTCCCCCTAATCTTTCTCTTTGATCTGCTAGACATATCTAAGCTTCCTCAGACATGTGTTGAATTTAATCAAAACATATGGATTTCTACTAGAAAATTAAATTTCACAAACTGGAAGATGACCAGGCTGGAAAAGACTGTTAATAATTTGTACATTCTAATGTCTTATGTTAAGAATACAGGTTGGGGTGTTTTATTAATGTATTGTGTGCAGCTAGAAAAGCAATAATACCTCAACTTCTAGATTAAGGATGTCTTCAGAAAGGCATCCTTTATCTAGAAGTTAAAAAGAAGTATAAAAATAAGCTTAAATCCAAAAATTCACTTCTAGAATTCTGAGAGCTTGGAGTGGACTCACACATATTTTGGAACAGGTCCTCCATGATGAAAAGTGTGCAATGCTTTCTGTAATCACTCCCGAAGAAAAAGTAATTACAGTGCATGGCATTATAGCTATTAAATGATAAAGAATGATCTATGACCCTTCATGATTTTCTCCTTCACAAGAAAAATGAAATTTGAAAGCAACCATGGGTGCCTCTAATCCCTGCTTTGAAGACTTCCAACACAGTAAGTAGCTGACAAGTCAAAGACTGTGATTTAAGATGATCATTAACTTTGAACAAGTGAGAGGTCAGCTGGGAGGCAAAGAAAGTGTAAAGTGGAGCTATACAACATCAAATGTGCATCAGCTTTTGCATGGCATGTCAAAGGCTGCACATAATTGGGTGAAGCCAAGTCAAGTTTTCAAAGAGGATATAAAAACTACAATAGATATCTTCAGTATGCACAAGACTTAACATACACTGTTGGCCTTTTCAACCATTCAACCCCTCCAAAGACAAGCAACACGGTTTTGGCTTTTTCCTTCACAAAAGCATAGTGTTCTCTCTCTCTCTCTCCCCCCCCCCCCCCCCCCACTCATGTATTTGTAATAGAAGGAGTTAACTCTGAGAAATTCAATTCTTTACTGATAGGTTCTCCTACTCCGGGATGAGAATGAAATAAGCCCACTGCAATCAATTGTATGGATATATATATTATTTACTGCTAATCTGACATAGCTCTATTATATAGTATGGCAGAGAATTCATATCCGGTTGTTGCGCTGTTTACCATGAGAAATTTACATACAGCGGGTAAAATGTGATTAGTGGTACCTTAAACCAATAGCTGTTAATATTATGTTGGATCAGCTATTCAGATGTCAAATTCGTGTCATCACTTTGTCACATCATCACATGACAAATCACAACTTTTCCCCCTTCACTAAAATGGGGTGTGTGTGTGGCCAATGATCTGGCCCGTGTGCCGCAAGTTTGACACACTTGAGCTAAGATAACAAATACTATTCTATATTTCTTTTGGTTCCAAATATGGTAATTCGACTTTAATGCCCCAGGCGAAAGAAGTGGGTTGCCAAACTCTTCATCTGATCAAGGAACTACATATCTTTGTCACTTAATCCCTCAGTAATCTTTTGCACAACAGGCAATAGCTGTATTTTGTAAGTTTCCTTACTTTTTATAGACAGGAAATGCCTCTATTCATTCCCCAGATAAAATATGACCAACAACCTCAACAGCAGATGCCTGTGTATATCTTTAGTCTGCTCTAATGTTAAGGAAACAAGATGTGAAAATCTCATTTAACCGGAGATAATATGTCCATTTTCCAGGATTCTTTATGGCCTCAAATACTCCAAAAGGGAGCATTTTTTTCTGAACATGATATTTTAATGCCGCTTTCTCCAACTTGATGTCTAGCATTCAACTACAATTCCCATCAAGAGCAGCTGGATAAGGCAATGAGAACCATAATTCCTTTTCTCTGGAGAACAAGCTAGAAAGGCTGTTTTAACACAAATCTTGCGCAGCTGTCATAAGGATGTGATACTTTTTGGATCCCAGGCATATTTCATGCAATTTGTGCACCTTTGCTAGAGAAAATGAACAGCTGTATTTTGCATCTGGGAAAATCCAATCATCCATGTTACATTTAAAAAGCAAGCATATTTTTTGTATATGAGAAATGCTTGCTCAGTACTTATGACAACACTAACTATTTCTACTTCTGAGCTTGTTCTGTGTTCTTGGTGGAAGAGCAAGACATTATCCCACACCACTGCACTAAGCTGGGAAGCCTTGCAAAATATCATATGAGTGCACCCCAAACTCTCCCTTCCTTCATTGAATGATGCTGTCAAACTTTGATTTTGAAAGACAGATAGAAAGACTGGTATTAAAATCATTTTAAAAATAAGAATTCCTGCATTTCAGCAGGCATTAATTTCACAGTACATTTTAAAAGCTGTTTTTCTGACATGCGCATCCTTGCATATGTCTGTATTTGCAATCATCGCAATACTGTTATTTTATGGGCTTTCTTCAGTTACCTTTTGTGGCTCATTGTATGATGGAGAATGTTAAGATGTAGCTTTTCAATGTCCATACAATATTAAATGTACTCTATGCCACAGCTAATATTGCAGTTTGCAGAATTTTTCTAATGTACATGATTTATGAAAATGGTCTACTCCACATTTTTATGCTAGGCTTCCCCAACCTAGGTATCTGAAAAATTTATGGACTTTAATTCCCAGAATTCTTAGTGATTTTAGAAGTTTGGAAGAAAACAGAAGCACAGTTACAAAAGCTAACAATGTATTTTGTGAAGAAGGAAAAGTGGGCTACAGCATTCAGTTACTGATTGGCTGATGGTTCTCTAGAGTGCTGAATTCACAAATACATACACATGTACATTGTTTTGATATCTATACAGGTCAAAAAAATAAAATAAAAACCCAAACAGCTGTTAGATCCATATTTAAAGGGTTGAAAGACAGGTTGGTTCTGGAAAACTCAGAAGGTGGCTCCATATATTTGGACTTCCATGGTCTAGTTAGCATGGAAAGGAACTATGAAGTTGTAGCTCTGAACACTGCCTATACCCTTTTCTTAGGCAAAGCTCTCACAATAGCTAACAATAGCAACACCATCAAGCAAAAATAGAGTATCACATTAAACATAATTTACTTGAGAAATATTATACAAATCAAAAGAAAAAAAACTAATGTCATGAATAATTCTGTCTATTTTGGCTGACAGCAGTCATCCAATGAATTGTATTAAACTTAATTCCACTATGCAGAAAATAAGCTTAGTATGCCAAAGGTTATAAGCTTCTTCTGTTCAATCATGTCTGATTCTTGGAGCCTCCCTGAACAAGTCCCTGCAACTTTCTTGGCAAGGTTTTTCAGAGGTGATTTGCCATTGCCCTCTTCTTAGGACTCAGAAAAAGTGACTGATCCAAGGTCATCCAGTTGGCTTTGTGGCTAAGGCAGGACTAGACTCACCATTTCCTGGTTTCTAGCCTGATGCCTTAACCACTACCTCAAACTGACTCTAATCTAAGTAAGGTAAGCATTCCCATTTCACAAAAGCAGGGAAAAAGCTAAAAGATGACTTCCTTGTTTATTATGTAAACAATAATACAATAAACATTCAGATCTCGTCCACCTTCAGATATGCAATAATTTATCCAAGGCTACCTTATATCTGTAAACTACAGAAAGTTCACCAGGACACCTTGACTTCTTTGAAGAAAGATTGAATGCAAATAGCTAAGCTGTTTCACATTTTGTCGATGAAAGTTATTGTCTGTATTGCATCGTAATAGAAACTGGAAGCCAACACAAACTGCAGCTGAATGCAATTGAAACATGTTATCCATACTTGGTATGGTAAACCAGTGCACTGGATCCCAGTTGGACCTTACAATTCAGTCTGAAGCATTGTGCCAAGAAGTGAAGCTCTATTAGGAGATAAAATATTTGCTACTGAGTTTTTCTTCTGATTTTTCTCACCATAAAGACTTCTCTATTATTGTGAAATGGTGATAGCAGCATAGAAAACCTGAATTTAAGTGGGAAAGTTTTATTTCCTGGAGGCAGAGAAAAAAACAGGAAAGGAAAACTTCCAGTTCCATGACAATTGAGGGGACAATGACTTTTCTGTATTATAAAACAGTAAGCTCAAAGAGAAAGTGTTATGGGTGAATGCTAAATGTCTCCCAGCAAGAATAAATGCAAAATAGACCAAAACAGTGGTTCTCAACCTGTGGTTCTAGTTGTCACAGGAGGTCCTGCAAAGGCTTGGAGAAATGTTATGATTTAAATCTTGAGTCTTTGTGGTCTGTGACCACAAAAGATATTTAAAGGGGGTCTGTGGTGAAGAAAAGATTGAGAACCACTTGTCTAATATATTAAAAAGCATAATAATAAGCTAAAAGCAGGGATTTACTTCAGATCACTCAGGGATTTTCCTAAAGGAAATTTCTCTAGATCGGGCTATCAAACTCACGTCATCACAGCGACGTCACATGATTTATCGGGACTTCCCCCCATTTGCTAAATTAGGTGTGGGCATGGCCAATGCCTGATGCATCCAGCCTGCAGGCTGGGAATTTGACAGCCCTGCTCTAGATACTTTTATTCTTTAATGTGGTGAGCTGATGGGTGGGCCTTAGGACTTCCAATTTAAATGCACTGGGCAGCTTTCCTTGTTTTTCCTCCATAAAAGTGGAAGAAATGGCAGAAGATCACGTAGGACAACAAAGGCAAGGGACCAATGCCTGCTCCCCCTCCCTTAATTTTTTGTAAAAATTGTAAGGCCAATATATGCATGCTAGCTGGGAAATTATGGGAGTTGAATTTGATTGCTATGTTTGAAACCACTGGTCTTAAATTAGTTTATTGATCTCTGTTTGAAGCTCTGGAAAGAGGGAAATTGTCTACTGAGCCCTATTGTTTGTATATAAATACTGAGGCAGGAGGATCTGATCCATTTCCCTCACTATAATTAATTATGATTAAAGTAGCATATTTCTTGTGTTAAACTTAATGTGTAGCTCTTAGCTCTTACAAAAACAGAGCCAGGAACTGTGGGGTTGGCGACTTCACGTGACATACTGACTACAACTTACTAACTTTGTGAGAGACATCCATGGCTATGTATCTTTCTTGGTTTATAATGGGGAATGAATCTTCATCTTAATTTCAGCGTTTCCTTATTTTTTCCTTCTGGTTTTCTAACAAAAGATCAGCCGTAGAGAGTATACAGTAGAGCTTTACAAAACAAAATGAACAGCAACAACACCCATATGTGATCTTCTGCAAAATCCCAATATTAAATAAAGTATTTTTTATAAAAAAAAAATTGTGGGGATGTCACAAAATCCCCAGAAGACCATATAGGACTTGGTCTATGTTGAAAATGCCTATGTTCTCATGTAAAAATTAAGAGAACTTTTGGAAGTTCCTACCATCTTGTGAGAATCTATTTTTGAAAATTAAAACATTATGGCATCTACTTTCTGAAAAATTGCTTGGTCCTCCTTAACAATTTCCCCCACCAGATTCTCTCCCAATGAATTAAAACAGTGTTTTCCAACTTGTGTTCAACAGCTTTAAGATATGTGGACTTCATCTCCCTGCTGGTTGGGGAATTCTGAATTTCACATATCTTGCCAAGGTTGAGAAACATTTTGTTAAAATGCCAATACCCAGAATTCTTAGCTAATTTCCATTGAGATTTGGGGATCTGTCAATCAAACCGATCTGGTGAAAACTGGAGTGGGGATACCTACCTACCTTTTAACACAAGAATAGATGTCTTTCAGTTTAATGTGGCTCTGAGCAACACAGCCCTGGGTTACAGCTGGAGAAGTAGATGTCGTTGCACTAAATTCTTGTTCCTGCTTTGTTTAAATTAACTTTTTATAACGTTGCTCTTAATATTAATAATTGCTCCAGGCTCTTTTATTCTACTGTAGGAACTGGACGGGTGTTTTTTTTTCAGTGCCAATGTGAAACTCCTTTGAAGTAAGCTGTGTGCTCCTAGTGAAACTCCTTTGAAGTAATTCTGTGCTGCTAGAGTCTTTATGCCCTGTACTAAAAGGGCTTTTAGCAATAACATTAGAAGGCAGATGTTTTCTCATGAACAACAACACATACCCTTGCCAGGTCCATGTGCACCATGTCAACAAATGCCTCTTGAACAAGGATAACCACTGTGGTGGATGGAGCAAGTGGTCATGAAAAGCAAAGTGTTTCTTGGATTATCTCAGCTAGGGCAGCTGTTGGAGCAAATGTTCCTGACTCTTAAGGGTCTTCAGAGTGATTTCAAAAAGGAGAAAGACCACCTGAACTTATTTTACAACACAAAAGCATCCTTACTTAAACAAAGGAGGCCATTTTTGCACAATTGCATTCTGGCTTAGATCCTGCCTAACATTGTAATTCAAGTGAGATACATTTGATGTAACAATCTGGTGGAAATGAAGGTTCCTAAGTCAGCTGAGCTTTATAGGTCATGATTGTGAATCTCCACAAGTCCTTTTTAGTATCTGCTACTGGATTCCGCTTACAAATCACATTTATTTTATTTGTCTGTCTGTCTATATCTGTCTGTCTATCTGTCCAACCGTCTATCTGTCTATCCATCTATCTATCCACCCCTCTATCTGTCTGTCCATCCATCCATCCATCCATCCATCCATCTTTGTATAACAGCCCATTTCACATGAAAATAACTCTGGATGGCATGCAACACTCAATTAAAAACAATAAATACATAACAAACTGTCACAATTTAAAAAGTAACTATAAAAAGGCAAAGGAAACAAAAGAGGATTATGTTAACCGCAATAAAGGAGCCAGCACAAAATCTCCTCAGTTCTAAGTGGGGGGAGGTGAGGACAGATGGAGCTAATACCACTCACTAAAAAGGAGAGAAGATTCCCATGAGGCAAGCTCTGCAGCAGAAATGGCCTGCCTCCTGAGACTCACCAAATACAATTCCCTGGCAGGCAGGACCTGTAGCTTGTCTTCTCTGCCAAACCTGATGGGGAAGGCAGATGTAGTTGGGGACAGGTAGTCCCTCTAATAACTTGGCCCCAGAGCATGAAGAACTTTAAAGATCAAAACCAGCACCTTGATTTGGACCTGAAAGCAAACTGGCGACCAATGCAGCTTGCAGAGAAGAGGTATACTGCTTTAGGGTCAAACATAACTGCCTGCGTCACTGGATTTTATACCTGCGGAAGCTTCTGGATAGTCTTTGAGGGCTGTCCCATGTAGAACACATCACAGAGAACTGAAGAAACTTCTTGGATGAAAAACAAAATGTTTTCAAAGAAAAAAAAAACCAAGAAAGTCCAATTGCCTTTTGAAAAAAAAAGTATCTTTGGGACAAACATGACCTAGATGATTGAGAATCTCCATAGATGGTTATGATAGCACATTACAGAAGTCCAAACAGGAGGTGACTAGGGCATGAATGAAGTCAAAAGCTACAGCTAACAGAAAAAATAATATTGTCTGTTGCTGGAAAAGCTCATGTTTCACTCTAAGTCATGATTTAACGATTTGCAAGTCATCATGTCTAGTTCATGCAATGGGATTAAACAAACCACACTGTGACTTAGTGTGCTATGTGAACATAGCCATATAGCTATGTTCTCACAACCTAAATAGGAATGAACTGGATCATGATGATTCCTATATTTAGACTAGAAATAAATCCCTCATCCAAACTGGTTTAGTACACAATATTTTGACCGAAATTCTGACATTAAAAATTCTTGAAATCTCTGACAAAATGTGAAGATCTTTTGGAAGATAAATGTGTTATCTCAATGTTTTCAAGTAATACCCTTAGAAAAACCTTTTTGTATGTTTTCCTATTTGTGGGCTTAGAAAAACTTTTTCGTACTCCTTATTTTTTACACAAAGGATAATTTATTATGATTGCAAGGGGATGTTGACCATGGAATTCTATGTAGTGGTCATTTTGTTCATTTCTAATATCTAATAGCAATCATCATTTTTTTTTTAAAAATGATATGGTTGTTTTAGACCTGCTGATCATCTGCAGAACCAACCAAAGTCAATATGGCCCAGCAAACAGAAGAGAAGAGAAAAATAAGTGCCTGCAACCGATTTCCATTTTTGCATTAAATGGACTGTAGTCTATTTAGGAGGAATCTTGAGTGGAATGGGACCTAGGAAGGATGCCTTTTGTATTTTAGCATTTATCACACACACCCTCCCCCAAACATATAACTGGCTTCTACCCTGGATGCATTTAAGAGGCTCCTGAAAACAGTTCTGCCCCTCAGACCTTGGAGTGGGTGACAGGTCCTGTGTGTTGGATTGTTTTTTAATGATTGTTTTTCTTGTGGAACCTGAGGTTTCCCCCATATCTTATGATTGCTTTTGCTGTAAGCCGCCCAGAACTGTTGTGCAGTTGGGTGGCCTTCTACATTTCTAAAATAAACAAAAGGAAATAAATAAATGCTCCTAAGAATTCTCTTCTAGAACAACAAGTCATCCATTGCAGTATTATCTTTACTAGTCATAGAGATGACAGATACGGTAGTCCAGCACATTTGGAAACATGCCAGTTTGATGAGGCTAATAAAGATAGGTAATTCCCAGATGAATCTTTCCAGGGATATTAGGAAAAAACAACAACCCCATGATATTCCAATTTAACTCTACAGTGTAGAGTTGATTTCACCGTTGGGAGTTATGCTTTTTCTCCTAGATCTCCAATGCTTTTCTCTTTTTCCAAAAAAGAGATTGACCTCCTCTTTCTGTAAAAGTCTCAGTTGGCCCCGATTTCAATGTTTCTAATTTCAGTATCTTCACAGTCCACAAATCATTTAATTTTATTACTGTATTACAAAGTGTAGCTTAACAAATTAAATTTGACACAAGAAAACACACTGAGAATCCAGTGACATGGGGATTAGCTTCATTTAGCATTCTTCAGCTGCCTCGTTGAATTTACTTACTTATACTAAATCAGCGTCAAATGCTATCTGAATGTTGTCATAGATACATATCAAATATATCTTCCTTCTTGTCTCCAAAGCTTCAGGATTATGAAACATCTGTATTTAATTACATCAGAGACTATTTCAAGCTTACTTTTATTTATTCATTTATTTATGCATCCATTGCTCTTTGCGTATATAGTATGTATATGTGTGTGCGTGCATTGGAGGGAAATTCCTTCCCTTTGACATATATTCCTGGTAATAATTTAAACTTGGCTGATGTTAGAGTTCATTGCATGGGTAAGAATGTATTTTTCATTAACTGAATAAAATACAATTTAGGTTCAAACTGGCTTATTACAATAGGGGCTAAATATATACAAAGAAAGCTATTAGGGCAATATTGTTCAACCAGGGTGGAGATCTACAGTCATCAGTGAACAGAAGGATGAGCTCATACTTTTTATTTATATTATTCATTTATTTATCACATCTCTGTTTTGCCTTTCTCTAAATTTAATCTCATGTCATCTGCCAAGGTAGAGTGGACTGTGAGATAGTGGTGGTCCCAGAATTGGCCAAGGAAGCTTCAGAGTTGAATGAGCAGTAGAGTTTCCATCAGTTTACCAATGATTCACATACCAGTTTAATGCTTTGCTGTTAAGAGAAGGACCAGGGGAGACATGATAGCGGTCTTCCAATATTTGAGAGGCTGCCACAGGGAGGAAGGAGTCAAGCTATTTTTTAGAGCACCTGCAGGCCAGACAAGGAACAATGGATGGAAACTGAATAAGGAGAGGTTCAACCTGGAAATAAGGAGAAACTTTCTGATGGTGAGAACAATCAACCAATGGAACAGCTTGCCCTTGGAAGTTGTGGGAGCGCCATCACTTGAGACTTTTAAGAAGAGATTGGACTGCCATTTGTCAGAAATGGCATAGGGTCTCCTGCTTGGGTGGGGGGTTGGACTAGGTGACCTACAAAGTCCCTTCCAACTCTGATGATCTATTAAATCTGTTAAGAAATACAAGTTATTCACAAAAGGGTTTGTTTAATACAGGTAATCCTCAACGTATAAACAGTTCCATTTAGTGACCATTCAAATTACAACAGCACTGAAAAAGTCATGTATGACCATTCTTTCACACTTCTCCATGGTCATAAGTAGCATTTCCATGGTCATGTTATCAAAATGCTTGGCAACTGACTCATATTTATGATGGTTGCAATGTTCCAGGAGCCATGTGATCACCTTTTGCGAACTTCCAACAAGCAAAGTGAATGGGAAAGACTGCTTCACTTAATAACTGCATTACTATCTTAATAACTGCAGTGATTCACTTCACAATGGTGGCAAGAAAGGTCATAAAATGGGGCAAAACTAACTTAACCAATGTCTCACTTAGCAACAGAAATGTTGGGCTCAAACGTTAAGGACTACCTGTATTGTCTTTGTATGCTGTATGAAAAGATACACGATCCGAAACTCATTGGAGAAATTGTGATTTAAATAAATGATTGTTTACTGCAGTTTGTGAATGAAATCATTCTGCCAAGTTGGAAAGCTACTAACAATGGGAAAATAATTGCAAAATAAATGACACAAAAAACTATCTTCTCAGTTCTCAAAGGGATCAAAGGGAGAGAGTGGATAAAAGCTTGATAGTGAGGCTGCTACACAAACATATACAAAGATAAAGATGTGGAATAAATGGCCATCTGCTGAAAACATGGATTGGAGGGAGTTCTAGCAATTTATTTCAATCTTTTTCTGTGGTTTGGAGGATTTTTTTTTTGTTCCATTAACAGGAGTGTAAGACAGACTGATGTCTTTCTAGCAAGTTCCTGATGGTGACTTGAAAGTCAGGAGAAGCAAGTCTGAATTGCAGGTCTAATTTAAACTGTTTTAGAGGGACTAAAGAGTGGAGATGTTGAATGAGGATGTGCCCATAGCAGCAAAATGGTTCATTTTTATTATATGTTATTTTTTTCTTATATCCATGACATCCATATTGCTAAACATCTGCTAGACTACATGCGAACTGATTAGCTCTATATGTTACATGATTCGCCTGCTATTACATCTTAAAATATCTAAAGTTAAATTAATACTTGGTGGAGGAAAAGGAGAGAGACGATGCTATCAGAAGAATTTCTTAAAATGATCTACTCCCTAAAAGTAATCAAGAATGCTAGATTTTTTCCAAATCTTGTCAGATAGGTTTACTACAAGAAAAAAGAAGAACCTTGCAGAATCTTAAACTGAATATACATGATTTGTTGATGAATTAAAGTAGGTTTTCTTTTTATTATCTTTTGCCTCCTCCAATTTCAGTTAATTTTTTATCCAGTGTATATTGTCCACTTAGTAATGATAAAAGCTCCCTCTTCCCACACCAGAGGTGGTATTCAGCAGGTTCTGACCAGTTCTGGAGAACCCATAGCGGACATTTTGAGTAGTTCGAAGAACCGGAAATTCAACCTCTGATTGGCCCTATCCCCATCGATTCCCTGCCTCCCAAGTCCCAGCTGATTGACTCAATCTTCTTTTGTTGCCCTACTCAGGAGAACAGAGCTGGAAAGCGGATTAGTGGGGTGGGGAGGGAATGGGGATTTTGTAGCAATCCTCCCTCAGGAGTGGGGTGGGAATGAAGATTTTGCAGTATCCTTTCCTTGGAGTGGGGTGGGAATGGAGATTTTACCTTCCCCTGCCATGCCCACCAGGCCATGCCCACCAAGCCACGTCACACCATGCCCACCAAGCTATGCCCACAGAACCGGTAGTAAAATTTTTTGAATCCCACCACTGTCCCACACCCTTTGAGATAAAGAAGGAGAGCAGAAAAACCATATTTTGGAAAGTGCTTTTGTTAACCCTCCAAATTTAGATGGTATTCTTCCAGATAATTTTTAAGGAGGCAAAGAATGAGAGAGTAGCATTCCCTTCTGTTCAATCCCCAATGCAAATTATGAGATGCCGTGGAACATTCAGCATTCCCCATCACTACTGCCTTTAGCCAGTTTAATGGGGCAAAGCCATTACAAGAAACTGCATAGCATAGAGAATCCTTTTCTTCCTTCTGTTATCCTGCCATGAATGTAACCCATCAGAAAAGTGCCAGAATGAAGAAAAATGGAGTAGAGGCCAGCAATAGCAATAGCAACAGCATTTAGACTTATATATATCACTTAACAGTGCTTTACAACTCTCTTTAAGTGGCTTATAGAGTCAGCATATTGCCCCCAACAATCTGGGTCCTCATTTTACCAACTTTAGAAGGGTGGAAGGCTGAGTCAACCACTCAGGATCGAACTGCTGGCAGTGGGCAGAATTATTCAGCAATACTGCATTCTAACCACTGTGCCACCTCGGCTCAACAGTAAATCATCAGGGAAAAATCCAAGGTACAATAGTCCAGTTCCAACAAAGGAGCTTCTATAATTGACTCACATAAATTATCTCAGTTTTTTACACACACACACACACACACACACACACACACACACCGAATAGCTCTGATTTCCAGGTGAATCAAGGGAAAACTTCTTTGATATGGCCAACATTTCATCCCAAAAAGGCTGCCTTTGATATTTTCACTGCTTGATTTTTGACGGCATTATGATGATAAACTCAAAAGATGGAATTGTTAAATAATAATAAAGTTTGTTCCAGGTAACTGTTGTTTTAATTTCTTTTGTGAACCTTATTGTTAATAACATTTTGTTTACTTGCTTTATTTTATTGCTGGCTCTATGCAACCTGATAGTGGATAAAAAAGTAAAAGCATTAAGATTCTAAGTAATCAATTTTGGTACCAGGTTTTTAATGTTTATCATGTTAATAGTTATACATATTATGTTTTATTATTCATATTTTAGTTGATGATTAGGAACTACTCAGTGTTTGATATAAGATGGGAAGCTATCTAAATGTTTTAAATAAAATAAACATAAAAAGATTCTAAGCCATCAAATAAATGGCATCTCTCAGTGTTAAGTTCATACAAGTAAGTGATGAGTTATTCTAGTTTAAACAAAATAATTACTGTACAGGTTAGTTTTTCTTACACACCCAATATTATATATTACTGTATGTGACAACTGATATCTAGGTTGTACAACAACAAAGGCCAAATGATGAAGCATAGAAAGTTCATGGTTTTGACTGTAAACCTCCCTGGTCTTCTAATGCTTGACAATTTTTTGAGGCTTAATTATAGCTATGTATAACCTCATTAATTATTAGAGTACCTTTCCTATGATTCTGCTAGCCGGGAATTCCTGGAACTATATTCCTAATCCTTCAGAATGAGAATGTAGATAATTAGTCATAATTTTATAAGACCTTGGATAGCAATCCTACTAAACTTCCTTTCTAGACTTTCTAGAGTCAAATGTTAAGATGTTTTATGTTTAATTCTTCCCTGAAATAGTGATGGCAAATGTCCTTGAAGTTCAAGCCAGTGGCGTCCTCCATAAGTATGATCATTTCATTGCTTCCAGATTGGTTTATATAATCACTTAGCAGAGTCACTAATTAAATCAGATGAAATCTAAAATCAGATGCAAACTACTGGTTTGCCAAGATTGCTCTGCAATGAAGACCTTGATTATATTATCATTATCCAATCATCAAGTTTCATCATAAGGCGAAAATTGTCAAATAATAAATCTATGAGACTTTACTTCAGTCTAACTACTTGCTCCCTTATTTCCCTCTTTTGTTTCTTTTTATGGGTTTCCTTACCTCTTTAACCATACCCAATAAACACTGGCAAAGAATAGATGCACCACCGGAAACATAAGGATATATATATATGCACATCAGGCTTCTGTATTGAGTTCGTATGTGGGTCAGGCTATCACAGCCGTTAGTTTTTGTGATAGCCTGACCCACATACGAACTCAATACAGAAGCCTGATGATGGCAGATGGGATTCTGCTAAAACGTTGCTACAACTTTAAAAGCACTATTTTATGAGTCACATTGGACAGTTAACTCTGTAAACATTTGCACATGGCAGCCCTCCTCCCAAAAAATATTTGCTTTAATTGGAAAGAAGCGCTATTCTCACATACAATCAGGGTCTGAAGCAGTTCTTCCAATTATTTTCAAATCATGCCATTGTACTTAAATAACTTTTATTGCTTTTGCTACTCTAATATAATTAACTGTTTCATTTCTCCACCTACTTTTCATTTACTGAAGCTGTTGGAATCAAAGAAATCGGCTTTATCCTGATTTTATTAACATGTCATTCTAAACAATCATAGTTGTTGGTATTGGCTTAAGGTGTTATGTGAACTAACCAATCATGATTTATTCTGTAAACAATGGTTCAACAAATCATGGCTTAGGCCAAAGTCTGAACAAGTCTATTGGGCTTCCTAACGTAGTATGGTCTGGGAGCAGTTTCTTAGGACGACATTTTTTTAATTTCATATCTTAGACTCACATAGCTTGAGTATGTAGACAATATGCTTCATCTTTGAGTTACAGTCTTTCCATTGTTGTGTGTTCCTGATCTACATCCCTTTTTTCCCTAAAAGTCCAACAGAGAAAATCAATAATAAATGCCTTTCTATACCTAGCTTTTACTGCGGCAATGAGTACATTCTCTGCTATTCATTGCTGCACCAAAATGACTTGGCAGAAGTTAGAAACAGAAAAGAGGCTATTGCTTTATATCACTCTGGCAATTTTAGTACATTCAGTTACATAGGGCCCTTCTTCCCCAAGACAGATACTTTCTTGAAATTATTTTTGCTGAACTACCCACACAGTTCAAATATCATTCAAAGGCTAAATAACATGCCTGAATTTGTCTTCTGGTTTTGTCTCAATGCAGGCAAGAGTTGATTTGCTTGTTCAGGCTCCCTCCCCAGAAGAAAATCTGGTTTATACATTATATTCTTGTTCTTTTATAAATACTGTAAGCAGCTCTGATGTTTTCATTTGTTTAATATTCTGGCCTTTTAAAAAGTAGATGACTCCCGTCTGTGCACCTATTTTAAAACAGGTATGTTCATGATGAGTAACATTTCACAAGTTTCCCATGTTGGCTTTCAGCCAAAAAGCTTCTATGAGAAGTTAAACTTGTCAACCCATCCTTTCCCATAAACTTGAGGAGACAATTCATTATTCCCCACAACAGCTGTTCAGTACACTCCTGAGAAAACTCTCATTAGGGATGTCTCAGTTCCAAGTGTTTGGAAGGAATTCCTTCTTCCCAACACAAAAGTCTAACTATGTTGACTCACTAAGGAAAAATCCAGCTGTTGCAAAGAATGCTAAGGATTTCTGAGGGACAGACACACTTAAAAGTGCAAACTCCAGCAAACAAAAGAAGTTAATATGCCTTGCTACACCTGCTTTCTTTTCCTTCGTTTCCATCATCCCCTCACAGTTGTTTAGTATGTGTCAGACATGATTATACAAGCATGCAGTAAACTTTTAAGGGCATTAATGAACCAGCATTAGATTTATCCACTGTATTTCCTGGCTATTAATTACATCACAAAGGTTATGGGTAGATTATGGTGAAGTGCAGGAGTATATCAATACAGCTCTTTTAATTACTCCTCCCAAACAGAATCTATAATCAGGCCGAGAGGATAAACTACAGCCAAAACAAATCAATGATAAATTCATAATCAAGTTGTAAGGGCATGAATATAATCCTAAACCTGGATACCAGGAAAATGAAATTGAGTTCAGATATATTTAATGTAATAAATAATAAACTTTCACAAAATATGTTTAGCCAACTGAATTGCAACCATTTATTTTTAATCAAAAATACAATCTTGCACGGAAATCTGGCTATTTATTATGGTTTAATTCACTTACTAGAACAAGGAAACCCCATAAATTATCCTTGTCAGATTTACTGGCAAGATTAGAAGAATTTCACTAGGTAAATCTCTAGGTACACACTAGAACTTAGATTATTCAATACAACATGTGTGTGAGATATATATTTTTAGCATCTTAGGAAGAAGGCACCAAATCATTTGATTTCTGTTGATCAACAAAATCATGCATTTTTTTTTCTTTGCATCCACTGTAATACTACCACTTTGTTATTTTATCCTTTAGTTTAACAGACCTTTTGTCCTATTCCTCTTATTCTTGAAGCTGAGTAAATGCTGTTTGTTGAAAAAACTGGCATTTGTGCTGTGTCCCTCAACTTTCATAGTCCTAGAGGCCCAGCAGATTATATATTCACATTTGCATTAAAACAAAAAAGTCCCAGAACTTCATTCCTGTAAATGGATCCCGTGCACTATACTATTGTTGATTATTCTTTACATCAAGGGTCTTCAAAGTTGATAAGTTTAAGACTTGTGGACTTCAACTCCCAGAATTCCTGAGCTAACATGACTGGAGGAGGAATTCTGGGAGTTGAAGTCCACAAGTCTCAAAGGTCAAGTTTGAAGACCCCTGCTCTACATAGTCTAAGGAACCCAGGAATTTATTATCACTGCCCTACTGATCTGAGGAGGCATATTGCTGATCTTAAATTGCTGCAACTTAAATCTCAGAAAGTCTTGAATAGATTGTTTATTTAAATGCTACTCCTGCCATAACTGAGCATCTTACAGATTAATAAGATTAAACTATATAGAATGGTAAGAACAATATAAGAACAATAAAAACAAGATTCCCCCACACAAGGAATGTTCTCTCCTAGCAGAAAGAAACAAAACAATATAACACCTCAGACTTCACAAGCTTGTTGAAACAGTCGATCCTTAACAATCTTGAGGGAAAACTCGAAGAAAAGATATCAGAGGGTAAGTCTTCAAGAGAAAGCCCTTACTCCCAATTTAATGGATTATTGTCTCCTGGAATCTCTTAGGGTTGGGATATGCAGATAGCTTTCTCTTTCAGATCTAGTGGACAAAGGTAGACAGACCCGTAAATACCCAATTTTTTTTTTTTGAAAAATTTTATTTGGGTTTTCACAAAGACAAAATACAAGTAAAACATCTTTTTTGAAAATAGCATGGTCCCAGGTTATCACTTCTTCATACAGACACAAAACTCAATTTCATGCTCATTTTTATGTTCTATTCCATATCTTATTACCATTTTATATTTTCCAGACAGTTTTTCCCCTCTTTTAATTTTCTCAACTTTGTTTTAATTATCTCATCTCAATTCAAATCAAACCATTATAATTATACTTTTGTCTGTCCTGTTACAATTTCACATTATCTTTTCTTATTAAGCAAATTTTTCCCTGTAGTTACCAATTAGAGTATGACACCTTTATATCCTTTAATTCTATCCATTCAAACTCTTATTTAAGCTTCAGTGTATAGCTTTAAGATTATAGCATTCAATATAATACATAACTTCCAATCGGATTCTGCTTGATACATTCTTAAAATAGACAGTATATTCTTAAAAAGATGGCTGCTATTTTTTTGTCTGTTTTGAAGGCAGTTTTGATGTGATCTACAAAAGAACAGATGGAACACTGGGACACACCATATACCAAAA
>BLBF01000063.1:4187470-4241374 GCA_015471245.1 Laticauda colubrina
TTCCTTCCTTCCTTCCTTCCTTCCTTCCTTCCTTCCTTCCTTCCTTCATTTTTCAGCCTCTTTCTTTGGCCATTTTTGGGCCATTTCTGGCCATTTTTCAGGCTGTTTTTGGGCATGTTCAGGTCATTTATCGGGTCATTTTTTCCCCTCTAAAATGGCAGAAAACAGCCCAGAAAATGGTCCAAAAACAGCTGAAAATGGGCTAAAATAGCAATTTTTGGACCATTGTTGGCCCAGTTTCTGGCCAGTTTCTGGCTGTTTTTCAGGCCAATTTTGGGCTGTTTTTTGCCTGAAAAACAGCTGAAATGTCCCTGAAAATGTTCCAAAAATGGCCAGACACAGCCCCCAAAACAGGGCAGGGCAGGGCCAGCCATTGTAGGGATTAGCTGGTTTGCTGAACTCGGCAGAATTTTAAGAACTGGTTCACTCAAACTGGTCTGAACTGGCTAAGTCCCAGTTCTGATTTTAAGGAAGAGGCAGGTTTGTCTGTGTTATAAATGGATCTCAGTTTCAGGATAGATTAAATATCAATGCTTCCCTTAAACTTCTGACAGAACTTTCTTTTTCTGAAGATAATGAGAATTCTCCATTCAAAATCTGTTCTCAAGAGTAGATAATGATGGTGTGCAAAGGTTTCAGGAAATTGGAAATGACCTGTTAATTTAATTCTGTGAGTAGATAAATCTTTGGCAGTCCTACCATTATGGCATTTCTCTGGTCCCTCACAGGAAGGCTATATAGGATCCATGACTATCTTGCTGGCCACACAACACAGGGAAGAAGGAGCAAAACATTCACCATTTCTTTATAGTTGCTACAGATCTGAAAACTAATGTTCCCTTGCCTCCTCTCCATAAAAAGAGAAATAGAAAAAAAAATGACAGGTATCCCTCATCCTGCAAGTGGCAGTCATATGATTGCATTTTAAAAAAAATCTGAGCAGCTTCTGTTTAGGGGAGCTGCAAAGTATCAAGCCTTCTTTCTTCTGGCTGAAACCCTTGAGGTGGAATACAAGTTGAGGCAATAGTTTCTGAATGACTAAAGCAGTGTTGTGCCAATTTGGGGCATGCATGCAATGTTGCAATGCAGACAGGAAAGATATGGGGGTTGCACTGTGATACTTCAATGCTTCTAATCGATCGATCATTCATTCATTCATTCATTCATTCATTCATTCATTCATTCATTCAGTACTCTTATAATTTTTAACAAATAACTCAAGATGGCAAAGATATTCAATTCACCTTTCTCTTCCTATTTTCCCACGACTATCATGAGGTGGTTGCACTGAGAGCAGGGGTGAGTTTCTACTGGTTCTGTCCACCTCTGTAGAACTGGTAGCTCTGAAGATGTTTTTGCCCACCCGCCCACCTGGGCTCTTACCTGACTTATCTGACTTTATTTCCTGATTTTTCAACTTCAGCTGCCGAATGAGGCACAGCTGCAGTTAAAAAAGCAGGAAAAGAGGGCTGTTTCAAAGGCTGCTTCTCTGCATGCAGCATGCTGATGACGATTTACAGGCGTGCAGCTCCCAGCATGCAGGGAAGCTCGTAAATCTCAAACCTGTAGTTAACCCTGTCGTATCCCACCCCGGACTGAGAGTGAATGACTGGTCCAAGGTTATACAGCTGGCTTTCATGGCTGAGGGATTTGCAATCATTGCCTTCCATTTTGTAGCCTGGTGCCTTAACCACTCGATCAAACTGGCCCACTGAATCAGCTTGTCAGTCTGAGATGTGCTTACATTTAAATATTAAATTTCAATTCATCAGTATGGGCATAACATTCCTTTTGAAAGCTTCAGGCAAGTTTTGAACTTGAGAGAACCAAACAGATAATTTAGCAGCAACAGCTGGTTTGGAAATCATCTCTATTAATGTAATTAACCCAGTTACACTTTCTGCCATTTTTCTTTATTTGCTATAATAATCCCATTTTATGTCAAGATATTTATGTCTTGAAAAAAAATATGACAAAGATGAATTTATACAATGGTGAATTTATACAATGCAACACATTTCCACTCAGCGTAACCATAGAGTAATATATGTCTTTCAACTGCCACAATATATATTTCAATGCATACACATTGACTAATGGTTGTAAATGCATATATATGGCAGTTTCATTTGAAGTTTTAGAGAAAAGAATTGTAATGATTAACTGGAGTTTGATAAAATTTCATTGCAGCTTTAATGGATTTGGAAGGTATTTCAATTTTGAAAAACTGGAGCTATCTGAAAAACAAGTGAAGCAAGGCATATATATTGGCACAATCCTGGCAGAAGCTGTCCAAATAACAGCATATGTTTCTAAAATGTTGCTCATCTGAATTTTCCAGAATCAGGGTTTACAAGTTGTTTCTCCCTGGAGTAGAGAATGAACGTCCACGACTTATGATTGATTGCTTAATGACCGCTCAAAGTTATGATGGACTTTAGAAAATCTGTCTTCAAAGTTATGACTGCTGCCCCCCTGTACTAATGTGATTGTATTTCAGACACTTGGCATCTGGTTTCATTTTAATGACTGTTTACACCTTCCTGTGACTACAATTTTCAACTTCTTTGATGTTTTCCACCATCGCATCAAAATTGAGTCTGATCCCATGGTGATCCACTTAACAACTGCAACAACTGATGACCACAAATTTCTGGCCTAATTGTGGTTGTAAGTCAAGGACTGCTTGTTATTGAGCTTAATAGACACAGGCTTTCTAATTAGTTTGAAGCAGCTGCCTGGTTTTTTTTTTGTCTATTTCTGTGAAGTGTCTTTTTTGAAAGGAACATTTGGGAGAATGACCTAATAAATTGGGAACAATCATGATGCAGAACATTCCCAAACATTTTCCATTTCTCCTCATACTTTCTGCTGGTAGATAAATGTACCTCCTCCCTCCCCAAAAGATGAAGGAGAAGAAGCATTCAGTGTCTATGTAGTTGCTATTCCTACTATTATGCTCAAGTGATGGTTCTTTGCTATGGGGAGCAAAAATGGCAAGATGCCCATTTCCATTTGGTTTACAAAAGCAATTGGATTGGAAAGCATCCTTTTCCTTCTCTTCCTTTTCCTTCTCCTTCTCCTAATTTGAAGTAACAGTGTAGTTCTGAGGATAAAAGGAGTGCCCTAGATTCATCTATGTCTTATTGCTTCCTAACATTTGCTGCCCAAAGTAGATGATTCCTTCAGCTTTTCCATCAAGTTTTTGGTGTCTGTACATGGGAAAAATCTAGCTAAATACAGTATACACAGTTGTATACTGTACACACATGAACACACACACACACTGTATACTTACCTACTTACCTACATATATATAAAAAGATGGAAAATTAATCCAAGAAGCCATTTCTGATATCCCTGCCAGCAGAAATTCCTATAGCCATGCAGACCAGATACAGAGAAATTTATCTCAGTGTACAGACAATTACTGGCAGCCTGCATCTCCTGGGGTAATTTGAAGGGCTACACAGGTACTCCTTTATGTAATGGAGTCCATTGTAAATTGAGATGGTTGTGAGGCACCGATTACTGCATCTGATTTTATAACCTTTTTTTAGTGGTCATTAGGCAACACTGCGATCATTAAGTGAATCCACTTATTTCTATGGATATGTTTTGCTAGAATGCAGGAAAAAAAAGTGAATTGTGATCTTGTGACCATAGAGTGCTGCAGCCATCTGTAAAGGTGGGCCAGTTGTTAAGTGCCCAAAATGTGGACATGTGACCACAGGTTCTTGTGCAGCCACTGGAATACTGAAACCAAGTCTTAAATAGCTTTTGGGGAGTGTCTATTGTAACATTTGCAAAACAACTTAAGCAAGAACTACATGTAATACACTTTAGCCCCATGTCCAGGACAATATATTAAAGTGAACCTCTGATTTTAGGAACTATATCCTCTTTTAATAGGAGAAATATTATACAGCAAAGCAAATACAAACACAGGTATTCTTCAACTTACGACTATAACAGTCCAAAGTTACTGTGCTAAGCAAGGCAGGTATTAAGTGAATTTTACCTCATTTTACGGACTTTCTTACCACAATTATTAAGTAAATCATTGAACTTGTTCAGTTAGTAACCTGAGTGTGAAGTGAATCTGTCTTTCCCATTGACTGGGAAAATGATCCTGGAACATTGCAATCATCAAAAATATGAATAGATTTCCAAGTGTCTGAGTTTTGATCACGTGCCTGGGGGGATACTGCAATGGCCATATGTGTGGAAAAACAGTCATAAGTCATTTTTTTCAGTACCATTGAAACCAGGGGTGAGCTTCAAATTCTTTAGAAAGAGGCTCTCTGCCCTAATGACTGGCTGGGGGGGGCATGATTGGGTGGTCATGACTGAGTGGTCCAACTTGATGTCGCTTCTTTCTCCTAATTGTGTACCTAAAAAAAGATATATACCAAAAAAATGTTTATTATTTTGTGCATTTAATACTTAAATAAAAGGCTGGGTGAAACCAAGCTTAATAGCAGTGACTGTGCGAGGGATATTGGAATCTTAGTGGAGTTTCTGGTGGAGTTAAGTGATTCTTATTATTTGGGAATTAATCCTCTTGGAGGCTAGTGGCTACGATCTGATTTTCTCAATGGCTCTCCCTCACAAGCACTGAGTGGATTGTTTATCTAGCTTGCAACATTTTTACAAGATGTGAAATGCTCTTGGCTGAATGCCCAGAAGTTCAATTAAGCCTATTAAGAGCTTTCCCTTGCTGCTTGTCTTCCTGAGGTTATTGCAGGCTCTCTGAGCCCTGCAGAGTCTTAGCTAGGGGCTCTCCTGATGCCCTGAGAGCCCCCAGCAGCCCACCCCTGGGCTGCTTTAAATGGTCACTAAACGAACTGTTGTTACTTGAGAACTACCTATATTATGGTTTCTAACATTTAGTTTTATAAATAATACATTTAGATTTTGGCCTTAAACTCAAAGATTTATACTCCCATTTCATAAAAAACTCAATGTATTTTGGTATACTTAACCTTTGTAAATATTAAACTGAACATTAATTGTCCTACTTTAGTAACTTTCCTTATATCAATATGATCTTAATATCTTCTGAAATTAAAAAGTATAAGTTTCATGAATATTTCATGAATTTCATTTCAGTATCCCTTATTTGAAGCCACAAAAAATAATTAAATTTGCTGACCTGATCTGATTTCTTGGGAATAAACTCCATAGACTCAGTGATACTTTCCATTGAGTAGGCATGTCTGAGTAGGCATGTCTGGGCCATAAATGAGAAACTGAAAGACAAACTGACCTCAACACATTTAGCTAAACTATGGTTTGCTTAATCATGGTTTATTAAATAAACTAGAACTATTTGGGTTTGTACAATATACTAAGGTGGGACAACAAATATATGAAACCGCTATGATTGTTATCCAGATTTTGCAATTGCAATTACAAGTATTTTCTTGTTTTAGAAAGGCAACAGTATCTCTCTATTTACATGGGTCTCTTTAAGTAATTGATATACTTGTTTCTTTTTCTAAATCATCCTAACATTTTCAAATGATTAAAAAAACTCAAAGCTGCATTTAGTTTAAAATAAAAAAACATAAAGCATTACTATATAATGATTCCTACTTACACAGTGGCTCATGTATTTACTTGGCTTCATATTAAGGCTGCATGCAAGAAGTCAATGAATCTACAATGGAAAACACCACAATTAAATCCCCTCTGGTAAAAGTGCCTTTAGCTAAACTGGTAATGACACTCTCATTTGTTTAATGCTTAAACGTGTTATCATGTACACCAAAATCTGGCAGAGAATAAGTCAAGGATGTTTATGACTACTGTTAACACATTTAGGCTGCCAGAATCCAGGTGACACTAGAGGGCATCAAAGAGGATTTAAAAAAAAAAACCTCTTAGCTGTTTGTTGACATCTAGTGATTGGATTTTGGCAGTTCATACCGAGTAGCTGTAGGAAAGTTGTTCTATATTAGAGGCGTTAATTAGCGTTCTGCTATGGTTTAATGCCTCAGGCTACTTTTTGGATCAGTTAAGTTAAACATTGTTACAAAGCATTTAGAATACATTATTGAAAAAATTACACTAGGCATTAAATGCATGAATACTTTTAGCATTTTCTAGCATTTTCAAGGGTCGGCATAAGATGAACAAGGAACATCATTCATACCAAGGTTGTCACTGCCACTAAACCCTAATCTGACCTTAGTGGTCTTCAGGAGGACTTCAGAAGATTTGGCTTTGCCATCAGGACTGGGGATCACAAAGAAGTAGATCCCATAAAGTGTACAGTTAATGAATTATTGTGTTTTGCCAATAAATGTATTGCATGGCTTTGTTTTAAATTGTTTCAATATTTTGTTTTTTTTTAATGATTCATTTTATTTTGGAATTGTTTAAATCATAAAATATTCAGAATCATGAATATGAGATAGGTAATTATATAAACTGAATAAATTAATTTGCAGCAGTACACATTTATCCACTTCTTTGCTGAGGTTTGCATAAAATATGCTCTTATATCACAGTAGATTATTACCTCAAGGAAAAAAGTTTTTCTAACCTAGATGAAGGACAAGACTGTTAAATCTGGGCTGCAAAAGTTCAGATAGACCAGTTTCTCAGTGTTGGCTGCTTTAAGATGTGTGGATTTTGACTCCCAGAATTTCCTAGCTAACATTCTGGGAATTGAAGTCTATACATCTTAAAGCTGCCAAGGTTGAGAAACATGCACTAAACATGCACTAGACATGCACTAGACAGCAGAAAAGCACTACCATGTACTGTATCTTTTTCCTGCCATTAGTGGCTACCTGGTAGCCTTAACCAACTCCCTTCTCTTGATTTACAATTATAGAACCTCTTTATTAAGACTCTTCAATATTGCCATAATGTCCCCCTTAGTTACACGCTAACATCTGAGGAATGTCACCCTTTGAAAAGAATCAAATATTGAAAAAAGTCAGGTTCTAATGTGATTATTTGACTGTCAACATCAACAAAATACATTCTCATCGTTGTTTTTGGCTCTTCCTTTATGAAGCTACGGTTCCTTTATGAAACTCTTACTTTATGAAGCTATACTTGCAGCTTTACTACAGTACAATATGTTAATGGCATGAAGAGAGAACAAGGTTCTTGACATCCAATGGTTTCTTGTAAGTTTCAATTTTTTGCCAAGTCTTAGATCATTTAATTATATTGTCAGACTCGAGTTCGTCTTTCTAAAATGAGAAAGGAAATACAATCACTTTTTTATTGAAGAACCAGGGAATTCTGGTTTTGTATATAGCAGTATTGGAGGATTTTTTCTTGTTTTCTTGTGGTTTTTTTTTTTTTTTTCTGAAAGGAAAAGCAGCCAGACTTCTGCTAAGAAAATTACAATTCCTATTAGGGATCACTAAATCTAGTACCAGAAATGAGACAGATTTTGAAAAGAGTCACATCAGATATTTTTCCACCTTTAATATGCTTTATCATTCTTTTTTTTTTAAATGTTCTTTCCATGTCATTAGTTAAAATTTAGGCCATTCACAGGCAGCTTACATTGCCTTCTACAAAAATCCAGACAGTCATGAAAGATGGTTGCAGTTGAGAAAACAGAGACTACCCTCTTCCATATTTGCTGACCTGGAGGAAAAGCCAGGAAAAGAAATAAAGGAATTCAAGAAATTAAGAAAGACAGAAGAAACATGGGATTAACAAATGGACATTCTTTTCATTCACACCATATATCGCATCAGCCACATTTCATAAACTTGCAAACAAACACAAACACAACTTTTTTTTTCATGAAAAATCCAAATATTGTTTGGCATGCCCAACTTTCCAAGTGATGAGGTGATTCAGAACTGCTTGCCAGGTTTCTTATGACTAAAACAATAGTGAAGACTTGTCGAGTTGCTCCATAATACTTTTTTTACAAGCGAGAAATGCATAAACAGGCACAAAGGGTGCCAGTAATTTGCTCCATGTTTTTACAGCAGCTAACCTCATTTGCCCTTCCTAGATTAATATATAGAAATAACAGAGCAGATCACTGTGTTTTCCATTTGCCCACATATTGTGATGCTGTTTGTTGTTCAGAAACTACATACAGAAAATATATATTAAGGAGAAAGTGCTTCCACACTAGAAAGTATGTTCTAGAAAGTTGCCTACTTATGTGAATGCTTTTTAAAGACATTTCACAAAATTAACTGTAATATAGTCGAACTACACATGAAATTTCAATCCTAAAGGAAATCACCCTGACTCTCCTTTGGAAGGAAAGATAGTGAAGCTCAGATAGTTTGGCCACTAAATAAGAAGAGACAATGACTCATTGGAAAAGGCCCTGGTGTTGGGAAAGACAGAAGGCAAAAAGAGAAGAGGACCCCATAGCATGAGATAGTTAGATAGGATCTTCAATGCAGCGAGCATGAATTTGGGCAGACTCAGGGAAACCATGGAGGATAGGGAGGACATGGGGTTGCAAAGAGTCAGACTGAACAATAACAATGCATGAAATTGGTACAGGTACGCAGTGGCTCAGTGGCTAAGATGCTGAGTTTGTCAATCAGAAAGGTCGGCAGTACAGCGGTTCGAATCTCTAGCACCATGTAACTGGGTGAGCTCCCGTTACTTGTCCCAGCTTCTGCCAACCTAGCAGTTCAAAAGCATGTAAAAATGCAAGTAACAAAACAGGGACCACTTTGGTGAGAAGGTAACAGTGTTCCGTGTGCCTTCAGAGTTTAGTCATGCTGGCCACATGTCTTCAGACAGCACTGGCTCTTCGGCTTTGTAACAGAGATGAGCATCGCCCCTTAGGGCCGGAAATAACTAGCATGTATGTGTGAGGGGAACCTTTACCTTTATGAAATTGATACAGACCACTTACAAACTAACCCAGGCAACATACAAAACGAATTCATTGCTGTGGAGTCAGTTTGAAGTGGCGGTTTAAAGCACCAATTTAGATGCTGGAGACTGTGAGTTACTTCCTTCAGGTTACAAAGCCAGCTAGATGACTTTGGGCCAGTTACTTTTTCTCAACTTTAGGAAAGAGGCAAGGGCAAACCACTTCCAAAAAAAATCTTGCCAAGAAGAGAATGGTCCAGGCAGTTGCCAGGAGTCAAAATTGCCTGGACTTGAAGGTGGTACTATCACCGCCACAACAACAAAGAGGATGGGACTGAGAGCCTGTCACTCTCAAAATCAGTACAGTGTATTATGATCCCTAAAGGCCCCGGATTGTAAAACCAGTACTTCCATCTGGTTTCAACTTCTAGATCCTATCTAGAAATGAAGATAAGTTGCTTTCTTCCTATTGCTCTCCACACATTTGTATCAAGACAGATACTAAATCTTCTTAGTTTGCTGTTGTGATTTGAGCTCGACTGCACCTGGTCCCAATCCGGTAGCCCGTGTATTATGAGAAATTGCTAGTCAGATTGGTATGCACATTGAATCAGATCTTTAATTTGGCATGTTCAGGCAGCATGAGCAAAACAAATCCAACTATTTTGACATCTCTTAACTTTCGGGGGCTTTTACCTGAGATGCACCATCTACAGTCCCTGAATCCTCCAACAAAAGACTTGGGTATGACTCTCAAAAGCCTCCAAAACATGCCACTGATGATTAGGACAGTAAAGAACAATTATTTAATGCAGAAGGTGTTCTCCTATTAATTCTGGATAAAATTATTACATTAGCGAAGACAATACTGTAAGGTAGTGTAAAACAATGAAACCAGGTTTTTATTCCTTCTTTTTTCCTACAAAAATCCAATTTTATGTAACCCCTCCCACCCGAATGAATTATACCCAGACATCTGTGTATGCTTGGTATTAAATAATGGAGCACCGAGTTTTTGAAGGTGAAAGGAAAATGCCCCATGACCTGTCCAGTTACTATGGATGGCCAGATTCTCTTATGGAATAGTTCTGTGCAGTTTGTAGTTTTAATTCAGGCCTAGGATTTTCAGTATTCCTGATGTGAGTTCCCTCCAACATGTGATGCAAAAGTTATTTCCTTCATTCCCTTCTGAAAGAGTTTAAATTCCCATTCCTTTATACCTCAGGCACTCTCCTTTTTCTCTTTCCCTTTCCTTTTTTATTTTCTAGTTTTCACTTATTCATTCTATGTCCATACTCCAAATCAGTCAAGTGGGATTCTTCATCCACCCCACAACTATAGTCCTGGAAAACTTAGAGAATAATTTCAGATAGCTTTTTCCAACCTGGCACCCTCAGATGTTTTGTGTAATACAACTCCAGCACTCCCACAATGGAAGACTCTCACAATGGGGAAGATGCCCCATGGTCTTAAATCTAGTTTTCCTTCAATTCAATGAGTCAGTTCATCTTCTGTTACACCCTACCCCTCTAGCACTGACTGTCCCAGGAGAGCTATGAATGAATATGAACTAATGAAGATGATGCCACAATGAGACACAATAAGGTCCTTTTATTTCCTGCATAGACTGACTCACTGACTTCATTCTATATAGTAGAGTAGGAAAAACAATATAACTTGTTACAAAGACCATATTATTCCAGGTTGAACACAAAGGAATTCCTTTGCAAATCAGGTTTATATCTCAGAAAATGAAGAGAAAGAGGGAATAATTAATTATTGTGGTTCTCCAAAATTACGTGCTGAAGAGCTGACTCTTCTCTCTCTTTCTTGGACAGAATTTGGAGTCTGAATGCTGTATTAAGTATCTAAGTCAGAGGTCTTCAAATGTGACAACTTTAAGACTTGTGGATTTCAACTCCCAGAATTCCTCCTCCAGTCATGTTAGCTCAAGAATTCTGGGAGCTGAAGTCCACAAGTCTTAAACTTGAAGACCCTTGATCTAAGCCATCAAAACACATCAAAGATCCAAATAAATAACTGTGTGTTTGAAATAAACTTCATGGAAGAACAGAGCAAGATGAAGATGTATAGGTTAAGGTCTTGACTTTAAATTAGTAAATATTTTTATCTGTTTCTCCAGGATAGAAAATTTGTTCCCCGGAAGAAGAGAAAAATCAATGGAACAAGTCCTGAGCTGAGATTTACTTTACATTTTGCATTCATAAGAGCTAGGTTTTCCAAGTTCTGTAGAGTATCTGCCTATGTGAAGCAGAACTATATCACTTTGGCTTTTCAGACAAAAGATTCTCAGAAGAATTCATGCTGGCATTTCTAAAGAAGATGCCAGGAAACATGATTTGGAAATCTGGAGAGCAACTCCCAGCAGTCGGTATAGATCAGGGATGAAGAATTAGTGGTCTTCCAAAGTACATCATCTGACCATTGGCTTTCCAGTCTGGGACTAATGGGAGTTGAGGTCCAATAATTACTAACTGCAGTTCAAGGAATTTTCAACTAAGTGGATATAATGTTCTATATAATTCAGGATTGGCCAATGTCCTACAGAGGCATTTGCCGGATCTGATGCTTTTGTCAAAGTGCAAAAGCAATTTCATGCAGTCAGCCCTACCTTTTTCATACATACAAAGGAGCAGAGTTTGCATTGCGTTTGCATGACCCTGCTTTCATCAGTTGTTCCCTTTGAGTCCCTATAGATGCATTTGCTCCTGTCCACATTTGAAAGTATTTGTGTGGAAAAATTAGAACAATCCCATTTTGTAACGAAACTAACCCTCGTGCATACTTACAGAGGAATAGTCATCCTTGCCACTATAATAAGGTTAGACTTGGATTGGTTTCTTGGGCTGTGAACAGGCCAGATCACTTCTAAAGCAGTAAATAATGAATGCTGAGGGCCAGTCTGACTTCTATGGTGCTCTTAATCTCTCTTTGGTTTACTCTAAGCAAACGTAAGTTCTGACGTACCTAATTTCCTTCCATTTGGCAGGTTACAATGTTCTTCCTCCAGTTGTCCTTAGTGGTGAATCACTGAGGGAGATTTCTCTTTAAAAGCATCTATGTCTCTGTGAGTTGGGCCTTAAAACTATCATGCTAGTTGGGGATTCTGGGAGTTGAGAGTTGAGAAGGACAGCTCTAGAAGATTTCCCTGGCACAGTAGTATCTTCTGGGAAATTCCCAATTCAAACTGAGGATTCCTGTAATCCAATAAATGATGTACTTTTACATACAAATAAATTCAGATAGTCCTTGAGTCACAACCATTTGTTTATTGGCCATTTGAAGTTTCAACAGCACTGAAAAAAGTGACTTATGATCGTTTTTCACACTTAGGACCATTCTAGCATCTCTGTCATGTCCCTGTTGGAGACTGACTCCAAGGGAGGGGAGGAACAGCCAGCAGAAAGTGGAAGTGTGGCTCCGGAGGTTGTGGAGGATGCTGGGGAAGGGCAGAGGCCAGCTGGGCAGTCAGAGGAAGGACCTAGGCCCATCCCCTCTCCAGCCTAGGCACACAGGGAGGAGAGGATAAGGGAGAGATGTGAATGGCATGGTCTATGGGGGAGGAAAGGGCCTTGATCCTCTTCATGGGCTGCAGCTGTGGTTAAAAGGATGGACATGCATATGGGCCAGTGTTGGAAACAAAGCATGGAAATATCTCTGGTCTGTTGTTCCTCTCTGAGTTTGGCATCCTTCCCAATGTGTGTTCCAATATCTGTGGATGTCTTCAAGCCCTTATCTTGAGAGGTTCCCTTGACTGCTTCAGTGTGGTTTGTGCTGTTTTTACTCTTTATAATTTATAGGCATTTTTAGTTTAAACGGAGTTTCCGCCTTTTCAGTAACTGCTCGTGGAGGAGTTTTTTGTCTCCAGTCAAGGATATTTGGAGTTTTGAAGCAAAGTGTAGGAAAAAAAGGTGCTTCACTGTTTTTGTGACTGTGTTTATTTTGTATCCCACCCTGGGTCATCACAATCCTTAGTGATCAAAAATTTGGGTGTTTGGCAATTGGCATGTATGAGAGTTACACAGTCCTAGGGTCACGTGATCACCATCTATAACCTTTCCAGGTAATTGCGACAACAGAGGGAGGCAAGATTTGCTTAATCACCAATGGTTCACTTTACAATTGCAGTGATTTGCTTAACAACTATGGCAGAAAAGTCGTAAAATGAGGCACAACTCACCAACTGCCTTGCTTAGCAACATAAATTTTGAGCTCATTGTTGGGTCGTAAATCAAAGGCAACCTTTTGCACACCTTTACTGCTTCTCATACAGCCTGGGGACAACAGAGATTTCTCCTTCCTGCCTGTTCCTTGCCATGAGCATCATCTTCCCAACCTCCTTCAGCTGATCAGAGTTCCAGTTTTGCCACATACCAAAGAAAGGACAAAGGTGTGCAGAGAAGTTGAGCATCCCTTATTTCCTGCTGCATCAGGAGATTTAAAAAAATAAAATAAAGGTGCAATAATGGCTCACCCCTTTGCAGATTTATTGGTACGGCTGTATTTTGCAACAATAGCCTGTCATATTTCAAGACTTATACACATCTGCTAAGAAGTTAATCCCAGTGAGTTCAATCAAGATTATTTTCAACTGGTGAGTCTCAAAATACAGCCTAAATGTAAGAACAGGACAATTTGCTTTAACATGGCTAGTTTTCCCTTCTACAAAAGACATACCAGATCACCCAGGATGTGTACAAACCTATTGTTCTGCTTTTACAACTTATTTCTCATCTCCTTACTCCTCAAAAACATTTGGGCCCAGTTTATAAAATGTGCCATTGAAAAACAAGCTCCTCCCAACCTCCAAATGCTTTGAGCTTTAGGCCAGAAAGATATTAATAAACAATTTCTAGTATGTACGTCTGTGCATATGCATGCAGGCACATCGTGCGATGGGAGTGGGGAACTGTTCTGCCACGTCTGCCAACACAGTTGTGTTAGTAAGTCTACCAGTTGGCAGGAAAATATGTCAACAAAAGTGAGGCCTGAGGTATTTGAAGACTGTGCCAGGTTTCGGTTTTAGATTTGAAGAAAGTACTGATTGACATACTTTTGTTGATTAAAGCAAGCTTGAGAGGATTTTCCTCTCTCTGTCTTCAAGTGATGTTTTTAAAAAACCACCAGAATAAACACGTTAAAACAAACATGCTAAAATATTTCAGGGAATAGGAAAACTTTATTTCTGAAGTTACAATTTTATTTATACTTTGTAAAATGGAGCTTAAATCTTAATAAACAGATATAAACATATCAATCTTTCAGTGGAAAGACTGCAATGGTTTGATTATGATGATTATGACAATGATGTGCCATCGAATCATTGTTAACTCTTAATGGCCACAATAGTTTTTTTTCCATTATGATCTGTCCCTAATTTGGTCCTTCAGCTTTTTCACAAGTGCACTCATAATTACTGTTGCTGAGTCTATCCACCTTGTTGTTGGTTGGTCTCTTCTCTTTCCTTCCAATTTTCCCAGCATCAGAACCTTCTCCAGAGAGCTTGGTGTTTGCAAAATGAGTTAGAAATAGGATAATTTGAACCTGGTAAATTGCACTTTGAGTATGAACCAGAGTAGATTTGTCCAACAATCCATTAATTTGTTTTCTTGGCTGTCCATGGTATTCTCAGAAATCTTCTTCAACACGAAAGTTCAAAAACATCAATACTGTTCCTGTGTTGCTTCTTCAAAGCCCAGCTTTTGGTTCCAGAGTGTTACAGGAATGCCATGGTTTGCACAATACTGATCTTTGTAGGTGTAGACACATTATATGCATAAACTGCCATATTTTAGTGGGTATTCCATCAGTTCCTGTAGCTTTCCAAACTGGTAATGACCAGAGTGGTCATCTAATTTCGTTTTCTTATCCTAGAGGTTCTCATAAGTCAGGAACTTGGGTATCTTGTCATATTTTGGATATTGACTTCTCTACCAAATTTCAATATAGTTCTTTCATTTTTGTTTGATCTTCTACCTCTTTGAGTTATCCTATGGTAAGATAATGCTAGCTATCAGCACTCTAATTCAAGACTGAATTTCAGAGAACTTTTCAAAGACTTTCCTTGTTTTTCCATATCTATTTTTACCCTCAATGTCTTTACGGATGAAGTTGTAATGCTGCTTCTTATCTCTTCTAACAGCTGTCTGAACTCCTGAGATTTTTGTCTTTCTTGGCCTTATTTTCTATCCATGTAATTTTCTTGGTGAACATATCATAGCTGCATTTGTTCATTCACAAGTCAAGTTAAAAACTAGCATATCATATGAACTGAGACCCTAGAATGTATTATTAAGGTAGAGCTTTTGTTATTCAGGCTCCATAGTTTTATCTATTACAGTATGTTTCATACATGTCTTTATAAGCCATGAGCCAGTAGGCAGCAATATAAATTTTCTAAATAAATAAAAAAAGATAAAAAATCTGGACTTTGAAGCCTGGCAGAGTTCTGCTACACCACAAATCATTGTTTATAATCTGTTGGGTGTATGTTTATGTCCATGTTTGCATCAGTCGTGACTCCTGGAAACTACATGGACAAGTCCCTACAGTTTTCTTAGCAACATTTTCGGAAGTGGTTACATACATATATTGTGCTAGGACAAAATCAAATCATGTTATTAATGCATAGTGTGATATGAGAATCCGTTGTTACTGTATTCAGCCATTGATACCTTTTTAGGATCAATATATAGTACTGATTTTCCATTGCCTTCCACGTTGTTATTACATTGTGGAATAAATGAACTGCATCTCCAGCCTTGCTCCAGACTATCCTAATTTATTGGAAATACAACTGTACCATATATACATATACAGGGATATGTATAATTCCAACTGGTATTACTTGCGAGATTAAAAAACACCACCGCTGAAAATCATAGCATTATTGTTATATCATTTTCTACAGGTTACTGGTGCTGCATCCTGTTGAATATTGCTGCCAATAATCCATGACTGCTTATTCAACATGCTTATTACACAGCTCTTAGTTATATTAAATGGCCATTCTGCCATCTGCAATCTCTTGGACACCGGACATATTGTACCTGACAACCTACAAGACACGAAACTCTGGTAGGAGACAGAACTAAAAGAAACGATATGTTAAACAGGCTATATGCAGGATGATCAGATTAGAGCTCTAGCATAGGACCTGGCTGGTCAGATCTGGCAGGGTTGACGTGGTCCAGGGTCCAAGTTCCTTCAGTTAAACAATGCCATCCATCAGGAGTCTGGAAATATGCTTTTTCTGTACCAAATGAAATGAGATGCTCCCAAAATTCAAACAGCCCTGAAGATCTGGTTCTTTACCCAGGCCTTTGGCAAGCATTACTAAAGCTCCCGTTTCTCTTTATTTCTATCATCATTTCTGCTGTCTGTTCTTTATTTTTTGAAGTTTGTTTTTAACATTTTTAACAAATTTGTAAACCACTAGGAGGTAATGGGAGTCATGTGGCATATGCATTTAATTAATATTTTATCATTAATATTTTTAATTAATCATCATCTTCGTTATTACTGCCTGCAGCAAACCAATACTTCATCCAAATGATGACACACATGGGAGCATCGTAACAAAATCCCCATTGCTGCCTCCTTTTATTCCAGTGTCTGATGTAAATGCCTAAGTAGCAATTTTTGAGGCACCTTTCATCCCTTCCCCACCCCCTGCCCATGTATATGCCATAGAATGTGACTTTTATTACTTGCTTTGAGAAATATATGGAAAAGTCGATGTTGAGATCTTGCAAAAAGCTCACCCAAAAAGCTTACTGCAAAGCTTGCAGTAGATTTGTGGAACTACTGCAAAGTAAGCCTGTGGATACATGATCAGGAGTCCACCGCAATTTTTGAACAAATTGCATCAAGAGGTAAATAGGTAATAAATAAATGAACAAATAAGTAATAGAAACAGATGTTATAAGTTCCAAAAAGGTGATAATGCAATGTACAAACCAAGCCATTAAAAAAAGCAAGCCATCTGCTTGAATTTGAGCAGCAAACAGGTATACAAGAGTGGAATGGTCTTCCTGTGAAGGCTGTGTTGATTCTCCATCTCTGGAGATTTTAAAGAAGAGGCCGGACGGCTACTATTCCATGATGCTTTAATTAGTTTTCCTGAACATGACAGAAGTTTGGACTAGATAATCCTTATCATTCTTTCCGACTCTGATTCTACAAAGAATATAAAGATCATCAGATCAGAAATCAAAGTTGCTAGGAAGTAATTTCTTAACAAGCCTGACCACTGCTGAAAATTTTGACAACCGAGTATAAAGTGCCCAAATAGGTAAGACTGGCAGTGAATACACCATGTCGGTGTACATAGCTAATTCAAGAGTATTAAAACCAAGCAAGAAAGCAAAATAAAAGGGATCATCATCAACCGAGGCTAAATTTCCTAAATATTTTCTAAATATCCTAAATTTAGAAATATTTTCTTAATTTCCTAAATATTAGTTTTCTGCAGTCCAGAATTATGATCTTCTATTTGCAACAAGGAGCCCTAAATAAATCCACTGTGAGCATCACAGGTAGATAAATTGCAGCATTTTATGCAGGCCTCAATTTTGACATCTTTGAGTAGCTATATGTACTGCCTGTGATGGCTAAGCAGGCAGTTATTGTCCTTTTTAAAAAAAAAAATTTTAAATGATGATTAAAAACGACTTTTGGCCACGTTTTTTCCAAACGACGATTGGAAAAGCACACCTGGGGACAGGAACGGGATCAGGACTGCTCTTCTCTAAACCTTACAAAAACACCTGAATGGGGAAACGATGTGAATACTTGTAGGCGCTTCCCCAGAGATTTCCAAGCTCCGTTACACGAGGGGTAACAAATCCACGCCTGGTTTTCTGTTCATGTTTTTGGGTGGTTGTTATTGTTGTTGTTTTCCCCCAGGCCCGCAGATGTGCACACTTGGCAACCAACTTTTCAGCAGGCTTCATTCACATTGCAAAACAAAATACACCCGCCAGAGCAGGAAGCCCGCGTGGGCCGGGTTGGGCTTCTTTTTTTTGCTTTTCAGGAGTTTCACTCCAGCCCCCGCCCAGAGCCGGAGGTTGAAAAGAGCTGCGAAAAACGGGCGGGTCTCTCCACGACTGCAAGCAATTCCCCCCACCCTCTTTTGTAAGCTGAGCTAAGCTTAAGGCCGAGCCCTTCCGTCCTGCAGGGGGCGCGGGGGAGACGAAACCCAGGAGCCGCCAGAGAAAGAGACAGCGCCTCTGCGCGGGGTCTCTCGGCCAAGAGCGGCAAACACGTGGAGGAGGAGCCGGACGCGCAGGAGAGGCCGGCCTGGGCCGAAGGGCGGAGTTGGGAGGGCGGGCGGCTCGCGGGTTGCCCGCTCGGATGGGAACTCGAAAGGGGGAAATCCGTGGTTGGGTCCGGAGAGGGAGGAGGTAGTTGGAGCTCCCGGCGGCTGTCCCTTGCTGGAATCCGGACCTGCCGGGTGGTGGGACCCACAGCAAAGGCTGGACAGAGAAAGAAGAGGATGGAGCCCGTAACCAAGTGGAATCCTAAGCAAGTTGTGGAGTGGACCAAGGGTAAGAAATGGGACTCCGTCTGCTCCTCCGCGCTTGGCTCTTTCTCCGGCGCAGCTGTTTGCTTAAAGGACGCTTCCTCTCTCCAGACTTTTCCCGGCTCACTTCTCATCTTTGTTCCTTCTTTCCTCCGGGTCTCCCGATCTCTCCTGCCGGGCCCCCCCTTCTTTGCCTCCGATTCCCGGCTTCTCCCGAGGGAGGAGGACGTAGATCGCAGAGGGATCGTGCCCTGCCGTTGCTTGCCGGCTCTTTCGTCTGAGAAGGGCTTTTGCAAAAACAAGCAAGCAAAGAAACAAACAACCCCCAGTTCCTTTGGCTACGAGCAAAACACACGCGCGCACAGATCTCCAGCAAGACAAGCTGGCCTCCCGGCGCGGGTAAACAAACAAGCCAGCTCTCCGCGGCCCTTGAGCGCCTTCTGGTCGCTTAGGATGAAGGCTTGGGCTCTGGGAGCCGATCGCGAGAGTTCATGGCTTCCCAGCTTTTGATGTTCGCGCAAAAACAAAACAAAACAAAACGCCACGCTCCGCCAAGCATTGGCCAGAGCTTAGTGAAGAAGAGAGAACGCGTGACCGTTGCACGTTAGGACGCTCTTGGAGGGGCGAATCGTGGGCATAGCGGGTTCATAGGAAAGCCGAGGATCCCCATCTAAAAGTGACCCCACTCCCCCACCTCCGAGCTGCCCATTTAATGTTTGAAGCCAAGCAGGGTTCAAAATGGCCAGGAACCACCAGAAGGAGATGTGCGGTCATTGGAGCCTGAGAAACATACGAGATTCCAGAGCTTCCCTTTTGAACGGATGTCCTGTTAGCAACTGAGGGTGTTTCAAGAAATAAATAAGAAGTTATCTTGCATGTTACTGCTAAAGGTTGAGGTGGTAGGTTTTGCAGCTACCTCCGAGGTAAAATGCCTGTCTGAATGCAGCCCAATGTGTTTCTGGCCAAACATGTGGTGCTCCAGAACATCTCAACTTGAGGCATCACTTGTTTCTAAGAGAAAAGTGAATCCTAAGGGTGCCTTAGCTGATTGGCAGCATTGCCGAACTTTTATAAACATTCATCCCTGTTCCACCCCTCACCCCAAATATATTGATGCAATACCTGCCTGTTTAGGTCAGGCTGGTCTACCTGGATGTGCAGAACCACGACCACTTCCATAATTTTGAGCCAGCTATCAGAGTGGTCCTGCTGGATTGGAGATAATGGCTGGGCAGCATAGCATAGATGAAGGATGAGTGCAATCCTGATATTGCAGAAATGCTTTTTAGGACTTCTGCTTTTTTTGATAAGCAGTTTTCTTTGATGTGTTCAGCTTCTAGGATATCTGGTTCAGGATATTTATAAACTATTTGGTATTGTCAAAGATCTTTATTAATAATAAACAATCTTGAGTTGTACTATACAGCCTTCCCAGTTTTCCCTCCACTATTTTCTAACCTGATCTTCATGAATATTGGATGTTCAGCACAGTAGGATAATTAATTTGTTTCCAGAACATAGAAAAATAATAGATTACCATTTCAGTGAAAGATACATTTAATGCGGTAACTGCAAATAAGGATCCTTAAAGGCCACTGTAGAAGAAACACCTGGGTTAAAAGCATATTATAATTTTAATTATTTGCATGAAGTCCTTATTTTGAAAACTTTGAAAGGAAATATGAAAGGTTCTGTATGCCAGGCAGAAACCATTGTCTGTGGCTCTTTCTGTATTTTAGTTATGTGATTTTACTCTCTTGGCTCATGGGCTTTAGTGGAGGCTACCACTAAAACATCTTTTATATTTCATTCAAGTTGAATTGATTGTTAATCCTTTCCTTTCCCTTTGCACTTGTACACCACTTATGCTTGGTGTATTAAAAGAGAACATGTGATACTTTCAATAATCCTGTTCATTTAAAATATCTTTTAGACATGTGAAAATACATGTAAACGTGGCTAAATTCTTTCACTGAATAGATAATGATCTGAAAATTTTTAAAATTTGTTTTTGTAAATGGAGTCTTGTAAATCTAGCTTCTGTATCATTACTCACTACAAGAAGTGGTAAAAATTGCCATAGCTTGCATGAAAATGGATCCTATGACTCCGAAAACACTTGTGCTTATTTTGTGGCTTTATCCTTTGCCTCATATGTGAGAGGTTCCTTTTTAGAGCTTTCTGGTCTTTCTGTGCATATCTTTCTGGAAAAAAACTTCTTCAAAAGAGAAATTATGGAGGGTTTTTAAAGGAGGGGCGAAGGAAGAAAGATGGAAATAAGAGGCGATTGGATGGAGGATCTTTCTTTCTATATAAAAGGTAAATTTGACTGATTTGTCATGCTGCTTTAAAAAGAGAATTGAATATGTCACAGCTGATCTTGTGCAAAAACGCATCCCAATAGAAGAAATCTGATTTTGCCATTAGTGTAATAGCTCCTACTATAAGAAAGGTATCATCACTTTGAATGGGTTATAGTTCAGCTAAGGAATAAGATCTCTATATGCCCAAGGTTTGCCATCCTGCATTGTCACAAGTCCCTCAGCCACTTTGATTCTTTATCAAAGTCATGTAAGAAGGACAGGTTAACATTTGTACTACTACATGACTGTGACATAATTCACTTTAATTGTGTGGTATGGTCCATTTTGGCCTAGTGCAGTGTTTTTCAAGCTTGTCAACCCTGAAGATAATTCAAACTCTAGAATTCCCCAGCGAGCAAATCAACTTCAAACTGGCAAGGTTGAGAAACACTAGTCCAGTGGATTGCATAAACCAATCTGTTGTGGATTATAAATAATGGCTTAGTGTGATATGTGAAATCAGTCTATGGCTGGGTTGATGCAATAGTCTAGGCTAAAGTTGGTTTGTTTTCGTCTTAGTATACTACATGAATCAATATTTATGTTTTAGATTGTTACATGTACAGGTAATCATTGACTTACGTCCACAGTTGAGCCCAACATTTATGTCCTTAAGGGAGACTCTTGTTAAGTGAGTTTTGCCCCATTTTATGACCTTTGTTGCCACAGTTGTTAAGTGAAGCACTGCAGTTGTTAAATTAGTAACACAGTTGTTAAGTGAATCTGGCTTGCCCATTGATTTTGTTTGTGAAAAGTTTGCAATAGATGTTTACATGACCTTGGGACAAAGCAAGTTACAAGTATGAATCAAGTGCCAATCATCTGAATTTTGATCACATCATGGGGCTGCTACAAAGGTCATAAGTGAAAAATGGTCATAAGTCTCTTTTTTCAGTGCCATTGTAACTTTAAACAGTGACTAAACTGTTGTAGCTTGAGGACTATCAGTACATAATTAATTGTAGTTTATTTAGTGAATTATAATTTATCTGGCCAAGCATCTTGTGTCAATTCATCTGTTTTACATGTACAGTTGTTAATATTCCAAAGTGAGAATTATGATGATTTTTTTTAACAGCTTTAAACTCATTTATAACAATGTTATTTCCTTTTTAAAAAAATTCTATGTATATATGTATACAGAACCCTCAGTAGGTGGCTTCTGTATCATATTAAGTCATGGGTTTTAATCATAGTTTATGAACAATAGTAATGTTTCACTTGTATTTTTAACAATGATTTGCAGACAGTGGTTCACCCTATTGTAACAATACTTCAGCCACAGAGATGGCATTAGCATTTCTGGTTGGGAAAGTTTCCACCCTTTTAAAAAACATACAGTCACCAAAGAATACTTAGAGCCTTTTCAGGGTAGGAGTTCATTTGTAATCCCGAAAATAGTCCAGCTGGATAACTCAGGGCATGGAAGGGAGGCTTCAGTCTTGTCTTCTCTCTGCATTGTTAGTTAAATAAACTGCACAAATAGTTTATTTAACTACAAGGTCACAGCAGCTATGACTTGATTTATCCCTTATACAAACCAAAATGAATGAAACCCATCAAATTATATTATTAACACACTGTGAACCCAGCCACTGAGTGGAAGAATTATTTTATAGTTGTAGCTATCTTTATAGCTATTATATAGCTTTGTAGCTATCTTCAGTATCTGACCAAAATTGTGTGCTAGTGGTCTCACAGTGTCAGGTTTTAAAAAAAATTCTCCAAATTGTTTCATGGAGAAACAATGCAATATAGGCAGAATACATTTGGAACAAATTTGAAATTACATACCCATAAATAATTTAGTGATTACAACATGATTTGGATTTTATTTTTAGACCACATTCTAACTTCTGCAAGCCAGAAAATATGCAGTATGCATGTTATAAGTATGAATTATGCAAATGTTACTGGTCCAGTTAGATAGTGATCTGTTTATACAAGTGCTGCATTCAATGGCTTATTTAAGTGTCACCGTAACAAGATAAGATATCTGTTCCAGTTACAAAATAATTCAATAACACACAAAAAAACTGGGGCACTTCAGCATTCTCAGTTTAGGTTTCACTGAAGTCATGAGACTTTGGTGAATGACCTCTGGCTACTTTTTTTATAGTTTTCTTATTTCTCCTTGCTATCCTTTCTGCAAAATGGCAATATTTACCTTTCATATATTCCACTTATGCCCTAATCAAGTGTCCTCTGGCTACTCCAAAGTAGCTCTCCATTGTTCTAAATTGGAGAGAATTATGGGACATGTACAATCTGAAGGACTTCAGGTTTCCTTTCTTCTGGACAATTCTTAAAACTGATTTTTTCACACTCGTGCTTCTGGGATATAGACCCACAACTCTTTGTCACCACTAGCCAGCCCAGAGAGCAATTCATTATTGGCAGGATAAAAAAAGGTAATAATTTGCATACATAAGATGTATAATTTAAAAGAACAAAAAAGATTTGGAAGAGAAATGGAATTTGAGAGTTAGCAGGAAAATTTGAGAACTACAGTTTGTATTCCCTTCTTCAGAAGAGAGAAGGAAACTTAATCCTTTCATAAGCCTCATACCTTGAGATCCAAAACTGTATCTTTGACTGAATGAATTGGAGTTGCAATCCATAAAACCCAAGGAACTCCAATCAGAATAAAACATGTCTGGATTTGAAGGTGTTATAACCTCAGAGATAAGCTTCAGTTTCCTTATTTGTAAACAGACCTTCACTTGTATCATAATGTTAGTATGAATCCTCTTGTAGATCTCAGCTATAGATGCAATGACTCCCTGCTGGCTCTTTTATCATCGGCAGTCTTAACTACTTGCCCCAAAGTTTGTTATTTCTTGTAATAGAGACAGCCATTTTTGTGTAGTGGTTAAGGTGTTGGCCTAGAACCTGGAAGACTGAGTTCTAGTTCTACCTGAGGCATCAAAACTGGCTGGCTGACCTTGGGCCAGTCATTCTCTCTCAGCCCAACCTGCCTCATAAAGTTATTGTGGTGATGGGGAAGAGGAGCATTGCATATGTTTGTGCTTTGTGTTATTTAGACAAGTAACAAAAGATGAAACAAAACCCAATAAACAAAATAAGATGTGTGATATATCCTTAACATTTTTTGCTGGACTGCAGTAACCATCTGTCTTTGGGTAAGGTTAATGAGGCTAGGTCACATTGGCCGATGGATGCAAAACGAATGCAAAAAGGACACCGCGGATGAGCAAATTTTCTGGGGTGGCTCCATCCGTTGTCATCCGCTCCAAAAAGTGGCAAAAATTTGCATAAACAGAATGGAAAAGAACGGATGTGGGTAGTATGTAGCAGGGATGTTAAAGGGATGTTCATAGGAAGCCTAGAGGATGTATATAGGACGCAAACTGTTCACTGCTCATCCTTTCTATTTCCGTGCTACTAACGCTGTGTAGACGTTCCATGTACCTTTTGTTTCCTCCCTCTTTCCGTTTTCAGCTGCAGCGGATGTGAATTGAGGGGATGCCCAGAGGATACAGCGGACGTTTAACGGATGATAAACGGGCATAGAACGTTTGTTGCTCGTATGTCACGGATTTACATCGTACACAGCTGAAAGTTCATCCGCTCAAAAAGTTTTGTGCAGCTCAAAACTTCTTGAGCGGATGAAATCTCAGTGGATGGATGCTGGAGGGATAGAGCGTATGAAACACGTATGCAGTGAGTACACAACGGATGCATCGCGTTTTCCAACGGGTGGCAAGCTTTTTTTAACGTTTTACATCCTCTTTGCATCCGTTGGTGCAGTGGGACATGGGCTTTAATTACAGCTCAGGAAGGCCAACAAAGACTTGCAGTAACAATCAGTTTTGGTCACCATACTATAAAAGAAAATGTTGAGACAATCAGTTTTGGTCACCATACTATAAAAGAAAATGTTGAGACTTTGGAAAAAGTACAAAGAAGAGTAACTAAGATGATTAAGGGCCTAGAGACAAAAACATATGAAGAAGCATTGCAGGAATTAGGTACAGCCAATCTAGAGAAAAAGACTAGGGGTGACATGATAGCAGTATTCTAGTATTTGAGGAGCTGCCTCAAAAAGAAGAGGGAGTCAGCTTATTTTCCAAAGCATGAGAAGGCAAGACAAGAAAAAGTGGAGAGAATCAGGGAGAGAAAAGCAACCTGGAATTATGGAGAAACAAGGGTGAGGACAGTTAACCAGCTTGCCTCCAGAAGTTTTATAACCTAGAGCACAATAGGTTTTGAAGAAAAGACTGGACAGCCAACTATCTGAAATGGTATAGAGCATGCTTAGAAGACTTCCAAGATCCCTTCCAGCTCTATTCTGATTGAATCTCTGTCCAAGAAGGAAAAAAATCCTTTATATTTGTTGTAATATGTACTTTGACTTGCTTTCTTCTGCTGTTTATTTAAGCTGAGCTTCCCCTGATTAATCAAGGCTGGGACTAACTACACTGCATGATTTTAATTCATTGCTTTGGGATTTCATAGGAGTCATTTAAAACCAAGTCAACAGCTGATTAATTGCACTGGTGTTAAGTTACATTTGAAATTGTTTAAGAAAAACTGGCTATTATCTCAGCTTTGATTTCTATCTAGATTTCTTACATTTTCATTGTATTTGGCCAAAGTAAATGCTATACATGAGTGTTACTAAATTTTTCAAAAATAAGAAGTAGCATTCTCGGTAATACAAAGTACAACGTAATTAATATTTTGAAGTGGCACTTAAGAATAAAAAAGAAAACATTTTGCAGGTTGGAGGAAAGCACTTGGCCCATACCTTAAGCTAAACCATTATGTGGTTTGTTTGGTTTTAGATTTTGGTGATATGCAAAGTGACCCATTAGTACTTAATCTAAAGGACAGTCAGATTGAGCCCCCTTCCTTGTTCAACAAATAAAGGTTTATTCATCCAATGTTAGAAATCCTGTATTAAAAATCCCAGATTAGTATTATGGCGTTTCACAGCCTTTTGTCAGGTGCAAAAGAATAGGACTACACATAAAGTTATTGTTAAATTGATTTGTTACTCATGTCTATGCACAGGAATTTACTCAACTAACGGTTAATGTACTTAACCAACGATTAGCTCTATTTTGGCAGCTAGATCAACAGCATTCAAGAGGTGTTTGACTTTCATTGTGATTACTTAGAAATTCTAGGCTGATTCCTCCTTTCACTCCAGCTGTAAGTTCTGCCACTCTTTCTCCTAGCATGTTCTGGATAATTGAACTGTGTCCTGTTGAAGAATGTGTAACAGTTGTTCGTACTAAACTTCACTTGCTGGGTTAGCGTCCACCAGGTTATGCTGTGAATGCTTTTCCTAAATTCAGGTTCCTGGCATGGCACCTGAGAATGAAAAAAAGTGTCTATCACTATCTTCCTTTCTGCCTGCCAAGTGTATTATCCTACCCAAATTTACTTTTTTAAGGTCTTTTTAGAGCTTTGTATGCATTGATAATTATTCACAAGGACTTTAATCCTCATCTGAGTATAGCTACTCTTTGCAACTTTTTTTCCAGACTCTCCCAGGAAAAAAAGGGTTTGCCTTAATGAATATATACTGTGCTTCTGTGAAGTCACAAGCATTCCTTGTAGATTATTTTTAAGCCCCACTTTTTTTCCTGTATAAAGAATAAATGGGCTTCAGATCCAGCATGAGTATACTTATTATATGTGCCAGCAAATTGATTCTTTCCTGGGCTCTTTTGATAGCCAGGAATATACACACATCCAAATTGAGGGATAAGGCTTGTTCTTCATTCAAATTCATTTTTTCTGTGGACAGAAGTGGACATCCACACCACTTCTGAGGCATTTTTCCTGCTTTGGATCTCAGAAGCTCACATTCCTAGAAAATATCATATTTTAGAACAGAACATCAACTTGAAACAAAACTTGTATTTTCAACAGTGCCTTTATGTACCCATAGACGGATCACTGATACCATTTGTAGAAAATAAAGTGACAGGTGGCAACACAGACTTTTGTCTTCTGCTTTATAATTGGTCAGATGTGCCCTGGCAATCATTTTGGGAGGCACTCCCACTTATGACATGCTTTCAAAATCTAAATGTTCTCCTCTCTCATGTTTTTATCAATCATCCCTGATTTAGTCCCCTCTAGGAGAAATCTGGATTGTGTTTTCAACCTAGATAGGGTTTCCCTCCTGTTCTTGATGATTATAATCAATGTTCTTTTTTGGTTGTGTGACTTTACTAAATTTATTTTTTTTAAATATAACTTCTTAAATTTCTGCAAAAGATCAAACATAAAACATAAACAAAAGAATTAGGAAGGGGGGAAAATCAGGAAGGAGATAGTGCAAAGGAACAAGGGGGGAAAACTTCACCATCCTTTCTTCCATTGTGAGAACCTAAGTGTTTCCATCACTGTGCATAAGACATTGGCTTGGGAAAGGTTGTTCAAAGAATTGTAGGATTCCAAAACTAATGTCCAATATAAAGTCCAGATTAAATTGGGATTAGAAAGTGAAATGCCATTTTAGGCTCATCATCTGTACACCCAGAAACATAATGATGTATCATTAAAAACTCCCAGTGTTGTTTTTCAGAAGTGATAAAGAGAAACCTTATCCATCTGTACAGCCCAAGATCTCAGAAGCTCCATTCCTTGTGAGACAGTGATACAACATGAGTATCCCCTCAGAGAGGCTCAGTTCACACCCTAAGGATTCTCTTGAGATTTCTGGGATGGAGAGTGGGCTACACCAGAACTGTACAGTACAATATGAAAATACTTTAGGAATGCATCAGCTAAAGGAAATGTTGGGAGTGACCACATTCATTTTTGTATTGTGGAACAACTAAATGAGAGCTGCTAAAGCCCATCTACTTTTAAGGATTTTTTAAAAAAGATGTGCCAAAACATGCTATCCTTTGAAACCTGTTTGTTTCAAAAGCATTCAAACAAGCATTGCCTCTAGTTGAATCACTATTTCCGAAAAAAAAAAAATTCTATTGTTTGCTTTCTAAGCAAATGTATCAAGGGTTGGAAATTTTAATTTTTGAGAAAGTTTATATTGGCCTGTATTTCTAAGACACACAAATAGACGTCCTGTAAAAATGTCTATTTGTGTGTCTTTAAAATAAGCCTTAATGGCTTCAGATTGTAAATTGCCATAGCATTCCATTAATGATGCATATGGAAAATGATATTTTATTACAACCATCTTGCAAATGAGGACATCCAGATGAATTGGGACCCAAACTCCCAGAATTCCCAGCAGAACTTCTGAGTATTGGGATCTAGCACATCTGGAGGACACCAGTTTAGGAAAGACTAATTAACAGTAATTACTTTGAATAAATTTTTGCATTCACAGTTGCTAATCTGTAGCATATGTTTTCAAAGGGTGGCCAAACTTGTCTGCCAATCCTTTTCCCTGATAGATACCATATGGGTGGGTTGAGATTTCTTCTGGATAAAGGGATTAATTTCTATGTTTTTGTTACATGAACATAATTCACAACCAAAGATGGTAAAAGTTAGGTATTAATGAGACTTGAGTGCTTGCCAGAGGATGTTTTGTGTGTGAACTAAGACGGGAAAAGTATTTGATGGTGCTACAACACTTACATCTTGGTGTGTCATCAGTTGTTGGTGGCTTTAAATATCCATTTAAATCTGGGGCATGGACAAGGTTTTTTACTTAATAGCAATAGCACTTAGACTTATATACTGCTTTACAGTGCTTTACAGCCCTCTCTAAGTGGTTTACAGAGTCAGCATATTGCCCCCAACAATCTGGGTTCTCATTTTACCCACCTCAGAAGGATGGAAGGCTGAGTCAACTTTGAGCCTGGTGGGATTTGAACTGCCAAATTGTAAAGCAGTCAGAAAAATTAGTCTGCAATACTACAGAGTTTTCGGGTTTTATCATTCTATTAATTTGCTTAACAAAAATAAATGGAGGTGGCGTCCAATCTACTTTTGTTGTGCTTAAAAGCTCCCTCAACCACAACTGCTGAAACTCAGTAACTTCATTGTTTGTTAATTTATTAAATTTTATAGGGCTACCCATCTCACAAAAAGTAGTAGTGTACAACCAAGATATAAACAATAAGCACATCAAAAAGTATAAGGCATAAATATATTAGATATTAACAACAGTAATAAACTACCTCAAGATTTCATTGGTACCTTGGGACCAGGAGTGGGCTGGTGGAGGTTTGCAGGGGTTCGGGAGAGCCCATAGCTAAGATTCTGTGCAGTTTGGAGAACCCTCAAACTCCTGGTTGGTCCCACCCACCCCTCCCAGGAGTCCCCACGTGGCCCATTTTGGATTCAGGTAAGTGCAGGGTGTGCTCAAGGGCGAAAAATGGGCCTCCCAGAAGTTCAGGAAAGCCAGAAATGGGCCTGTTTCCAACTTCCAGAGAGCCTCTATTGCCTGGGAAGGCTGTTTTTGACACCCCCCCCCGAGGCTCAAAGAAAGCCTCCGAAGCCCAGGGAGGGCAAAAATACCCCTCCTATCATGGTGTAGGAGGCTGACTAGGCCATGCCCACCATGGCCACACCCACCCAGCAACCAGGCAGAGAACCATTGATAAAATTTTTGAAGCCCACCCCTGCCTGATGACATGTTCAGGTCTTAAGGGACTTTCATAAAATAAGTAGAGAGGCTGCTTTGGGATTGGGGGAGGTGTTCCATAAGATGGGAGTCCATTTTGAGTGGGAAGGATATAAGAACTGTAGTGTAAGCTTCCTATGTTATAAATGAAGAAAGCAACCTCAAACATGGATTCACCATGACTTAAGAAGTTCCCAAGTCTGCCTGTTGCATCTTTACCCAACTTTTGACAGCTCTTTCTTCCAAATGCTTCACACGACCATTGGAACCCAGAAACTTTCTCCATCATTTATCTGAAATCACCTCTGAATAAAGTTCCTTTCTGGTGACCTCATAGATACCTCTTCTGAATGCAATTTTTTTTTGCAACTGGATCAAAACAATTCATTACTGTTTTCTGGGAAAGGATTGTATGTGTATGTATGTAGTTCACAACTTTGGGATTTCCTACCCTGTTGCTAATCAACTACTGTCTTGCTTAGTTTTTCAACATTGGGTCAGGCCAGCTGGGCATTAAATCCTTGCCTTAACTTCCTACACCTTTATTTGGATATTGGTTGGATTTAGATATTGCCCTAGACCAGCATTCCCCAATGTTGTCAGCCTGCTGGAGTGGGGGGAGGAAAGAGGGGGTGGTTTTGTGCAAGGGGAAGTGGTGCGCACACGCACTGGCCCGCCACGCACACTGTCCAGTTGCAAATAGGCCAAAGCCTGTTAGTGGTCCGTGGCCCACATGTTGGGGACCATTGCCCTAGGCCAGTGTTTCTTAAACTTATTTTTCTCTCAGGACCACTTCACACTTTTAAACATTACGGAGGCCCCCAAAAGGGTTTTTGTTTTTGGATACATGGATGGATAGATAGCACCATATTAAAATTAAAGCATCCCCTGCTGTTACAGCTTTTCACAATTTTTTGACAGGATTTTATGCTATTATTTTTCAACACAGGCTAGCAAATAATTTTGACCTGTGATTCCTTTTTTTTTTAAATAAACTTTATTGAATTTTTATTACATTAAAAACAAAAGATATATACACTCAATAACAGCTATTTGTGGTGCTTATTATATGACAATAATTTGTGCAATTACAGATATTAATTTGTGCATAATTACATTCTTATTCTATCTATATTCTATATTTAATAATTACCCATCCTTAATCTATTTCCTAATCCAGCCATACCTTTGTTCCCACAACTTATAAAATATTGAAGCTTCTTTATCTTTTAAACTGAGCGTTAATTTATCCATTTCTGCACAATTCATAACTTTTTGTACAACCAGTTTCTCTGCAGGTATATATGGCTGTTCTTTGACTTGTGATTCCTTGAGAGTGTCTTGGGGAACCCCAACAATCATAGGACCACACTTAAAAAAATACTGCCCCAGGCCATAATTTGTTTAGATTTTAAGTGACGTGTCGTTTGTAAACTGTAGTTTATGTCCGACTTTGACAAAAGATTAAAGTAAAAAATGTGAAGCAGATCATAAAATTCTATGGGTTGCACATTGTATCACATGCATAAAGCATGATTACAAGTTGTTTAAAGAATGAATGATAAACAGTGAAATCCGAAAAAAAGAATGCAGAAAGCACTGTGATATAATGTGGTTATTTATGAAACCTGGTTGTGATATATTCTTGCATTAACAAAGATTGACATTCCCAATATTTCTATTTTGTGAGGGAAGATTGTACACCAACCAGCCTGTTGTCTAATGCAATGAGATATCATTGGCAAATGATAATATATACATCTTGGGAAATAGTCGGAAGGGCAATCCCCTGATGTTACAAAAGATATAATTAGGTCCTACAAGAGTCTTAACTAAATAAATTAGTTGTGAAACTGCATCATCAGCTGTGTGATTTGGTTCTTGTTTGTAACTGAATTCACACAGGGTTCTAAGCCAACATTTCTTTAACCACACTTTAAACAATAATTGGCTGGATGGCAATCAAAGAAACTTCAAGATGGAACTTAATGGAATATGTGAATTCAGCCTGTATCTCTATGAGACAGCTTCTTGTTGGTACTTACCTGCATTAAATATCTGCAGAAACAGTAGTTATTGCTGCCTTGCTTTGGAATGAGTTCTGATAATGAAAAAAAGCGATAGATGCTAGTGCAGTTGGAGGTATCTATAAAGGTAAAGGTTCCCCTTGCACATACGTGCTAGTCGTTTCTGGCTCTCGAGGGCGGTGCTCATCTCCATTACAAAGCCAAAGAGCCAGCGCTGTCCAAAGACTTCTCTGTGGTCATGTGGCTGTCATGACTAAATGCTGAAGGCGCATGGAACGCTGTTACCTTTCCAACAAAGTGATTCCTATTTTTCTACTTGCATTTTTACATGGTTTCGAACTGCTAGGTTGGCAGAAGCTCACTCAGTTACGCGGTGCTCGGGATAGAGAAATACAGCAATTTCTGATCGACAAGTTTCTTAGCCACTGAGCCATCGCCATTGAGCCATCTATAGGATCCTTTATTCAAAGTGACTCTCATATGGATGTGATATTAGACATGTGATATACGACATGATATATAAAGGAATGGACTTTGCATTATTGGATTCTACAATAATGCCTTTATAATTGCCTTCTCCAATCCCTTTCCTTCCCACCCAGCCTGTGAACAAGTATATATTTTACTGCCCCCCCTTTTTTTTTCCATTGGATATGGATACCTTGAAGAATTGTGGGGTAAATACTTAGAGCAAACTTTGGGCCAAATGAAACTGTGGTTGGATTTAGTACATGGACTGGCAGTTAATTATCTCTACTTTTGAATTTTCTATTTTATTGCCAGAAATGTGTTCACAATATAATTGGGCTAAGTGAGGTAAAGTAGTGGATCCTAAAAAATAACAAAATAGTAATAATGCACAATAAAAATCTGTTAGATAATATGAAATGGGAAAAACTAAAGATAAAATGTTCTTTAAAATACTTTTTCAATTAAATATAAATATATGCAAACAACTTAAAGTCTACACATTAGTCATCTATTTTCTCAGACACATTCAAGCAAAGGCTTTTTTTTCTTTTTAGCAAAAATGGCCAGATGGGCAATATTTGACTCAAACATTTTAGATATTTAAAAAGATAGTGTGCATTTATTTCTTAGTGAGCAAATTATTCTTCTTTGTCAACCAAAGGACACTATAACGCTGATACAAGATTCTTTCTGTGGCTTCGCTTGCATGAATTTGCACATATATTTTTATGCGTATAACAATTTCTTGGGATTGGTCAGATGGCATATATGAGACCCTTTTCTTTCATCTTCACAATCAATCCAGCCAGGAAAGTTAATCAAGACATATTAATCTGAGGTTATCCAGTGAGGTTCTGGATAAGGGAAGGATTTGAACACAAATCTAATATTTTTTAATTCAAGAGTCGGTGTGCTGCTTTAACTCAACAATTCAAAATTAGGATTGTGCTAAGCTTTGAATTCAAAGGGAAAAAGCTGCTTTGGAGTACTTGAAAGGGTGTTTTTGAAGTATTTATTTTCACTTCCACCAAATGTGTTTTATGGTTGCACTGCAGCTATAGAAAGAAAAGATACAGTGTGCTCCAAAGCATCTCTTTCCCTTTGATCTTGTCTTTCTTATTTAACTTTATTCAAAGACAAACCGACTCAAAAACTCCCCAAAGTAAGCATATTTTACCATAAAGGTACAAAGTTTCACAGATGGCTAGTTAGCCTTTACTGCCTCCTTTTTTTGAGATAATTATATCATAGCTTTTTCTTTCAAAAAGTTGCAAAATTTATATGGGACATAGATTAAAAAAATCTTGATTTCCTTGCATTCTGCATCATGATTGTTTAACTTGTATTCCCAATTTGTGAGGGCACTTTCACACACTGAAAATTGGAGATCTTGTTTTTCATCCTTTGACACTGAAAGCTAGCTGTTTCATTTCTACTGTAGAAAATTTCCTTTGTTTTCTTGAGTTCTTGAATAAAATAAGTTTTTTTTCATGTAGGGGAAAAATAATTTGTATCTTAACCATTTGGGTTTTGCTTAAGGCTTTTGTGTCATGAAACAGTTTTCAGGATGGGAAAAATTATAGCTTGTTTTCTTTGTTAAAGAGTTCTTTCAGATCCTTAGATTTTATCCTTATAGAAGTTTGTTACATTTCAGTAATTATTTCTGTGGCAGGAAGAAAATTGAATGAACAAAAAAAGATTATCAGAAACTATAAAATTATAAAACCTTGTTGTGATATCCAAATGTATATAATTTATTTACATAATTATACCGTCAACATTTATGTTATTTGAAACACTTTATAGCATCTGGGCATGCAAATAGTGTAAAAATTTAATTATGTCAACCATAGTTTCCTGGTTTGGATGAAATGCCAGTTAATTAGAGGCTGGCTAGTTGTGTGTCCTTCAAAAAAAGAAATAAATGGGTACATCCATTAACTTGTACATTGTTAATGGTATATTAACATTGTTAATGGTATATTAACAATGTGGTATATATTTTATTCTTACAGACTTTCATAGACAAATCTCCAGGCAAATCAAGATCAGTTTGTATATTGCTTTAAGTTCTCTAAAATGTGGATGGTTTGGTTTCTTGGACCAACCAGTTCTTTTTGGCTATCAAATAGAAGGCCCATAAGAAAAATGGTGGGAGCAACACCCTCCACCAGCATTAGAGAGCTTTTCTTCTTGACTTAAATATATTTCTCCATTACTAATAAAGAATAAGAGAAATAATATAGGTTGTCTTACTTACTATTCTGGCTCCAGTTTTGCAAATATAAGATTGTCATGCATAGTGTTGAAACTAACCATATGTTGAAATTACAGATTGCTGCCAGCTTGTTATCTATATTTTCCTTGGAACTTTATTGTAAGGTTTCAAATTTATTAGTGAAGGACTACAGTATGTGTCTTTCAACTATTTTAATTCACTTTGGTGGAAGAGAAATGAGTAGTTTTTCCCTCCAAAAGATAAGAATATTTTGCTTGAATTTTCATGAGTGAAGTGGAAGACTCTTGGCTTAGTTATAAGGTAGATGTAATATATGTGAATGTCCTTTATTAAATAATCCTTTCATTTCTGGCTTTCCATAGTTCAACTAAGTTGTAAGGAACACATAATGAGGGCATTCCATTTGTTCAGGAAGGATTGCAGGTACAGCCACCAATAATATCAGAAGGATGGAAAGATTTGTGACAAACACCAACAGAACCTATCCCTGATAATCTCTCAGTTTATAGTAATCAGGGACAGTTAAAAAAATTTTTTTACCTTCCAAATCAGCCTGAGATGAAAAAAAAGAAAATCTCTTTTGTCAGTGGAGGAAATATTCAAGTATTTGGAAGACAGATTTGACATGCTATTAATGTTCTTGATACAAAGGAGAAAGGATGATCCATTTCAGATAATCAAATAGTCAGTGCTCCCATTGTTGCATTGTGTTTTGTCCTAGATATTCAGAAGCTCCTGGTCACCATTGGAAAATAAAGCACCCACAAATCTGAAATCTGCATTTTATTAAATATTCTGTGTGCTGCATTATCAATTTTCAGTCTCAGTGGTTTGATCAATGTTGCAGTTAATTGAAAGGCTTCCACCAGAATTGTAGAACTTTTTAATTAACTAAGCCCCAAAATATTCAACCTTGGCTGTCCATGGAATGATCATAAAAGGGAGGTTTTGGGAAGAAGGGAAACTCTATTCTATATGAATAAGTATATGTAGCAATGACTATATGGTAATTTAATCTGTCCCTAAGATGCCTTGCCTTTGAGGGTATTGATAAGATCTAATGTTTTTAAATTTTTATCTATTTATTTATTTGCATCCTTATTACTTTCACAAATAAGTCAAAGCAGCAAAGATATCCTGTACACTGCCATCTCACAACAACTCTGAGGTGAGTTGGGCTAAGAGAGAATGGCCCAAGATGAACCAGCTTGGCTAATGCAGGACTTGAACTCACAATCTCCTGTTTTTTAGTCTAATGTCTTCACCATTAATTGGTAGGCAGCTGTAGATCCTGAATGAGGATGACATCTTTAGAGAGCTTAACTGAGTGCTGTCATGAAAACTGTGTGTAAGTGAGAACTTTTGCCATTGTTACCCCCTTTGCCAGAAGATTGTTGTGAGTAGAACAAGTTGAGGCTTGCCTAAAGAATGTAAATTAGAAACAAATCTGTCACCAGTAGCAGACAGTTTGTAAGAGACAGAGATATTTAGAGGGGGAAAAAGTAATAGGGTTGGATTAGCTTCATCAGAAATATTTTAAAAGGAAATGGAACATTTCCATCAAGTCATATGGTCACCTGCTTTAATCCCACTGAGTATCATATGATCTGTGAATGTACATAAACATGAGTTCCATTCCCTCGAAAAAGTTGTATAGAATAATACTTATATTTTTTACATTGATGTGTTGTAGAGCATTTAGTTTTTAGTGTTGACACAGATTTTAAGGATTTTTTTTTAACAAGAATGAATGCTTGCTAAATAAGAGAAAGTTGATTTTTTAAAAAAATACTTCAATGTGAATAGCTTGGAAATATAAGGTTGAAGATTTGAAGTTTGGTGCAAGAATATCTGTTGCCCACATTGAATAATTGCTGAGTGTCTGCTATGTGTAGTGTGGAGCATGTACAATACTACAGTAAAGTAACTTCCTGAGCAGAAATGCAGGCTGCATATGATGAACTGAATAGAGACAAGTCTGGTTTTTCTACAGACCTAATGTGAAGCTGGGATTGTTCTTCCAGAGATTTTCTGAAGTCAGAAATTGGTTTTTCTGACATTGAGGGCTTGAAAAAACAAGGGAGCAAAATATTTCCTTTATTGCAATTAGATTTCTATGAAATGTATGGGTGTTTATGAAATTCCTGGCAGCTCCAGCCAGCGTGGCCAGTAATAATAAATACTGGGAGTTGTCATACAGCAACATATGTAAGTAGCAGCTCTACCCTCTGCCATCCAGAATTAAACGAATGATGATTGAAGGGAGTAGGGTGAGATTGGGATACTAAAATGGGAGGCTTATAAGGCCATGTGGGGCACTAGAGAACTAAACGATAGTTTTCAACTATGGTCAGTTTGCCCTCCAGATGTTGACTTACTTTAACTTCTAGGATCCTGAGTTATTAGGTACATTGAGGACTATTCTGAAACATCTAGAGGCCTATGCAGTGTTTAACTTAATTCAGAGTTAGAACATGGAATGAAAAAATAGATAATGTAAAGCATGGAAGGGAAAAATAGATTTATTTTGCACAAATGCATTTGGTATTTCTAAATTAGTATACACAAGGTCATTCTCTTGTGGGTTAGTTATAAGTTCTTGGCAATCTGAGCAACTATTTGTGGAATGCACAATGATTTCCAAGTTCTCAAATTAATCTGCTTGGAAATTTAATTCATATATCTAACCTGACAAGCTTTTCTTTGAATTAAAAAAAAATGTGTAGGCTTTAAGGCAGACGCAGAGGTCTTTCCTGAACTGTAACTATCACTGTTAGCTTTGTCTGTTAAAGTTATGGAGAACATTAATCCCTTATAGTTTATCTCTTTTAAATGGCTGAGGATGGATGTACCGTATATACTCGCATATAAGCCGATCTCGCATATAAGCCGACCCTTAAAAAACTTCCCAAAAAATGAGGAATTTTGCAAAAACTCGCAAATAAGCCGACCCCCAAATACCATGGTGTGTTGTTTGGGCTAATAACAAAAGAGTATCAATATGCAATGCACTGATGAAGGTTCATTATCAAAGCATTTGTGTAGGAAACAATATTAAGTTAATTGCCCGGTATGTAAAGAATCTGATGTTATATAATGGTAATATATGCACTTATCGTAGCAAAAGCTTGCAGAAGAGCATAAATGAGAATAAAAGCCATTATTGTTGTGTTTTACTTTTATTTATTTTCACAAATTAAACTGTGTTTCAGAATCCTTCAAATTCATCCTCACCATCACCCTCATCCACAGATTCCCCAAAGAGATGTTTCCAGTCCTCCAATGTATATTTGACATTATCTTCATCCCACATTTCTTCATCTTGATCTTCATTTTCATTTTCTGCCACTTCATCACTGTCTTCATTTTCAGTTTCATTGCTATCCTCCTGCCGTACAACATCATCTTCAGTGCCATCTAATTTGTTGCTGATGCAACATTTTAAAAAGGATTTCTGTACCATTTCTTGTAAAATCATATCCCATGCAGTCTTCACCCAAGACACAACTGTGGGCAAAGGAGGGCTTTTGAAGTTTCCTTTGGCTGTTAGTTCAGCCTTGCCATCTGCCATCCACTGTGTCCACAGGTTTCGCATGTGTGTCTTGAAGGGTCTGTTCAGGCTGACATCTAGGGGTTGTAGCATTCCAGTCAACCCTCCTGGTATGACTGCCTGAATGGTGTTTGACTCCTTTCGACTCCTTTTTACCTTTTCGGTTAGGTGAGCTCTGAATTGGTCCCAGACTAGCATGGAGTGTTTCTTGAGAAGACCTCGATTTCTGCGCACCCACACTTGATTTATCCATTTGATTACGCCTTCTTCATCCATCCATCCTTTGGGATGCTGATGGATGAGCACACCACTGGGAAATTTGTCTTTTGGAGGGGTTTTTCGTTTGAAGATTACCATTGGGGGTAGCTTCACCCCATCTGCAGTGCAACTTAGCACCACTGTAAAATGGGTTTTTTGGTGCCCTGTTGTCTTAATAAGAACTGTTTTTTCACCCTTTTGGTTCAATGTTTTAGTGCTTGGCATGTCAAAGCACATAGGGGTCTCGTCCATATTGCCAATCCTGCTGAGAGGAAAATCACCAGTCTTTCGTTTATTTATCACGAAACATTGAAAGTTCATCACCTTTTCCTCAAATTCTGATGGTAGCTTTTGGGCTATTTTTGTTCTTTGTCCTAGTGATATCCCATTTCTCTTCAAAAACCTTGTACACCAGCCCGGGGAAGCAGTAAAGGTTGAGATACCTTGGAATTTTCCAGATTTGGCCATCTGCAATGCTTGTAAGCACATGGCCAATCTAGACACACTGTAGCCATTCTGCCTTTGAGCCTCAAACCACTCAAGAATGTCCTTTTCCATTTCAGGGAATTGCCCAGCTTTGGCCCCTCTTTTTGTATGTTTTGAACTGGGGGTGCAATCCAATGTACTATCCTTTCTCCATCTTCTAATATTGCTTTCATCCACTCCAAAGGTTCTTGCTGCTTCAAGGTTGCTTGTTTCCTCTGCAGCCTTCACTACTTTGAGTTTAAAAGGAGCAGCATAAGACATTCTTTTTCTTTTAAAATCAGACATGGCTATATTTTAATGAATTTTACTGCGGAATGCTTTACTAAATGCAAAGAAACTGGATACAAAGTTGCATGTGACGATCGCAAACACTACAGCAGTCACATGACTAACTAAACCAATCAAAGCGTGTTATATCCGGTGGGAGAAAAACCAAAATGGAGGCACCCAGAGTAAAAAGAAATGTGCTGTAAGTATATATCGCTGTATGGTAACATCGATATTGCGTGATCTGAGAAGTGGTGTCATATCGTGATGTCGTTTGTGTCAGAAATCAGATTTATGCGCATATAAGCCGACCCCCAAATTTGAAAAAAAAAAAAGTGTTCTAAAGTCGTCTTATATGCGAGTATATACGGTAGATCTGAGTCTTTCCAGTCTTAGCCCTTTAACTACTAGACTATACTATCTCTTGTTGCCTGCATTTTGTTTTAAAGAGTATTTTATAAAGTACAACATTATCTTAAACTAAGCACAAATACACAACAAACTGATTGCTGAAAATATTCTTAAACCTGGAGTATGCCATACTTTTCTTTCTAATTATTGTAAATTTAATTCCAGAGTTTTATTTTATTTTTTAGCTGACCCAATATAGCAGTCCTTAAATGTTTTCAGAGAATATGTAGGTTACACCATGCCTATGATGATGATGATGTATGTGTGTGTGTATGTGTGTAAAATAAATATAAATATAAATAATATCCAAGAAGCTTCTTCAGCTCTGAAGCTTCTTGGATGAGAAGTGAAACGCCTTCAAAGAAAAACTAGAAAGTCCAGTTGCCTCTTGAAAAAACACCTTTGGGGTTTGAACAAAGTAGATGTTTTGCCACTGTGTAGTAAAGCAATCAGGTTGCTTTACTTCTCTGAAGAGCTGAAGTGGCTGCTTTGGTTCAGTTTGCTTTGTTTTCTGCAGCCGCTTCTGGCAACTGCCCATCCAACCAAAGTTCTGTGAATGCCCTAACTTGGAAAGAGGAATTACATTCTTATGCAAGTTGTGCAAGAAGGCAGATGGTATTGCCACAACATGGTGAACAACATTTATTAGCATGAAGCACCGTTCTGAATGGGAACCACCTTATGTAGGCTAAATTGCAATATGGCAGACTCAATCATTGCATCTTTTTGATCCCTTGCCTCCTTTTCATGACTTTGAGTCAGTCAGAACTGCCTGGATGAATCTACTTTCTTGGCACGATTTTGGAACAGGTTTGTCATTGCCTTATTTCTAGGGCTCAAAGACCTTGGGTATTTGGCCCAAGGTCATCCAGCTGGCTTTGTGCCCAAGGCAGGACTAGAGCTCACAATCTCCTGGTTTCTAGGTGCCTTTAATTTCTACACCAAACTGGCTCATTTTCACACACATAATATGGCTAACAGGTGTTCTGAAGTGTAGCCCTATCCTTGATTTCCCCTTCCCCCACCCCCCAAACTGGTTGCTTCCAAAGGTATATAAACCTTGTGTTGTTAAGCTGCTCATTGACTTACTTAGGCAGCTCTAGTAGAAGCATCGTGGGGTGCTAGCTGTATTTTTCCTGCAGGTTTTTAGTCAAGCAGAAATTGTGCTTGCATAAAATTCAAGTATAATTTGAGAAAAATGTTAATTCCCCATAATAAAGTCCCATATCTGGCCCACCAAGTCTTTTATTTACCTCTCATTCATTTCCCACAACTTTCTTGAGAACCTAATAATTTAATGTTTGCATTAATGGAGCTTGCATAACTGCAAGCACTTAAATTGCTTCAGTGAGCAATTTAACAGACCATGTTCTGTTAAATACAAAGTGTAGTTCATCCTGTAATTCTCTTTGCAGGAATTAAGAATGGGGTTGAAATTGATTGAAAATTATATGTCTACTGCAGGGTAGGAAATCTAGATTGACTGGGCTGAAATATTGAATGATTTAACTATGATTGATGGAACTATGATTTGTGGCCTGGTCTATATCTTAACACACATATCTCACACTAAGGCAGAACTGGCTGAGGATGCATTTAATTCACATACGATTTTTGGTCTCAGCATGGTGGAGAAATGGTAATATTGAAATGGTAATATTCAGAGCTTGGAAATGCTTGTTATAGGTAATTATTTACTAATTGAACCCAAAATTTCTGTTGCTAAACCAGACAGTTGTTAAATGTGTCATGCCCTCGTTAATCAAATCTGATTTCCCCCATTAACTTCACTTGTTTAGCCAACTGGGAATATTAGAAATAGTGTTAACATGATCCTGGGACACTTACACTATTATAAATATGAGTCAGTAGCCAAATGCCCAAATTTTTATTATGTGACCATGGGGATGCTGCAATGGTCATTAGTAGGAAAATCCATCATAAGTCACTTTTTTCAGTGTCATAACTTCGAATGGTCAATAAACGAATGGCTGTAAGTCAGATACTGCCTCCATTAATGTATTCTGTGGGTTTCATCTCTAAAAGTAGCTTTGGTCCATGAAGGACTGTGGAATGTTTATATCACCTTGAAAGTACCCTGGAAAAAGATGGAATTTTGCTTTAAGGTGCTATAGACAGGTGTTATTCACAGACCTACTTAGTACATCTATTTTGCATGGGTTTTTCCCCCTTTGATTTCAGAATCATAACATACAAATGTGCACTTCCTATGGCGCTCTTCTGACTTGTTTATCGGTATTACCACAGCTTCTGTGGGCATGCATATGTGCCTAATCTGCAGTCACATCAAAATTGGGAAGGCAGACATTATGGCTATTTGAACAAGTCTACTGTTGCAATCTTCCAAACTATGTCATGCTGCAGGAGGAGATATCCCACACCAACCCAGGTGTTTCCTCATGTCAAGTAACATTGCGACATAGTTTCCTGATTTCGTTATGGGAATAAGTGCCAACTATTAATTATTAGAGTTCAGCCAATGGAGTCCTTGCGATTCATAAACAAGTCTTGTAACATCCACTCTCAATGGCAGGCCACAAATGTATCTTGAAAAATAGGGTGTGATTGTTCAACTCCAAGCAGGATATGTTTTGTGATACCCAATTCTCATACCAGTGAAGTACAAATAGCTGTTTGTAATATGATAAACAAATCTCTGCTGTTGCTGTTAAACATTAAAATAAACCTGGGCTTGACCAGTGAAAATAATAGAACATTTGTTGACTTAGAAGTTGTTTGCTTGGAATGCTGTAAATAAAAGTCTAGTTGGAAAGATTGAACCTGGTCTTCCTGGATGGCACTAGTGAAACTCAAATGTTTCATAGGCAACTCTGGAAATAAACAAAGCATTTAAAAAGAGTGACTTGACTGTTTTAGTTTTTATCTTTTTTTCAAAATCTGGTAGTTCCTCAAAACAGTTCTCAACAAAACAAGATTAAATTACTTGGGATTATTTTCTAAATGTTGTGTTCCACATCAAAGAAGCCTTGTTTTCAAAGTCATATTTTTTCTTAATTTTCAAAGGGATTATCTTTTTTAATCCTGTTGTAGCAAAAATAAGCCTCCAAGTACTTTATGGTGTGTTAAAATATGACATTTTTTTTAAAAAAAGATGATATAAGACTTCATGGATTAATCTGTTTGTACTTCTGTATTTGGATTTAAACAAAAAAAACATGGATATTGAAATGTACACTGAAAAAGTGCAGTGTGGACATTTGAGTATGTTTACTTTTCTGTTTTTTGTATGCAGCATTTACATAGTCTTGACCCATAGACTCGTCCAAAGTATAATAGATCTAATTCTAAATCTCCTAGAATCTAAATATTGAATATTGGTTTCCACATTTCAGATTGGGTGGGACTGGTTTATTTTGTGGGACAAATGATTGGTAACATAGGCAGCAGAGGTGGGAATGCTCTGGTTTTTAAAAAATGTTTAACTTCCTCTTTGTTCTCCGCAGCTGAGTAATAACTCAAATCACATTAATGTTTATAAACAAAAACATATTGGAGGAGCTTTCAAATACTGAACAATCATTAAGAGTGTTGTCTGATTTGAAGGAGGGAGGTTCCCGAAATCATGCTAGTGTGCAAATATTGTATTGGTACCAGCAATACACACTTGCATTTTCTTTTTTCTAGAACATTTAAATTTGCTTGCCAGTTAAAATGATTTGCTGAATGGAGTTTAGGAATAAGCATTACGTACAAGGACAGTTTTAAAGATACTTCACTAGAGCTTGGCTCTACAGCAGTTGAGTAGGATATTACTAAGGGATTGTAATCTTTTTTCCCCAACTTAAAACAGTTCATTTAGTGACCATTCAAAGTTATAATAGCACTGGAAAAAGTGATGTAAGACTATTTTTCACATTTAACAACTGTTACGCGTCCCCATGGTCACATGACAAAAATTTAGATGCTTGGCAACTGACTTGTATTTATGATGATTGTAATGTTCTGGGGAGTCACTTTTTGCAGCATACTGATAAGCAAAGTCTATGAGAAAGTCAGATTGTCCTAACAATTGTGTTACTGTATAACTGGAATGATTCACTTAACAATGGTGGCAAGAAAGATTGTAAAGTAGTGCAGAACTCAATTGGCAACTATTTTGTTTATCAACAGAAACTTGGGACTCAATTATGGTCATACACTGAGGGCTACTTGTTTTACTGTTTGGAACAGAAAACCAGTATAAATACAATATGTGAGGCTTTATAAAAATGCCGGATTGTTCAATTAGACAATTTAATGGTCTGGATGAAAAATCATTGAAGTTGTCAAAACAGTCTAAGCCAGGGATGTCAAACTCGATTTCATTGAGGACCGCATCAGGGTTGTGTTTGATTTGGGGGGGGGGGAAATCAACACGCACATGGCCCTCCTGAGCTCTATTTTCGCTAGCAGAGGTTGCAGGAGCTCGGGAGCTCGGGAGCCCATTTTTACTAGCAGAAGCACCACGGGCTCATCCTTCGCTGTTTCCAGGGTGGCCCTGCAGGCCAGATCTAAGCACCTCACGGGCTAGGTCCGGCCCCTGGGCCTTGAGTTTGACATCCCTGTTCTAAGCCATGGATTCTTAAACAAGCTGTAGTTGGCTATGAGTTCTCATAATACATTCAGTCAGAATTAAACATCGTTATGATTTAGCCTGATATGTGAGTCTATCCTTTAACTAGCTTAAAAGGATCAGAACTGAGTCTAAAATGTTTAGTTTAAACCAACTTAGAGCTGGCATATTTGAGAGATGGCCTCGCCACCTACCCATATACAGATAGTCTTTGTTTAGCAACTGCCTTGGACAATGATTGTTTGCAGTTATAACGGTGATGAAAAAATAACTTTGTGATCAGTGCCCACATTTAACACTTTTGCAGGTCTGTAAAACAAAGAGAAGAGAGGCTCTTTTACATCCCATTGTTGAAAGTGCTACATTATGTGGCACTGAGTAAAGGAATGCTCTTTCTTTGGAGCTTGGTGCCTATGTGACTGTTCACTCAAGCATTTAATTCTAATGTACTGAAATCGTAATGTGATTCTTTGCAACACCGCAGTGTACGAGCAGTAATGCTGCATTGTAAGGTTTCTGACAAGTTGGGTTTGGTGGGTTGTGTTGTACTGTTGAGCCATTGTAGTTTCTAAGTTAATTAGTTTTTTACCTGCTAGTTTATACTTGCTTTGACTGATTTTATTGAGGCTTCAGATTCTAGTTGTACTTGAAATATTTCAACACATATCTTTCTTTTCACTACAAAATGCAAGAGGTAAAATTAAACCACATTTTCTATTGAATGATACAAATTAAGGCATTTGGAGTATCTCCTGCCACCCCTCACCCCAAGAAATTCTGAAAGAATGCAACCTACCAGAGTGGGATCTTATTCTGACAAGGCAACATTTAACTTTAAATGGGTGTCATGTTTCAGCAATACCCATCCAGATGGTTTTGTGGTGGCACAAATATTGCCCAGACTTGCTTCTCTGGGCAGGTGTTTCTTTAGTTCAGTTGATACTGCATCTGATAGTTGCAAGCCACCAGCTTTTGTATATGATATTGTTGAAACTTGAAATACCAGGTGTTTGCAAAAAATCGGTGAATGTGCTTTTGTTTCCATTTTGTTTGTTCAACTCCAGCTCATTTGCCATGCTGAAAGATTATGTGTTGGTCAAATATGGTACTTTGGTGAATTATTCCTAATCTTGCAGTTACTACAGAAGTGTACTTCCAAAGCTCATTTTATTGAGTAAACCAGGCATCAAAATCACAAACCATAACAAGGCCTTCCTTATTCAAGCTCCCATTTCTGTCCCTTGTTACTCTGGGCTGAACTACATTTCCTAGCAGCCTTAATATTAACATCAATTATTGTTCTATTATAAATGTCTTATTATAAGAAGGAACAGTAAGAGTTATAGCAACATCTGGATGGCCACATGCTGTCCATTCTTACTGGAAAGGAATTGAAAGCAAAATAATGGCTTATAATGTGCTATTGCTGTATAGGTAGTCTTTGACTTACAACAATTTGTTTAGTGATCATTTGAAGTACTGAAAAAAATGACTTATGACCATTTTTCACACTTATGACCATTACAGCCTCCCCATGGTCATGTGATTTACATTTGGATCCTTGACAATTGGTTCATATTTAATATTATTTTTTTGATTTTTTTTATAACAAAAACAACAAATAAAATAATCTTTCAGTGATACAGTGTGTTGGTTAGGTATGTATATCTTGTGCACATAATAATATTGATATACATTTCTTATTGAGTTTACATTCATATATTGTGTTCAACATTATATCCTCTTTTATCATTATTACATTGTCATTAAGTTTTTATTTCAATTTCAAACTATCCTTAGAGGCAAATTCCAAATCTTACTAAATTATATTCATATTAAAGCTTATTCAAAAATAATCAATTTTAGTATGTCGCTATTAATATAATATCCTTTAATTTCTAACTCTGTTTTCTAGCCATCCATAGAATAACTCCCACATTTTATAGTACTTCTTTTCTTGTTCTCTAATTGGTAATGTTAATCTACTCATTTCTGCACATTCCATTATTTTCTTAATCACCTCCTCCTCCATTGGAATTTTCTCATTTTTCCAAGTTTGAGCAAATACAATTCTAGCTGTCATTAAAACATTAATAATCAAATATGTTATTTCTTTTCTATAGCTCAGGCAAAATCTCCAATAAAAACATCTCAGGTTTTAAGTATATATTGTTTTATCATTTTTTTCCAACCATGTGCATATTTTAGTCCAATATCTTTTAGCTTCACTGCATGTCCACCACATATGGTAATATGATAACTGGTTTGTATTTGTGATGGTTGCAGTGTTCTGGGGTCATGTGATCTGCTTTTGCAACTTTGTGACAAGCAAGATCAATGGGGAGACCAGATTCACTTAACAGCTGGGTTACTAATTTAACAACTGCAGTGGTTCACTGAACGAATATGGCAAGGAAAGTCATAAAATGGGGCAAAACTCACTCAACAAATGTCTCACTTGGCAGCATAAATTTCAGGCTCAATTGCTGTCATAAGTTGATGACTACCTGTAATTTATCTTTTGTTTATTCCTAGAGTTGATGTATATATACTGCTCAAAAAAATAAAGGGAACACTTAAACAACACAATGTAACTCCAAGTCAATCACACTTCTGTGAAATCAAACTGTCCACTTAGGTAGCAACACTGATTGACAATCAATTTCACATGCTGTTGTGCAAATGGAATAGACAACAGGTGGAAAGCATAGGCAAGACATCCCCAAAGACACAGGCAAGACATCCCCAATAAAGGAGTGGTTCTGGTGACCACAGACCACTTCTCAGTTCCTATGCTTTCTGGCTGATGGTTTGGTCACTTTGAATGCTGGCAGTGCTTTCACTCTAGTGGTAGCATGAGACGGAGTCTACAACCCACACAAGTGACTCAGGTAGTGCAGTTCATCCAGGATGGCACATCAATACGAGCTGTGGCAAGAAGGTTTGCTGTGTCCGTCAGCATAATGTCCAGAGCATGGAGGTGCTACTAGGAGACAGGCCAGTACATTAGGAGACATGGAGGAGGCCATAGGAGGGCAACAACCCAGCATCAGGACCGCTATCTACGCCTTTGTGCAAGGAGGGACAGGAGGAGCACTGCCAAAGCCCTGCAAAATGATCTCCAGCGGGCCACAAATGTGCATGAGGGTGATATGAGGGCCCGACGTCCACAGGTGGGGGTTGTGCTTCTAGCCCAACACCGTGCAGGACGTTTAGCATTTGCCAGAGAACACCAAGATTGGCAGATTCACCACTGGCTCACTGTGCTCTTCACAGATGAAAGCAGGTTCACATTGAGCACTGTGACAGATGTGAAAGGGTCTGGAGACGCCATGGAGAACATTCTGCTGCTTGCAACATCCTCCTGCATGACTGGTTTGGCAGTGGGTCAGTCATGGTGTGGGGTGGCATTTCTTTAGGTGACTGCGTATCCCTCCATGTGCTCGCCAGAGGTAGCCTGACTGCCATTAGGTACCAAGATGGATCTTAAGACCCCTTGTGAGACCATTTGCTGGTGCGGTTGGCCCTGGTTCCTCCTAATGCAAGACAATGCTAGCCTCCTGTAGCTGGGATGTGTCAGCAGTTCCTGCAAGATGAAGGCATTGATGCTATGGATTGGCCTGCCTGTTCCCCTGACCTGAATCCAATTGAGCGCATCTGGGACATCATGTCTCACTTCATCCACCATTGCCACATTGCACCACAGACTGTTCAGGAGTTGGGAAATGCTTTAGTCCAGGTGTGGGAAGAGATCCCTCAGGAGACCATCCGCCACCTCATCAGGAGCATGCCCAGGCGTTGTAGCAAGGTCATACAGGCACGTGGAAGCCACACACACTATTGAGCCTCATTTTGACTTGTTTTAAGGACATTATATCAAAGTTGGATCAGCCTATAGTGTTTTTTTCCACTTTAATTTTGAGTGTAACTCCAAATCTAGGCCTCCATGGGTTGCTAAATTTGATTTCCATTGATAATTTTTGTGTGATTTTGTTGTCAGCACATTCAACTATGTATTGAAAAAGTATTTAATAAGAATATTTTATTCATTCAGATCTAGTATGTCTTATTTTTGTGTTCCCTTTATTTTTTTGAGCAGTGTAGTTAGGCCTTTTCAAAGAATAGTGCTGCTTTAAGGTGGGGAATTTTAAAAATTTTAAACAACTTCATTGGATTTCCAAATAAATATTGGGTGTATACGTGGGACTCATTGCTTCTTAGTTAAAAGTAAGACTAATGCCCGTTTCAACTACAAAGTATTTACTAATAGTTATAATATTAGTAACAACAACAATTTGCCTCTGTATAAATTGTTTAGTTAGAAAATCACATTTTTTTGTGCTTTGGAATAATCAGATGGGAATTTTTGTCCCAGTCATTTGACAATATAATTTACATGACCTAGTTAATCTGGCATTGTTGAATGATAATTTCCCTTCACTGAAGGGAGTTGCACATGGAGACTACTAGAATTTATGAAACATCAGCCTTCTGTCTTTTAAAATTATCTGTTGCTCTTCCAGTTTCTTTGGTGAGAAAGCTCAGATGAAATTTTCAGCTGTTACTCATTGAGGGAACTAGCACACTGGATCAACAGTGGTTTCATGTCCTGTTCCCTTAAATCTGTTATGTTAGTGTAGCCGGTTCTGTCATAGAAATTACTCAGAAGTTAGAATTTCATTTGGGTTACCCTGTGCTTTCAACTGTGTCATTCAGACATAACAAGCTTTGAAAGCTATAGTCTTTGGCTTAGCATGATTTATGGACTCAGCCAATGAAATAAATCATGATTAACAAAGCTTCCTGACTTAGCACAGTGTTTAAACTCTGTTGTTTTATCAATCCTATATATGCACTGGCCCATCATAACAATGACGTACTTATAGGTGACGAGCAAAATAGTGTGAGTCAGTATATGTTGGCATGGTCTTGAATATATGCACATTCATTCTGCAAGAAGGAGTATGCTAAAGATTTGCTCTAAATATTAACCATACATCATTTTTAATTTCTCTGGTTTGAAGAACGGGTCCGCTATGGCCAGGGAGACCTACCTGCAACTCCATTTGGAGTTATTGTGCCTTCTCCTAAATCAGGGAGGGCCTTCAGATAACCACTTGTGTACAAGTCGCTTTGAAGCTTGAGGAGATGACGGTCTAGAACAGGGGTCTTCAAACTTGGCAACTTTGTGGATCTCAACCCCCAGAATTCCTCCTCCAGTCATGTTAGCTCAGGAATTCTGGGAGCTGAAGTCCACAAGCCTTAAAATTGCCAAATTTGAAGACCCTTGATCTGGAAACATATTATACTAATTAATTAATTAATTAATTAATTAATTAATTCATTCATTCATTCATTCATTCATTCAATGTTTCTATACCTCCAACTCCTTAAGCTGAAAAGACAAGTGGTTATTGCAATGTACTTGGTCTGCTGCTGGTCATAGACAAGTGGTTATTACAATGTACTTGGTCTGCTGCTGAAAATCACTCAGAAACTTCAACTGGTCTAGAATGCAGTAGCAGTATTGATGCAGTTTCTCTGCTTCACGCGCTACACTGGTTGCCAAGTTATTTCAAGGGACTGCTTATGATCTATATAATCTGTGTGGAATAGAACCTGGTTATCATCTGTCTCCCATAACATCTGCTTGACCTATTGGATTCTGCAGTGGTGCTGTCCTCTGTATTCCTTACATTAAACAATGCAACTGATTGGAACCCTGGAAATGCGTCTTCTCTGTAGTAGCATCTGACTTCTGGAATGAGGTATCCAGATGCCCCCTACTTTCATCCAGGCCTTTGGTCACAGAGAGTGGAACCCATTCCTTCATTGCATATATCTATCTCATTTACCATATTCTGTCTTCTATCTTTTATGTTTTGTTCATTTTATTGTATATTTTTGTTATTATTGTGAGGCACCCCTAGTCATTGAGTTCAGGTGGCATAATAAATTCAATAAATTATCATATAGGTAGCTTTGGCTGATCTTGAAAAACTAAATAGGATCAAATCAGGATTCAGCATAGATGGGATACCTCCCCAAAACATTAAGTATCTAACTTATCAAGGGATATTGAAGAATATCCTAAAAGGCAACAGTCGAAAATGGTTGCCATATTGTTGCCAAGGTCTTCATAGTACATGGACATTTCTTCTCTTTTCTTATGGTAGGAACTTCCTGGAAATGCAGCTAATGTAGGAATGAAGGTAATCTAGGAACAGTCTTGACTAGAACTAAGCTTTAACTAACACCATTCTCATTGTTGTAAAGAAAATTGCAGGCTATATTCTTAAGATTATCAAGCATGAGGCTCTACTTGAATGGACTTCCAGTTTATATGATTGCAGCAGTATTATAGTAGATATGATTTTGATGTGCATATGGATCCTGAACATCTCAATTTAGATCTCTTTGCAAAGTTCCATTCAATTTCCCCATATATTAGAAGCAAAGCAGTTCTGTGTTAACATCCTCCTCAAAATACACATTGGTGGTGGTGGGGGAATGGGGTGGTGGTGGAAAAGTGAGGAATGTAGTTTTCCTTAAAATATCCAAGAAGTGGTTATTTACACAAGCAAACCATTTGCATTTTGTCGTATTTTTGATCAAGCGCTGAGAGAGAAAGGTGGTTTTTGCATTTTTTTTGTAAAGCAACATTTTACAACACACTGCATTTTAATAAAAACAGTTAGGATGGTATTTCTCCATTACTTAGTAACTTTACTTGAATGAGATATGATTTTTTCCACACCTGTTTGAGGATGATGTGCCTGAGTTTATATTCAATGTTTATATTGTACTGAAACATGGTGTTCTGGATTTTTGTGCCTCCCACATATGTTGTATAACTTGCCAAAGAATTTAAGTTAGATACTTTTTTTTGCTGAACTAAACTGTCGAAAGATTCTTTGTTAGGTGGCCTATTTTGATTATCTGATTGTTGTCCTGGAAAAGAATTTATCCAGACAAAGAAGCTTTTAGCACATTGAACTAATGGATTAATAACAGTTGCATTGTTTTCTTTGGTATTCCAGAATTTCATTTTATCCCATTTTTTCGTTATCGGTAGGATGCTAAATGAAATGGCACAAACTCCAGCACTTTTAAAGACTGATAACTAACCCAAAGTTTATGTTGTAACTATTCAGGGTTCACACAATTTGACCTTGTGCCTTGAACAGAAGTAATAAATTGGGTGGCAATGGTTGTCAAAATTATGTTCAACCTATGTTCATTATAGAGAATTTTGGGTAAGATTTGTATGTGTGTGTGTGTGTGTGCACATGTGCATACACACTCTGTGTGTGTGTGTGTGTGTGTGTGTGTAGAATCAGTTTATATTTGCTTAAAAACAAAACCAGTGACTGCCTCAATGATTGGACTGGTCTATTTGTTGGGTGGGTGGGTGGGTGGGTGGGTGGATGGATGGATGGACAGATGGATAACTTTATTCCATGGGTAGAAGACACATTAGGGCTAAAGATAGTGTCTGAATAACTTTTTGGTTTTCTCCAGGTCTTTCCTAACCCTAGCTGTAAAAATTAACCATACAATATTAGTGGCAGTAAGTAAAATTACTGGCAGTAAGCCCATGAAAGCCGCATTATAAAAGCTTAAAAATCATTTTAGAAACTTCCTTTTTGAACCCGGTGGGGTAATAAAAAATAATGGTTTTGTTCTGGTACAAAGGCCAGATCGTTTCCATATTATTTTCTAGTTTTGCATCCTATTATTTTAGATACTGTCACCCCATCCACAAGTACAGCCTCCAGGCACCAAAAAGTTGTGCATTTGTAGAATCTAGTTTTTGCACTACTGTGAAACACATAAAAATATCCTGTACGATCCACACTGTTTCACAATCATCTGAAGTGATAGAGTCACAAAACTATTCAGAAGCAAGCCAGTTCAGATCCCTAACTGAAATCTTCCTGCTTTACTAACATACTTAATTTGAGGGAGGAAATCCCAGCAATAGGCTCTTTCTTAAATCCCGTCATTACATAAAGTTCACTTCCCTCTGGCTTCTTTATGAGTGAGAGTGCTATGGTCACCTGGCCACTTGGATGACCATAAAATCTGGATGTCCCATTCTTACCTTGCTATTGTTGGCGAGTATTAACAATTCACTCTGTAATAACAGCGGTGATGAAGGTTGTTGCTTGCCAACTTTGGAAATTGGAAATTAAGTGTTGCTCTGTCCCAATCATTACTTTCCATCATATCACATGACTAAGCTAGTAGCAGACAGGGGAGTCATTATGGCATGATCTATGCAATTTGATTGTAATAAGAGGTAGTCCTCAATTTATAACCACAGTTGAGCCCCAGATTTCTATTGCTAAGCAAGACAGCTGTTAAGTGAGTTTTGCCTCACTTTATGACTTTCCTTTCCACAGATTTTAAATAAATTGCTGCAGGTGTTAAGTTATAATACAGTTGTTAAGCAAATCTGGCTTCCCCATTGATTTTGCTTGTTAGAAGGTCGCAAAAGATGATCACATGATTCCAGGATACTGCAGCTATCATAATAAATGCATGCCACTTGCCAAGCATTTGGATTTTGATCATGTGGCTTGAGGATGTTGCAATGGTTGCTTTAAAAAAAAAGTTTCAATGCTGTTGCGAGCCCAGAAGCCTCAAAAAAATATAACAGTCATATTGGCACATCTGGGGAAAACCAGAATCTGAGAGTTCCAGGTTTTCCCTAGCCCAAAGAAAACCAAAATCCAATCTCTGCACCCCATAGTCCATCACATGGTCCAATCATTACTTCGTTCCAACTGGAGACTATCCCCAGTCATTCCCCTCCAGGTGCAGGGTAACATGTCCTTGACTGTATGAGAAAGGAACGTTGTTGTGGCTAATCTTCCAACGCTCCTTGAAGTCCCCCTTCCAAATCCCCAGGCACTGAATGTGGCAGCCCAGAAGCCTCAAAGAAAAATGGCTTCCAAGCTGACAGGCTTCCCCCCCCTTAGGCGAGAATCAGGTCCTGGAATGAGAAACAATCAGGGGCTTAGTTCAATCAGCAAGCAATTAACCACAGCCAGGGATGACAGAAGAGCCGCGTACAGCTGACTCAACCTGTGGGATATGGACAGTGGCTGTCGCCTGACAGCCATTGTAACTTGGAATGGTCACTAAATGAATAATTGTAAGTCAAGGACTACCTGTATATGAAAGTAATGGAGGTAAATGTAGAAGTGATATAAAATGGAGACAAAGGAAAAGTGCAGGGTTCTATGAATATGGGTTTGTTAGAGGCATTAAGAATTATCCAACAAAGTTATCCCAAGTAAGCAATTTAAAAAAAAACCAACAACCCTGAAAATATTTGTATTCATAAATACTGTGTTTCTCTGCTTTAATGATTTATTTTTTTGCCTCTCCTGCTTTTATTTTTAAAGTGTTTTTAATTAGGCATAAGAGGTAGAGACAGAATGCTTTATTTAGGCAATATTAACCAGGGTGAGAGTTGTGTGGATATTTATGTGCATGGTTTTAAATTAAAGCTAAATAAAAAAATTACAATTACATTGGCTCTTTTTTTTATATATAGGACTGGATGATTGTCTTCAGCAGTATGTCCAAAAGTTTGAACGAGAGAAGATAAATGGTGCTCAGCTGTTACAGATTTCCCATCAGGATCTTGAAGAACTGGGGGTCACCCGGATTGGACACCAAGAGCTTGTTTTAGAGGCCGTGGATCTCCTCTGTGCACTGGTCAGTTGATAGAATCAATGTTGAGATGCATTGTTGACCTTCTTTTCTCAATTTTCTCATCTTGAATAATATTTATCAAAGAGAGATACTGATTGCCTTGAGAAAGGTTGGGCAACTTTGCCAAATCCTTTCTCAAAGTATCTGTCTTTTGACACATAGACACATATTATGGTTGCAGGTAGAGTAACTGGACCGAGAAGTTGTTATACACATGTAATCATTCTGATTTTAATTCATATATATTGCTTCCTGAATACTTCCCATTCAAATCAAAGAAGATGACCATGGAAAATCTTTTCTATAGGGTGGTTAGTGGGTGGCTAACAGATGGACCTCCAAATATTACCTCTCCAGCATTTTTCAGCTGACCTATTGGTGAGGGATGATAGGGATTGTGATTCGGTCATACCTTGCTTGTAATATAATGTTCATCTCTTATATAGGGGCTATCTTGTTGAAGGCATGTAGGAAGTTACATTCAATGGTGGGATTCAGCTAGTTTGCACCATCCCCCACCCCGCTATCAAAGTGGATCCTGGGTACTGCACTGCAATGGCT
>BLBF01000063.1:4241384-4298857 GCA_015471245.1 Laticauda colubrina
CATGCCTCCCATGATAGCCTGACTCTGGGCGAACTGGTTGTTAAATTCCCCCCCCCCCCAAACACACACCTGCTATCCCACTACTGGTTGCATTCCATGTTCTAATGCGTGAGTGAGAGGGCCTAATGGTTTTTTCTGGGAGGTGTTTATATGGGGAATTGAGGATTTGGAAGGATCATTTTCTTTCTTTTCCTGGAAAAGGTTTGGAGTTTTTCAACTCATGACAGAGCAAGTTCATTGAAAAGAACATCTTTCATGGTTGACTTTTTCACCTCTTCCCCTCATGCAAAAAATATATAGCAATGGTGGCTGACCTTTTTGGGCTCCTGTGCCAAAAATTGCAAGTGCGCCTGCACTCAGGTGCCAGCACCCAGAATGCAATACGCGCCCCCCTTCCCATGTCTACTGTGCATGCGTTAGCAATGCCCCACCCCTTACCTGCACTGTGCCTCACAGCTGATTTTTCGACTGGTTTGAGGCCTTTTTCAGCCTCCTAGAGGCTTGGAAAAAGCCTTTGCAAGGCTTCTCAGACTGAATTATAGGCCCATTTCATCACTTCTGGTATTATAGGAAGTAACAAAATGGGCCTATAATTCAGTCTGAGAAGTCTTGCAGAAAAATTTTCCAAGCCTTTGGGAGGCCCAAAAAAGGCCTCAAACCAACCGGAAAAAAAAAAAAAAAATCAGCTGTGAGGCGTGCACATGCACAGTAAGTTAAGTTTGCCTGCGGCTCGCATGCCAGCACAAATGGCTTTGCGTGCCACTTGTGGCATGCCTACCATAGGTTGGCCATCACAGTTAAACAGGGTTGTCTCTAAATATTTAAAGTAAGATGCTTTCTTCCATCCCCACCCCTGTCCTTTTCATTAATAGCTGTTGCACTTGTGCAGTTTATTTCACGGTAGGAATACATTTGGATGAAGTGCTTATTCAATCCTGTGAGCCGGTGCCAAAAGCATATACTGTTTCATCAGTGAGAATGGTGAGAAAGAATTTTTCGTCACACTTTTGTCCTTAACCGGCTGCATTCCATTCATTATGTAACACTTCTTACATTTAAGTGTATTCTTAAATTGGGCAGAGCTTTGAATTCCCTGTGCAAATTGCATTCAGAGGGCTAGGGCAGAAATCATTTGCACTTGATAAACTGGAAGCTTTGAGATACTTTCTGTTCTGTAACAAATGCATTTGGCATGCAACTATTGAGTTAAATCAATTCCATTCCTTGCAATTATACAATTGCAGATAAATTGGATTAAAGGATGCTAAGGAAACATACTTGGCAATTCTCAATAAATACAACTCTCCATGTTGGAGTAAGGGGGTTTAGAGTCATACTAAAATTATTGAATACAATCTTGCTTTCAATAATATCTATGGCATCTACCTAAGGACATTCTTCTGTTCTAGTTTTTAATCAGAGACATAGAGAGAAAAGAGATCAACATTTGTCAAAGGTAATGTTCCTTCTTCAGTTTGGTCCTTCAGCTTAATCTTTTTTGCTTAATGCATCAGGAAGAATTAGTCGAAATGCCACTCCATCTCCTGTAGGAAGCAGAATTCATTATATATATAAATACACACACACACACACACACACACACGCACACACACACACACACACATATATGAGAATGAATGATTTGCTTAAACTTTGGTTTATTGAACAAACCATAGTGCCCCAAGAATAAATTATGGTTTTTGTGTTCCAGAGGCTGAGTTGAACCCACAATCTAAGCCACAAACAAAAAAGCCATGATATAACCTAGTGTGATGTAACTTATTCATTTTGTATTATTTCAGAGGCAGACAGTTATTTTGAGATGGAAGTATGCTGTGAAATTTCTTAGATCTCCTAGGTGCCTTCATAAAATGGCTGCTATTGAGATTGAGGTTTGCTCATTTTTAAAAGAACTGGTCTAATTGGCATGGACAGTCACAAAATGCTCGTTTACCAGGAGACAAATGGATGAGGTTGTTTTCATTCTCCTCTCTTGTTCCATTCTAGCTCATGGTCTCTTCTTCCTTCCTCTTTTTCTAGAGTTGGTAGGCTGTAATCACATTCCACTTTTGTTTTCTAGAAATTTATGATTAAGAACATACAAATTTATAAAAAGTCAGAGGTAGAGATCCTGATGAGCACATAAACAAGTGTCTGTGGGCCAACTGCTGTTCACTCCGAGTCCTTGTCCTGTTGTAATGCTCCTTTTAGAAATACTAGAAAATCCAATGGGCTTATTAGTCTATATATAGTCTGTAGTATAGAAATGGAACTGGGTTTGCTTTTCTGAATCATTGTAATTAAACATATTTTGTCCAAGATTGTATGACAAGAAGCTGCCATTAATTACTGTAAAACAAAAAGAAATACTAACCCAGAGAAAGAAAATACTAACCCAGAGTTCTCAACCGTTGCATCTTTAAGATGTGTGGACTTCAACATCTCGAATTCCCCCAGCCAGCTTGAAGTCCACACACCTTTAAAGTTGCAGAAATTGAGAAATACTGTGTTAAACCTATTACTATGAAATTAAACCTGTTACTATTAGGTCAAACCCACTCTGTGATTCATATTCTTTGCGTCAGCAAGAAAGACCAGCTTCAAAACAATTGCTCGACAGTTAGAAATCTTATCTTCTGCTCAGAAGACAATGGGGCTGATGCCATGCAATTCACTGGAGAAGTGTTCTGTAAATTGTAGATCAGTTCTGGTAGAAGTATTATCAAATATTGTTCATGAACAAGATGTTCTTTTGTTTTGAAGGTGGTCCAGTAATTGATATTGTTTAGGTTAAAAACATATCTAATATGCATAAAGAAATTCTGCATTTTGTTCTAATAATGGTCATTCAAGCTGGAGAAATAGAATTTCAGAAAAATAAACAGTGTTAATTAGTTATGAGGTGGTCAAGAGCTTGTGTTGATGTCCTGCCATTTGTTGTACAGTCATCTCCAGCAGAACATGGCTTTCCTGCTTCCTTAGCTTGGAAGATATTAAGATGAGTTCTTCCAATTGGATTTTTCAGTGGTGGCATTACTATCTTCATTAAAGGGACATCTTCTCCCCTTGGATAAATTCAAAGAAATCATCTATTTAGTTTCTCCGCCACTCCTGCCCAGCTTCAACTCTATTCCATTTGCTGGACAATTGAAAAATTGCGTATAAATTAAGGTAGATAGCTTGGTGTAGTCCTCAAGGCAAGGGTCTTCAAATTTGGCAAGTTTAAGACTTGTGGACTTCAACTCCCAGAATTCCTGAGCTAATATGACTGGAGGAGGAATTCTGGGAGTTGAAGTCCACAAGTCTTAAAGCTGTCAGGTTTGAAGGCTCTTGCCTTAAGGCACAAGATTACAAACCAGGAGACTGTATTTTCTGCTCTTGCCTTAGACATAAAGCCAGTTGGGTGACCTTGGCCCAATTCTTTTTTTAGCCCAAGATAGAAGACAGTGACAAAACACTTCCAAAATGTTGCCAAGAAGATTTAAGGACAATCTAGGCAGTTGATAAAGAATCAACTTGAAGATAATTGATGTGTGGGTGGGTAGGTAGATGGATAGAATTCAGGGCCACATAATTCTTCCTACCTTCTAAGAGCCTCTATGAGAAATTTAAGAGGATTGGAGTGTTAGCTGGTTAATCCCTACTTACCCACGGATGGCCTTAAAGGAAAATTAGTTTCATTCCCTTGGGAGGAGAGAGTGGAAATAATAGCACTACACTGATGGCTGGATGACTGTTGTCAGGCTGACTATAATAAAACTGCTGAGCTCTGCCTGCAGCTTTGAAATGCTGTCTAAGTACTAAATTATAATAATGCCACACTGTGTACAGGTTGTTTTTCCTGGTTATCTTTTAAAATACTGAATACTAAAAGACAATGTTCACTTTCCACTGTCCTGTCTGGTAAGATGCATCGGATGCATGCTAATTTTACAGTCTTCTGCATTATGTCCGGGTAAATTCTAATAAGCTTTATAGAAACCCTGTCAAAGGCAACTTGATCCATACTTACTAGGATTAATGATTAACAAGACAGGAATGTTTGACCTTCGTGTGTTCCCAGTGATGTGTGTGTTTTTCCCCGTGTGATGAAAAGGTGTATTGAGCTTCTGAGATGTGCTATGCAACTGCCCACATAAATAAGAGGGAAAATATTTCTAGTAATAGCATATTTTGCATGGAGTGGATTGAGGACATGCATATAAACTCCATTCTGACACTCTGCAGACTTTTCACCATGAAAAGGATGATGAAGTTCAGCATGAAAATAGAGTTCTCAGTTGAGCAAAGAGACACTTTTAAGTGCTTGTTTCTGTGTGAATGCTGCAGTTTCTTTTTTCAACCACCACTTATTTATTAGTATTAATATAGTAAATAGACCTACTTCAAAACAGCTCAAGATAGTAGTGTATACAAAGCTAAACTAAAAAATCAAACCATAAAAAAACAAGATCCTAAACAATTGCCAAAATAGCCCAGTTCCATTGTTCGTACCAAGGGTCCATCTGAACATGGGTGCCAAACCCTGTAATGCTTTAAAAATTAAAATAAGTCCCTTGAATTGATTCAGAAGCCTGCTTGTAATCAGTGATTTCAGTATGGATGAATCTGCTATTGCGTTTTGAATCATTTGTAGCTTCTGGGCCATAATCTAACTTTGAGGTGATGAGAACATGAATATTCCTAGGGGGGTCGTCATCTAGAAAAAGTCCAAACTGTTGCTCAAGTAGTAACTACAGGAGGACCCCCAAAAGCAAGGATCTTTTCCTTCAAGGTTAGGGCAGCCTGATCTAGAACTGATTTAGGGATCAAGATGAAGCCTGTTTGATACAGGTTATAATGATACAGATCAGCGTTTCTGATTCAGATTCTATTCAGCAGTTTCTGGCCAGTTCTGGGAGAACCGGTATCAGAAATTTTGAGTAGTTCAGAGAACTGGAAATCCCACCTCTAACTAATCCCACCCCCGCCTATTCTCTGCCTCTTGAGTCCCAGCTGATTGGCTGGGTCTTCTTTTATTGTCCTGCACAGGAGAACGGAGCTGGAAAGTAGGGTGGGAAGAGAATGGGGATTTTGCAATGACCTTCCCCCAGGAGTGGAGTGGGAATGGAGATTTTATAGTATCCTTCCCCTGCCATGCCCACCACGCCACACCCACAGAAACAGAAGTAAAAAAATTTGAATCCCGCGATTGATACAGATATAGGTACAAGCAGTACGTCCTCCTTGCAGGGGATTCAATCTGATTTTGATTTGACCCAAACTATCTCCTTGCAGAGTCAAGATCTCCATATAATCCCAAGTTTGTCCATAGTTGAATACCAGCATACTGATGATAGTTCACTCCAGAAGTATCACCCCTTAAATTTCATATAGATATTGAATAACATGAGTGAAATAACTGAGCCCTGGCTGATTGGCCAAGTGGTACTGCAGTCTGATTCTTCCTGGATTTCAAGCTTGATTGGCTCAAGGTTGACTCAACCTTTCATCTTTCTGAGGTCAGTGAAATGATGACCCAGATTGTTGGGAGCAATATGCTGACATTTCAAACTGCCCAGAAAATGCTGTAAAGCACCATGAACCAGTGTGTAAGTCTAAGTGCCATTGCTATCGCTATACTTCAGGCCTAATAAAAATGAAGAAATAAATCTGCGACACTGCTGTTATTGCCATGATTCCGTGGTTTAGCCATTCATTCACTATTTGTTTTCTGTAAATGTGACTCTAGGTAAGCTGTTTCAATTGCTGATGCTCCTGAGAAAGCTCGGGGGTTTTCTGAAAAAAGGTAATGTAAGAGATGCTATTAGTGACAATGGTGCCTATTCATCTTTTAATTCCCAAAAACTAGATGCATAATAAGACAGGATATCTGATCATTGGAAAAGGCTTCAGGTTATTAGTGTCTTCTGGCAATAATTGTAATTTAGACCATTTTCTGCCGAAGTTACTTCATCTTAATTAATCATCATTGGCATGGAGGTCAATCAAGCAACACAATGAACCAGAAAATGATCCAATGGAGGACTGATAAACCACCATCAGAGAATTTGGTTAGGCAGAGGATTGGAGGTTGTGATCAATTCAGTTTGGGGTGTTTTCATTGCTTAATCCATAACAGACTGGGCACACTTGGCTGATACAGAAAAAGCTAAGCAGTATAATTTGTTTATTATTTGGATGTGAGACCACCCACAAGACCCAAATCTGCAGGCTGTCCTGGAAAGTTGTAAACAACTTTCTAGGGTAACAAGGAACTGACTTGACTCAAGGGAATCTTTTCCTTTTATTGCTTTTTAATTGTGTCCTAAAGAAAGAAAACCTAGTCTCAGAAATCATGACGAGTAATAAAGAGCAATGAAAATGATGGAAGATTATATACACAAGCAAATGTGAACCTCAGATCTAAACCTCTCTACATGTATGTCAGCCTTCAAGATCTTCTACTATCGCTTTGCATCTTTCGGCTGCCATAAGTAACGGGGGGAAGGGGAGGTAGGGATAAGTCTGGGAAGTGAGCTGGAGGTGTTACATTCTTCTGTTGTGTAAATGGGGGGGGAAGCATACAATAGAGTTAGGTTTCTATTTCTCGCTTAGCTTTCTTTTCTCTGCGCAACTGCAACCCGTTATCAAAGTATGCCAAGGTCAACGGACAGAGGCCTCATCATCACCTGAAGATGTCCACATGATCATATTCACAACTTCTAATTGGAAGTTTCATCTGAACTATTGGGGGTGGGAACACTTCCATCACTTTGTATATGTGAATTGCGCGCCTAATTTCTCAGATTCAGAATTCTTTGGTTGCTACCACTTCACTTTCAGTAAAAGATATTTTTTCTCTAAACTAAAGAGTCTAAGTATTTCTTTCCTGGATTTTGATTGGAGCTCCACCTGACATTATTCTGAATCTCGTCTACCAGCCCATCCAGAGATAATACCCAATTTTCTTCCGAGGGGGCCTGGACATCATGTCATCTTCAACTAGTGATCAGGAGGACCTGGGAGCCATTGGAGGGCAAGATTCTCTGCTGGTACAGGAAGCCCAATCACTAGCAGAGCTCAGTCTGGAAGAGGATCCAGCTGTGAAGCCCAGATGGTCAGTGGGGGTTGGTTGGAAAAATCCGGAGAAGGACCCCCCCCCCCCCAGAGGCACAACTACCCGCCAGCATGGAAAAGAGGAGCCATGGCAAGAGAAGGAAAAGAGAGAACTCTCACTGAATCAAGCCAGGAAACTCCTTGATGAAGCCTTTGAACAACTCCAAGCTGCACAAAGGTATGAAGGGGGATGGGAAGTAGCCCCAGCCAGAAGAAGCAGAGCAGCTCCCTCTCCCATAAATCAGCCCGATCCAGCAGCAGCCCCGGGGCCCTCAGCGGGAGATGTGATTCCTAGAAGGCATAGAGCTCCTAGGCTGCCTCCGTTAGAAGTAAGATACAGGGGAGATCCCAAAGCCTTGGGATTTTTCCTAGCCCAAGTTTGGAGCTATATGGAAGAATACGGGGAGGATTTTCCCTCAGAGGCAGCCAAAGTGAGATATGTTACAAGGGCTCTGGAGGGAATAGCTGCAGAATGGATGGTGACCTTGCATAATGATAATGCTCCCCAGTTGCTGAACTATAACCTGTTCATGACTGCACTGCAGGCTAGGTTTGAGGACCCACTGACAGAGCGCAAGGCTCGGATTAAGATGAAGACCATAAATCAGGGGCGGAGCTCTGTGGCTGACTACACCCAAGAATTTAGACAGTTAACTGGTCATATCTGAGGCTGGCCCCAGGAAGCCCTGATAGAAGCATTTAAAGATGGTTTAAATGAAGATGTGTACCAGAGATGCATTGCTAGAAGAGACCTCAATGACTTGCAGATGTGGTACTTGCTGGCAGAAGAAGTGGAGATTGATTTAACCCGAAGCAAACGGCGGGGAGATTCTGGGTGGAGCAAGCCTTTCCCCCCACGTCCTCAAGAGGTTCCCAAACCTCAGAGGTGAGGAGTGGCGGCAAGATCTAACCCCTCGGCCTGCTTTCGAAGATCTAACCCCTCGGCCTGCAGAAAGGAAGGTCACCGGGCTGTGAACTGCAGAGTCAAGCTGGGACCAAAGGGGGCGCCAAAAGAAGGGAAGAAACCCGAAAAGTCCCCAGCGAAGCCTCGCGAAGCAGCACTAAAGTCGAAAGAGACGGCAGAGGTCGCCCCTCCCGCAGGAGAGGAATCAGAAACCCCAGTGACTCCTGAGGAGGATGATTTTGACTCGGAAGACGACTTCCTGGTAAGTCCAAGCGTGGGCCCTATGACCATTCCGGTGAAGTTGAGGGTACCCAATTCAGGGGTCGAAGGGGAAATGCTAGCCCTGTTAGATTCTGGGTGCACAAGGTGTATAATCAACACGGAAGTAGTGAAGAAATGGGCCTAAAACTAAAACCTTTGAAGATGCCCATTTCCTTTTGCCAACTAGATGGATCAGTGGCTAGAGGTTGCCCTGCACATTTTGTCACGGAACCTATAGAAATGATCATGGGAGAGCATGATGAGACCCTGCGTTTTATTGTGGTCCCTGGGATGGAGCAACCATTAATACTGGGATTGCCCTGGCTCCGGAAATGGAACCCCCAGGTTAACTGGAGAAAGGGGTTGTTGCGCATACGCACCAAGCAGCGACTGGGAAAAGAGGGCAGATCCCAGCCGAAGCCTGAGGACCTAATTGAAATAGCTTCCACAGGTACTGAGCCTGTGAAAGGGGAGGAGAAAATTCCCAAAGAGTATTGGGATTTAAAAGAAGTGTTCAGTGAGAAGGCCTCGGATGAGCTTCCTCCTCACCGGCCAACAGACTGTGCTATTGAGATTTTGCCTGGGGTGAAGCTCCCAAAACCAAAGTTGTACTCAATGACCCCACGGGAATTGGAAGAGCTAAGATTGTTTATAGATAAAAATCTGGAACGTGGTTTCATTCAACCTGCTAGACCCCGGGTAGCGGCCCCCTTGTTGTTCCGTGAAAAGAAAGATGGTTCCAAACGCTTGGTGGTGGATTACAGAAATTTGAACGCTATTTCTGTGGAAAACGTGTATCCCTTCCTTTGATGAAGGACATGTTGGCCCATTTAGCGAAGGGGAAGATTTTCACGAAGTTGGATTTGAGAGAAGCATACTGCCGAATTCGAATTAAGGAAGGGGATGAGTGGAAGACCGCTTTTAACTGCTCGATGGATTGCTTCCAATTCAACGTTCTTCCTTGGTTTATAAGGGGCCCCAGCTGTATTCATGCAAATGATCAATCAAGTGTTACATGAACATTTATACAGGGGGGTTCTGGTTTATCTTGATGATATCCTTATCTGCACGGAAACTCTGGATGAACATGTGAAACGAGTGCGGTCGGTTCTACAGAAACTGTGTGCCGCTAAGTTGTATGCTAAATTGTCAAAGTGTGAATTCCACCAAGACAAATTGACTATTTGGGATATTGCATTTCATTTGAAGGCATAGAAATGGATCCAGAGAAGGTGCGTGCCGTTTTGGAATGGGCTCCACCACGCACCAGAAAACAACTTCAAAGCTTTTTGGGATTTGCAAATTTTAACCGGCAATTCATCCCGATGTTTGCTAAGATAGCAATGCCCATCACAAATCTTTTAAAAACAAAAGGGGAGGTGAAGCCAAGGCCAGGAGAGCCGCTGGAGTGGTCTATGGAGTGCCAAGCAGCTTTTGAAAAGCTAAAACGACTGTTTGCTGCAAAACCAGTGCTGAAGCACCCGGATATGGAAACTCCTTTCGTGATTCAAGCCGATGCAAGTGATGTGGCTATTGGAGTGGTATTACTTCAAATCAACGAGAAAGGGACCTTACAGCCTTGTGCGTATGCCTCCTGTAAGCTGTCTGAAACAGAGAGAAGATGGGCCGTCTGGGAGAAAGAAGCTTTTGCAGTTCGTTGGGCCTTACTGACCTGGAGACATTTCCTGGAAGGAGCAAAATACCCATTTGAGGTATGGACTGATCATAAGAATTTGGAAGCTTTAAAAAGGCCCCGGAAGCTGTCCCCTAAACAAGTTCGCTGGGCCCAGTACTTCAAGCGGTTCAATTTCTCATTGAAGTACATTCCAGGAGGAAAGAACTTCATGGCGGATGCTCTCTCTAGACTACCCGAATATAATGGTATGCACCAGGAGGTGATAAGCCCAATTGTCTCAAACAAACATCTAGCTGCCCCAGTGATCACCAGAGCCTAAAAGAAGAACCAAGAAGTGGATTTATCGAATGACCTAACCGAACAATTAAAAGAAGCTTTAAAACTGGACGAATGGTTCCTGGCTCATTCAAGTGACTATACAGTTAGAGATGGTTTGGCTTGGGTGGGGACCAAGTTGTATGTGCCACAGGTGCTGAGGGGCCAAATACTACAACAGGCTCATGATTCTAAAGCCACTGGCCACTTTGGATTTGTGAAGACCTTACATCTGGTTAAGCGGCAATTCTGGTGGCCTACTTTAAAGAAGGACATTGAAGCTTATGTAGCTAGCTGTCCAATTTGTGCTTCGGCAAAGAGACCTCCTGGTAAGCCAGTAGGATTGTTACAAAATGTAGCTAGACCAACGGCCCCCTGGAAGGAAATCTCTATGGACTTTATAGTAGAATTACCCGAAAGCGGTGGAAACACGGTCATCTGGGTAGTAACCGATTTGTTTTCCAAACAAGTACATTGCATACCTCGTTCCAAGATTCCATCTGCTAAGACGCTGGCTAAACTGTTTATTTCACATATCTATAGGTTACATGGCGTTCCGGAACGCATAATCTCTGACAGAGGGGTCCAGTTTACCTCAAATTTTTGGAAAGAGTTCCTGAAGTTGATAGGCTCCGCCCAGGGTTTAAGCTCCGCCCACCACCCCCAAACCAATGGGGCCTGTGAAAGGACTAACGCAGTGTTAGAATCTTACAGTATCTTAGATGTTACATAAATTATCAACAAGATAACTGGTCCGACTCACTACCATTTGCCGAAGTGGCATATAACAACTCCGTACACAGTAGTACTGGATTTACTCCATTTAAAGTGGCTTCGGGACAAGATTTCGTACCCATACCTTGTGAAAAGCCTACCATCCATTCATTGGATGAATGGATAACTCAACTCCAACTTAACTGGCCAGTGACATGCAAAGCACTAGATGAGGCCCATCAAGCTCATAAGAAGTTTGCAGACAAGAAAAGATCTCCACAGAAAGAATATAAAGTGGGCAACAAAGTTTTCCTGTCCACCAGATACCTGCAGACCACTCAAAAGTCAAAGAAGCTTGGTCCTAAGTATGTTGGTCCTTTCACGATTGAACGGACTATAAATCCTGTAACAGTCCAGCTGAACTTACCCAAAACTCTTCAACGAATTCATCCGGTTTTCCGGATGACTTAAGACCTGTCCAGGCTGACCCTCCCATGCCAATACTGATTGAAGGCGAACAACATTTTGAAGTTAAAGAAATTCTGGACTCTCGCAAATGGAGGGGTCGACTCCAGTATCTCGTAGCCTGGAAACATTTCCCTTCTTCACAAGCCGATGGGTTAACGAAACCGACGTTAAAGCTCCTAAGTTGGTCAAGGCATTTCGTTCCAAGTATCCTGATAAGCCTTAGGATTGTATTCTTTTGTGATTGTTTAATGATTAATAATTGTCTTTATATTTTCTCCTCTCTCTCTTTTAGGACTGATGGTTTTCCTTTTTCTAGGAGGGCCGAATGTCAGCCTTCAAGATCTTCTACTATCGTTTTGCATCTTTCAGCTACCATAAGTAACAGGGGGAAGGGGAGGTAGGGATAAGTCTGGGAAGTGAGCTGGAGGTGTTACATTCTTCTGTTGTGTAAATGGGGGGGGAAGCATACAATAGAGTTAGGTTTCTATTTCTCGCTTAGCTTTCTTTTCTCTGCGCAACTGCAACCCGTTATCAAAGTATGCCAAGGTCAACGGACAGAGGCCTCATCATCACCTGAAGATGCCCACATGATCATATTCACAACTTCTAATTGGAAGTTTCATCTGAACTATTGGGGGTGGGAACACTTCCATTACTTTGTATATGTGAATTGCATGCCTAATTTCTCAGATTCAGAATTCTTTGGTTGCTACCACTTCACTTTCAGTAAAAGATATCTTTTCTCTAAACTAAAGAGTCTAAATATTTCTTTCCTGGATTTTGAATGGAGCTCCGCCTGACAATGTGTAGCTGTGTTTGTTTTTTTTACTTATTACTTAGACTTTAGCAAATGCATTTGCCAGTACATGTGCACATAACAAACAAACCAGGATTACATTAAGATAAAACTTGGCAGTAAAGATATCCTGCCAAAGAGAAAAGAGGCAACTTCTGTTTGGCCATATATAATCATGGTGGTGCAGTGGTTGGAATGCAGTATTGCAGGCTTATTCTGTTGATTGTCAGAAGTTCGATTTTGACCAGCTCATGGTTGACTCAGCCTTCCATCCTTCCGAGGTGGACCCGATTGTTGGAGACAATATGCTGACTCTGGAAACCACTTAGGGCTGTAAAGCACTATGAAGCAGCAAGTGCTATTCCTACATAGTTAACCTCTAGTGCATAACTGCTTCTCGTTGTAATTATTTATGGTTAGAGCGGGTACTTGTAGATTAGCCTACTGCTTCAACCCACATGCCCCAGATATTTTAAAACTAGGTTTAAGATGGCTTTTATAGTGTTTATGCTTTGCACTTGAGAATGCATTCTCATCAAGTATGCATAGTTTGATCGAAAAAAATGTGTTACTTTCTTTAACATATTCCTGTATTTACTTTCATTTTTCATGGAGGCCCATATTGTCATTTGAGACAAAATATTTTGGGTGACAGAGTTGTTGTGATGCTGATTTTGAACTAATAACTATTATTTTAATCCTCCTAAGAGGATTATCATCCTTCATCCATTCATCCTTCAGGGATGAATTTAAACATATGTGAGTGTCTGAAGTGTGCATTGATCAATCAATCAAATGTCATTTATGAAATGCAACTTAATTATGGTCAAATAGAGGAACAAGAACTGATTGAAAGAATGTTGTGAAATTATTTAAATCAAGTTCTCTGATTTAAAAGAGCGTTTAAATATAATGCTGAGACAAGTATAAATTATTTAGTTTCCTCTTTAAACTCAATGCCTGAGCAAGTTCTAAATAGAACTGGGGTTTTTAAAATGTTATTTTTAAAATGAAAAGCAAGAATACAGTATTGTGCTTCATGTCTTTTTGGGGGACAGCAGGAGAGAATATTTGATTAATCTAGGTCTATAAATCTGAGAACATTCCATTCAAAATATTATCAGTTAATTGGCATTCCTGCTTCCAGAAAAGTTTTAGCACTAAACTAGCTTTGGTTGCTTGTAACTCTCTATGTGAGCATCTTTTTATGTGAGCATAAAAATATTCAGATGTCATAATATTCATGGGGGCATGCAGTAATAGAAATGCATCATTGAATTGCATATGTTATTATTCATTTGTAAAAAGACTTAAAACGTCAATGCTTGGAATAGCATATACTGGAAATCAAAAGTATGATTTTAATTAACTTATTAAAACTAGTATTTCTAGTATTGGTAATTTTCAACTGCTGACTTGGCAGGATGATCTTATTCATAACCACTTAGAAGTGAGTCCTATTATATTCAGAGGAGTCCAAGGAAGTAGATTACCAGCTTTAAAATATCAAATCAGTCCCTGTAAAAGGTCTGAAAATACATGATTTGTTTGATTACCAGCTCATGAGATGTCGGCTGTGCAAGCTGAGCAGTTCTTTGGTTTCAAATGCTAAATGATATTTCACAGTGTCTAAGGGGTGTTGGAATGTACTTCTGGTTTTAAACTGCTGCCTTGTTCTTTCAGATTTCCCCCACCCCCCTTTATGGCAACTCTAAAACAGGCATAGGAATGCTTTATGAGTTGACATTTGGCTCCCCTCACTTCTTGAAGGTGACCTGTACAAAGCAAAAAAACAAAATTGAGCTCAGGAATAGGATTTACGGTTGTGATCCCCCCCCACAGGCTTGGTTAACACATTTGCATCTTTCCTGTAAATCATGCATCTGTGCCCCCCCTTCCCCACAGCTGTAGCAACATCGTTGGAAAAGATGTGTACCACTTAAGGAGTTGCATTCAGATGACACAGGTAGCCCTCAACTTATGACTACAATTGAGCTCAAAATGTATGTTCCTAAGAGTGACAGTTTAGTGAATTTTACCCCATTACATGGCCTTTCTTGCCACCAGTTGTTAAGTGAATCACTGCAGTTGATAAAATTAGTAACCCGGTTGTTAAGTGAATCTGGCTTCTCGTTGCCTTTGCTTGTCGGAAGGTCACAAAATACTGGTCTCGTGACTCCAGGACACTGCAACCGTCATATTTATGAATCAGTTGCCAAGAGTCTGAATTTTGATCATCTGACCATGGGGATTATGGTTGTAAGTGTGAAAAAATGGTCAAAAATCACTTTTTCAGTTCATTAAAAGAACTGTTGCAAGTTCAGGACTACCTTGTGTACAGGGTTATGGAGCGTTATAGGTACCTCCTGATAATCTACCTCTGCTTCCACCTTGGGCACTCAGCGAACATGTTGAGAGACAAGGACACTCATTTTAAAAATTATTCTTTTTTTCTGTAGAATTATGGCCTTGAAACAGACAACATGAAGAACTTGATTCTTAAGTTACGTGCTGCATCCAACAATCTGCAAAACTACATTGGCACTCGGAGGAAGAGTTCAAACTACGATGGAAATAGCTCACGCAAACCTCCTAATGAATTCCTTACCTCTGTGGTAGAACTCATTGGTGCTGCTAAGGCTCTGCTGACATGGCTGGACAGGTAGGAGTCTATACGCTGTTAAACTCAGCAAACAAAGAGGTAATTCATGTATCTAGGAGTGATCTATTCCTGGCGTATCAGAAAGATTCCCCCCCCTCTTCTTGGCCCATCCTTTTGACGAGGCAGACATTTGAGTGAGCCAACAAAAGTACTTTTTTTTGGTTTTATCTCCCTTGGATTCCCTTATTATATGAGACATTTCCAGTTAACATAGTTCACCCACAACAAGTGACCAAATTCTTTATTATGGTAACTAGGCTGGCTTTACATTTTGCAACTGATTCTTAAACAGACATATGGGAATATTCAGGAGATTGTGTGCAGTGGGGATTGTTCCCAGGTGAGAAGATGCAAGATTGCAGCCTGAAGTTCCTGTTTTCTCACCGAGGCATGAAAGGAGCCAAGTCAGAGGCCTAAAGAGAAATATATTGAGAGAAATGTCTTTACTTTGTAGCTAATATTGTAGATTACAGTCAGGGGTGGGCTGCTGGGGGTTCGCAGAGATTTGGGAGAGCCCCTAGCTAAGATTCTGTGCAATATGGAGAACCCCCAAACCCCACTCCTGGCTGGCCCCTCCCCTCTGAGGAGTCCCCATGTGGCCCATTTTGGATGCAGGTAAGTGCATGTGTGGAGGATCAGGGAGGATGAAAAATGGGCCTCCAGGAAGTTTGGGAAGGCCGGAAATGAGCCTTTTTCCAGCTTCCAGAGGGCCTCCAGAGTCGGGGGAGGACAAACCCACCCACCCTGCCTTGGTGCAGGAGGCCACGCCCACCAAGGCCACACCCACCCAGCAACTGGACAGAGAACCCTTTGCTAAAAGTTTTGAAGCCCACCATTTATTACAGTGTAGTGACAATTGCAGTGAAGATGACAAGTAGCTGAGAAGATCCTGCTAACATCTGAGATTTGGAGATAGCACAGAACTTCTTGCATCCTTCCAGCTTGTGAGACAGAAAATATAGAGGAGAGACATTCTGAGAGAGACTTCAGGGTGTCCTTCAGTTGGACTTTGTTCCCAGACTTGGATCATATTTATTGTTCCTTCATTTCTACCTGTCTGTCTACTTACGTACCTACCGACGTATCCAGAAAGCTGAAATGTCCTTTTGCAAGCAGAGAAGTACGCTTGCGTGTCTGATTGCAAACTACATTCAAAGATTAGGCTAGACATAACCAAACAAAGGCAAAAGAGTTAACATTCAGTATGACCATTGGTGTGCAACATTTGGAGGTGAAGCAGCCAGTGGTACTTTAGATCTGGCGTCAGCTCTCTTACTATACCTGTTGACTATTCCTTCAAGGAACTACTTCTTTTCTTTAACCAACAGCTGTGCAAACTTAGGAAAACAATTCCGTTCAGGAATATTCTTAATTCAAACATTTTCTGAAGTCCAAACCTTACCACGCCAGGGAAGGTTATGACTCCTTCAAGGAGCTGCAAAAAAGGTACAGCAAGTGCTAATCCTTAGCACTTTGATTGCTTCAAATCCAAACTTTCCACATATCATTTTTTCTTCTCAAGAGCCTTCTGAAGCCATTTATACTGAGTTTAAACAGTGTTCTGCAGAGGTCCCATTCAGTTTGTCACTCAAGTAAAATTGTTGTTTTGAGTACAAAGGGGCTGCAGGGAAATATCTTTATCTTTGCATTTTGCAGTATGTTCTTTTTTCTGTGTGTTCACACGCACACACACACACACACACACATCAGTAGGAAGTGGCAGGGCAAGGTACTATATATATACATAGACCAAACTTCATACTCACCAGCATTGATGATGTTGCTTACATCGTTGGGTAATTTTATTTATTTATTAAATTTATAGGCCACCTATCTCACCAATAAAGTGACTCTGGGTGGCTTCTAAAATAGTAAAAATATAAATATAAAAAGCGATAAAATTAAGAAGACTTTAATTTAAGAACTAAAACTCGGGACAGATGCCATGGGGTTGTTTCTTACAAGCAAATGCCCAAACTCAAAGAGTCCATGTTCTTCTTTCTCTGTATCATTTTTAACAAGAGCTGCTACATCAGAGAAGACTCCCCACTCCAGTTTAGAGTGTTGGAGGCATCCTGGTACAATTGTTTCCCCTGGATTTATAAAGAGATAGATGTTTCTGCAGGATGAAAGGCAGCTCATATACCATTGCTACCTCCCAAGCTGATTTTGTCTCTGCCTTAACCTCTCCTGCAGATACTGAGAGAATCAGGTGACTGGCTCTCTAAAAGGGCTTTTGTTTTCCTACCCATTTCTGTCTTAGAGTGAGATTAAATACAAATATTATCTTTAAAAGGTAACTTTGTATTTTAATGCAGGACCTTGCGATTCTGTGGGCTGTTCATAAATTGCTATGAGAATTGACATTCAAACCAAACGCATTCTGTGGATGTTGGTGTTCATTAATTTGTGTCCTTTGGTTTTGCTGCCAAGAGATAAGTGATGTTTTTGTCCCGAGCCTAGCTAAGCATTCATCTTTGTTTACCTTCTCCCACAGATCAGTCAGAATCATTTGTTCCTAAATGAAAAATGGAGCGAGGGGCAATTGGTGATGCTACAGCAGCGGGAGCATTTTTAGCCGCTTTTAATACGTAATTTGGGAGCAAATAATCTCTGGGGCTGGGCAGGGGTGTGATTCAACCACTGTAACAACTGTTTTGGTGAGAGAGTACTCCAAGTGCACACTTTGCACATGCATAGAGGGTTTGCTACTGACCTTATATTGCAATGGAACCGGGCCAAACCAGTATAATCCCACTCCTGGGGCCGGGATTAGAAGAAAATAGAAATACTTTAGTTAGTATTTAGTTAGAGAAGTTAAAAAATTTGGGTTGGAGTGAGAGGTCCTCAATGGTCTCTGAGCTTGGTTGTTTTCTTGCAGACATTTCATTACCCAAATATAACATCATCAGTGCTGCACATCAATGATGTTACCTAATTTGGGAAGAGGTGGTATTCAGCAGGTTCTGACCAGTTCTGGAGAAACGGTAGTGGAAATTTTGAGTAGTTTGGAGAACCGGCAAGTACCACCTCTGACTGGAGATTTTACAGTATCTTTCCCCTGCCATGCCTACCAAACCACACCCACAGAACTGGTAGTAAAAAAAAATGAATCCCACCATTGAATTTGGGTAATGAAATGTCTGCCAGAAAGCAGCCAAGCTCAGAGACCACTGAGGACCTCTCACTCCAACCCTAGGCTGCAAATATTCTCCTTTATTGATGCTTCCCTGTACACAGTATTTCTCATCCATGTCAATTTGAAAATGTGTGGACTTCAACTTCCAATGTGCTGTCTGGGGAATTCTGGAGTTGAAGTCCACACATCTTATAATCGACAAGGTTGAGAAACACAGTCTAAGAGAAAGGAATGAAATACACCAGATATATTACTGGTAGGGAAGCACTGGTTAGAACATTAAAGAACCATGCAAGATGGAGAGATTATTGACTTACTTTATAGATTCCCAATTATAGTTGTCTCAAGGACTCTTTTTGGTGAACAAAGGCTCATTGTACCATTAAGCCATCTAGTTGAGCTGATATTATACACCATTTTATGATATCACCCATGAAATGACCATAAAAAGAGTAAACAGACATGCACTACAAATAGCTACTATTTTCTGCTGGATTCCCTTCCCCCCCTCAACCCCCCCCCCCATTTCTTTTGCTTTTTTCCCCCCGTGATCTATAGTATATCACAGGAGTGAGTATACCTCCTCACATTTTGTAAATATTTAAGTATATCTTTTCATGTGACAACACTGGAGAAATGACACTTGGCTCTAATGTAATCCTTGGGTTATGAGTGGAATGGGAAGGCTCCATTATATTCATAACTGGAGGACTATCTGTATAGATAGGCCTGAAGTAAGATTTAAATGGAAGGAGACTGTAATTTATTGGAAGATTGCAGTGGGAGTTTACCTCGGATCAGAAAGCATAATCAGAGTAGATAGTACCAAGTCAAGATGTATGCTGTGGGTAGACTTCTTCAACTTAGACTCAACTGTTGGTGACCTCATGGACATTTTCATATAGGTAGTAATATGGAAATAGTTTGTCACTCTCTTCTGGATTTTTTTTTTTGGGGGGGGGTGGAGGTTGTATTTTTGTTCCTTCCCAGTTTAAATTTTAACCCTGGGATTTCTTTGTAGTCTCTTTTCCAGCTGTTGACAAAGTCCAGTATTGCTTAGCTTCCAACCTCAGACAGATACTATCCATGTGACTGTCTTATGTTTGTAAGAAAGCTATTCCCTATTCAGTTCCTGAGGTCAAGGATGATAGGGAGATCTGTTCCCAGTCAGAGGTCTGCTTCTTAAAACACTTTGTTAAAGACCGTGGTTGTAACTTGTTCTAACCAGAGTGAGAAAATACCTTTCTTTTCCCCTGGGTGACATCAATACTTTCTTAGTATTATGTGTTAGGTTAGTTTTTAAAAATAACTGTTAATCTGAACTGAAGTTTGTGCATTTTAACAAGCTTAGCTTTTCGAGAGTAATTACATACTTAGAACAATTGCTTCTATTTTTGTTTTTCCCTATTCATCTATGGAATTCCTTGTCATGCCTCATAAGTTTTGATCAATGTTTCACTGATCTCTGTAGCATATTACTAGGAGTAGCTCCCTTTTCTTTTTCCACACATAATACAGGTAGTCATTGATGTACAACTGTTCGCTCAGTGACCATTTGAAGTTACAATGGCACTTATGATCATTTTTCACACAATCATTGCAGCATCCTCATGGTCATGTGATTGAAATTTGGATGCTTGATAACTGGTTCATATTTATGATGGTTGCAGTGCCGTGGGGTCACATGATCACCTCTTGTGATCTTCTTACAAGCAAAATCAATGGGGAAAACAGATTCACTTAACAACTGGGTTACTAACTTAACAACTGCAGTGATTAACTGCAGAGATAAACAAGAAAGATTGTAAAATGGGGCAAAAGTCCTTTAACCTCTGTGTTGCTTAGCAGATGAAATTTTGGGCTCAGTTGTGTTCATACGTTGAGGACTACCTGTATGATGGTTGGTCTCTTGAGCTTGCAATGGCAGGAAAGGAAAGTCATCTTTAACCTTTAATGTAGGTTTTGGAAACTAAGTCAAGAGGAGTGTATCCTTTCCAGTGAGCAACTCCAGAAATATGGAAGTCAGGGGAAAGAACTTGTGCCAGAATTTTCATTTCTTCTGAACTCTTATTCCTAAATCCACTGCTTAGTTTCTGCACAAAAAATATTTTAGTTGGAAAACTAAAGTAAAACAGCCCTTGCTTTTTCTCAGATGTAGAAATCTTCAGCAAATTCAGCAAAATTGAAACTCTTGATTATAACTTATTGTAAAGTGATATGCTCATCGTGCACAAATCAATATATGATAATCAACACATAGTAGCATTGTCGTACAAAGTAAGCCTTTAGTAATGATTGTTGTTATTTGGACTCTTCTTTCCTTTAAAGGCACATTCTTTCTTGCCACAGGACTCCATTTACTGGAATAGCTGATTTTTCTGTGACAAAGAATAAAATCATTCAGCTGTGTTTGGATCTTACCACCACTGTTCAGAAGGTCAGTTAAGAGAGTGTGTATGTCTGTTCCCTTTTTCTGCTGTTATTCTTTCTAAATTTCCCAAAGGAATGCAGAATAGTATATGTACAGAAATAATTGTAATATAATTTTATGAGCAGCTTCGTGATACATGTGAGTTTTGGATTTTGTATGATCAGATCAAGCAGCTTTGGTTTAAACTTTTCCTTGGTATTGTTGTTTTGGTCTCCCAAAGCTAACACTATCATTTTTACAAGGATTTTTTTAATCAACTAGTTACTTAGGAATTTATAAATTATTATTAGATTTTTAATTCTAACAGTACCTTTGTAGCAGCTGTTTGTTGCTAATAACGCACCACTGTTAGAATAGATAAAAATGCAAGGCCTTAACATATCATTTTCTCCAGGTTTTTACTGGTAATACCTCTTAAGATAGATAGAATTTTTTATTGGCCAAATGTGGTTGGACACACAAGGAATTTGTCTTGGTGCAAATGCTCTCAGTGTACATCAAATAAAAGAGTCAAGAGTCAAGAATCATAAGGTACAACGCTTAATAATAATCATAGGGTACAATAAGCAATCAAATCATACTAGGGAACAGTCAGTAAAAATTGTTAGGATACAAGCAACAAGGTTATAGTCATACAGTCAAAAGTGGGAGGAAATATCTGAAAGGAAGGATGGGAGGATTAATAATAATAGTAGCGCAGACTTTGTAAATAGTTGGGCAGTGTTGAGGGAATTGTTTAGCAGGGTGAATACCTTCGAGGAAAAACTGTCCTTGTGTCTAGTTGTTCTGATGTGCAGTGCTCTATAGCATCGTTTTCAGAGTAGAAGTTGAAATGGTTTATGTCCAGAATGTGAGGGGTCTGTAAATATTTTCACAGCCCTTAATTTTTTTTTAAAAAAGGGATAGAATAGTATGATGCATACCATAAAAAGCAGTTACAGTCTGATGTAATTTATATATAGTAGCTCATTTTTGCTAGCAGCAACTTATAGTTGTGGGATCTATAAAACCAGAAGAGAGATAAATACACGGAAGGCAGCAAGAAGTGGAATAAAGAAGGTCCTTTACTTACAACCATTCACTTAGTGACAATTTGAAATTACAAAATCACTGAAAAAAAGTGATTTATGATGTTTTTCACACTTACAACTGTTGTAGCATCCCCAGGGTCAGATGATAAAAATTTGGTTGCTTGGCAATTGGCCTGTATTTATGACCGTTGTAGTGTCCCAGGGTCATATGATCCCCTTTTGCGATCTTCTGACAAGCAAAGTCAATGGGGAAGCCAGATTTATTCAGCAGCTATATTACTAACTGCAATACTTCACTGAATAATTGTGGCAAGAAAGACCATAAAATGGGGCAAAGCACATGTAACAACTGCATTGTTTGGCAATGGAAATTTGGGGCTCAGTTGTCACCATAAGTCGAGGACTACCTGAATATTGATCCAAAAAGAAAGGCAGAAAGAAATATGAGATGCATTCAAATGTAGAAACAATTTAGAGTCAGACTAAATGTAACAGCCGAAAAGATCCAATAAATATTTTAACTCACAGTTGGGTCGAAAAACCTGTCTCTGGATGTGTAGGGCTTATGGAAGCGATGACTAACCTTTTTGTCGTTGCATGCTGAAAGTGCGCCTGTGCACGCATGCCACACCCATAATGCAATGCACATCCCCCTGTACATGCATGCGCTCCCATCCCATGCTCCACCCCCCCATGGCATGCAGGCATGCCCCCTGTGCTCCCCCGTCCCCTGGGCATCCGCACGCCTCTCCTGCACACGCCCCGCACATGTGTGGCAGATACCCAAACAATCAGTTGGCTGGTAGGAGGTGCGCGCTTGCACAGTGGAACTGTGCTGTGGCGATGGGTCTCATGCCAGCAGAGATGGCTCTGCATGCCACTTCTGGCACATGTGCCATAGGTTTATCATCATGGGCTTATGGGCAGCAGTAGCTTCAATTTATTCAGTGACTGGTAACATTTGTTTTTTCCCCCAGCCATCCTTGTCTTTACTGTCACCTTTACTGTCAGTAGACACCCAGGATTAAAAAGACTATGCTCTAAATATAGGTATGATTATAGCTATTTTCAGCTGAAACCATCTTTCCAGAACTGGCAATTTTAGGATCTTTTCTTTTCCCAATAATGGCATGGTCATTTCCTCCTCTTGCTTGGATCAAGATAAATTATTTTAAGCTGTAACCAATTGGGGTGACTGCTGACAGAGGGCCCTCAGCTGACCAGGTGAGAATTTTGCCAGTGGAACAAGAAGTAAAGACTATTTTTTATCCCCTTAACCATGTTGTAATCAATAATCAGTAATCAGTAAAAAATATCAATAATGTAATCATAATAATTGTCAATAAACAGACAATAATTTTTTGTCAGAATATTGTATGTGCAGTAGGGAGAGGAAAATAGTCCCCCTCCCAAAAATCTACTTTCGTTGTCCAGTGATGGTTCAACGAGTCTTTCTCTGAGATGCAACACTTAATTGGGTGCAACCTTAAAATCTTGTGCTTGCTAGTATGTCTACTTTGCCATTCTGGCTCAGACAGTTCCTTAAAAGGAGAAGAAAGTGTAATCTTCTAATTCTTCATTGCTCCTGTTGAATGAGTGATGCCTTGTATATTTTCACGCTCTGCTGCATGTAGTCCTTTCAACCCAGTGTCTTTTGCAGATAATATTTGCAAAGCCAAATATTTTTCTATGCGAATCACATTTTGGTAGCTTTTGTGAGCAGATGAAGATAATAGAAGCACTCTGGATGGACGAGATGCAGAAAACTTCAACTGGAAGTCTACGTGTAACAAATAGGCCTTCCTACCCTTTGCTTGCTTCCCATTACTTCCCCTGTGTCCTTCAACTGGCAACACTGGTTTGATCAAACCTCAGTTGAGTGGGATTTGGCAATGAATCACTAAAGCTGCTACCTATTCTTTTTAAGCAGAAGATTATTTGCACATATATGAGGCCTTTATTTAGATGCAAATCATGATAATTTTTTTTTTTTTACATTGTGTGTTCAGAATATGGACAGGCTTTATTGTAGTTGTAGGGCACATACCTTACCTGTTATATTGAGTGCCTTGTTCCATTGTCCTGATCATTCCTGAACATCTCTGGTTAGAATTGCGAATACTTGCTTCTGAAACTCTGGAATGTGACCCGATTTGGATTATGGAACATCTGCAAGAAAACAACCAAACTCAGAGACAACCAAGGACCACTCATTTCAGCCCTGAGCTTTAAGCATTCTCCTTTATTGATGCTTCCCTTTTTCTTTGACTTACAGCAATGTTTCTCACCCGTGTCAATTTAAAGACTTCCAGCATGCTGTCGGAGGAATTCTGAGAGTTGAAGTCCACACATCTTAAAATCAATGTTGATTTTAAGTTGCCAGTCTATTGAGGAATTAATAGTTTAACTTTATGCTTCCTTGAACCAACTATTTTATTTTATGTGAGAAAAGGCTTTGATTAAATGGCTTATAAAAATATTTTAAAACCAACAGTTAAGCTTCTGGAGAGATTTAGATTTTTGGATCATTGTAAAAAAACTTCTGCATTGTCCTCTATGCTCCAGACATATTTTACTGACTGTACAAATCAATCAAGTTAAAATTACAGTTTGATGCTATATAAGGATCTTCCAGTAATAGAATACGTTCTTTTCTTTTTAAAGGAGTGCCTTGTAGCTGAAATGGAAGATAAAGTTCTCAATGTAGTAAGTATAAATGTTTATGTTTAATTCATTTTTTGAATTCCTTTCTGTTAAGAACTTTTTTATGATTGAAAGCAGCTTTACTTTTACGAAGCTCAATAGAAACAGCAGGCATCTATGGCTCCTTATTGCATAGTTTCCAGGCTTATCTAATCGCCTAAAATGAAAAAGTCCAAACTATTTTTAGAGGATCCAAAAGCCCTGTTTTGATATGTAGCTTGCTTCGTTGAAAGCTAAAAATGGGACAAAGTGGAGGCTACATTCAAGCATTTCCCTACATTCTTTCTGCTGCTGATTCAGTTTGGTTTTCATCTGCTCTGAAATGCAAATACAAGTCTGTACATTATCCTGAATTCCAGCTCAGTTGATAGCATTTTTTGTTTCTCAAAGAAATGTACATAGATTCTCATCCTGTCATTGCAAGATTCATGACTAAATACACCAAGGTTGAATATGAAGAGGATATTGGCCCATTGGATGGGGAGTTTGTGTTTATATTCCTTTTCTGTGTGAGCAGAGAAATTTCAGGACAGGAAATGGAAAACAATGGAGGCTGCTTGTAGTGTGACCCACAAAGCAAGCAAATGAAAGATTCTTGTCCACTTGCATTGTTTCTGCTCTTCCTTCAATCAACTCAACTCTGCTGAGTTTCAGGAGAGCTGTCAAACCTGGCTTTTTAATAGAACTATAGATCTGTTGTAAGTTGGGGACCTCCAGCCTGTATTGTATTTGGATGCTGATTGTTCTTTCAATAGCCATCGTTGTCTTTGTAGCAGTCTGTTTTGAGGCCTCCAATGGAAGTATGAGGAGAACAATTTTCCTTCAACAGAGCTCACTGTTCTGAGGATGGACAATACATTACAACAGCAGGAAAATGCTCTTTTGAATTGGAAGTGATGTGAAAGGGGAATTTTCCAAATACATTAGAGGCAGTCTTGTGACTGGATTTGGGATGTAGTGACCTGCGTTCAATATTTTGTAATGGTTAATCATTGCTTCCTCCTTTTGACATGAATCAGGCTGTGTTCTTTGATAAGACCTTCCGCCTGCCAAAGAGATGGTGAGGACTTCACAGGATCTAAAAATACTCACACCCCCATTCAAAACAGAACAATTGTTGATTAACCTCCGTAAAAAAAAATAATCCATACGCCCTTCTATTTATGCATTATGGTTCTTTCAGTACTCTTACTTTTTATAGTAACATTGTTTGGTGTGAGAGTGTAAGTGTAATTGCTTTCAACAACTGTGTTCCAACGACATGAGAAGCTTATAGCTTACAAAGCATCTCCATACAGTTCACTGGCTCCATTTCACTGCCCCATATCCCTTTCTGGTCTAGTAGCCATGATTATTTAATTAGTGTCATAGTGTGTGTGTTGGATTGGTGCTTTAGAGGTGCTCCTGACACTCTTCCTGCATCTGTAGTAACATTCCTAACAAGGAATATTATAGGTTTTGGCTTTGGGGCAATTCTCCCGAATAGTACGTAAGAATCAAATTCCAACAACATTTGTATACACTGTTTCTGGCTTTTGCAATATGAGGTGCCCGGAATGAATATTACTGAGTCTGTAATTGTTTGTACTAGATGCAAGACACAGATAAATGCTGTTCCTCTAATAAATTATGGAGTTGGAACTTGCAACAATACAGATTTGAAATCATATGTGTTTATTGGGAAATAAGGGATAAGAACTGGAACTGATAGCAAGGAGAAGCTGGAAATACAAGGCTGGATAGGTATTACATAAGTGTTGGAGAATTTCAATTGATTGATTATTGGGATTAATAGATTATTCTGACTGACAGTGGAGATGCACATGTAGGGTGAGTGCAATCATTTGCTATGGTGTGCTGTAAATAAAAAAAGTATCTTTTCTTCAACTTTTGGGATGTTTATATTTATAAATTGACTTCAGTGGATCTCAGAACTCATTCTTTTTGATTATTCCTTGATTTACTGAAATAATGTTTCACAAGGATCTTTGAAGCTTTTTTTCTTACTTCACTGTTACAATATTCCTTTTATGTCTGACAATATTTAATTTTTTTCAATTTTCAAATGATTTGACCATAAACATTCTACAATATACACAATTATACTATGCACATACTGAGACATGATCCAACATCCAAACCTGGACCTATGCTCTGATGCTTTCCCTCTAGTTTTCTTCAGTGATGTTTTGTTTGCGAGCCCATTGAATAATTGCAGCCTCATTCTATTGATTTTATCCTGTTTTGCCTCATACATATATAACCTTTGCATCATCTTGAAGTGTGAGATGATGTGGAAATAATTCAGTTTATTATTCAGTGATAACATTGTAGATGTTGATTGTGCAAAGATGCATTCTTTTGAGAAGACTCTCTTGGTTTTTCCTTCCTGTACATTCTACAATTGTGTCAAATATTTTTTCACTTCCCTGTTCACTGCTGCCTTTCAGTGTTCTTGGCTAGTAGTAACTTTAGACTTATATATCACTCCATAATGCTTTACAGCCCCCTCTAAGCAGTTTACAGAGTCAGCATATTGCCGCCAACAGTCTGGGTCCTCATTTTACTGACTTTGGAAGGATAAGAGGCTGAGTCAACCTTGAGCTGGTCAGAATCAAACTGCTGGCAGTCAACAGAGTTAGCCTGCAAAACTGCATTCTAGCCACTATGTCACCACCATGGCTGCTTTTCCTTATTGACAGGAGGAAAACTCTGCTTAGATCTTTCAATTGAGCATTCTTTTTTTGTGTAAATAAATTTTATTGATTTTACAATTAAAACAGACCAACAATGTATATATAAATGTAAGAGAGAAAAAGAAAAGAAGAAAATAGAAAGAAAAAGATAGAAAACAATTAAAATACATTTTCATCTTCAACAGTTTGTGAGACCTCCTTTTTATTCTTATTTTATGCCATATACACACTTAATCCTTACATATATCTGTATATCACTACTACGATTCTATCCTACCCTCTTTTGCCTTTTAGCGTGAAATCTATCTTTGGCCTATCAATTTGTACCAGCAGTTCCAGCTGTTGTAGTATATTGAAGTGTCTTTATTTTTTAATGCTAAGGTTAATTTGTTCATTTCTGCACAACTTGAAATTTTTTGAATAATCATCTCCTCTGATGGAACATGAGGCTGTTTCCAACATTGTGCAAAAGCCAATCTGGCCGCTGTCAAAATATGTATTATTATATATTTCACTTTTTTGGGTATTTGTTTATCAAAGATCCCTAATAGAGCATTCTATGACTGTTAATATTTTCTCACATTAATTTGGGAGAGCTTTTTAGTTCAGAAGGAAAGGCATGTGTCTAGCGGAAAGAATCATATATTAATATCTTAGCTGTTCAATATATGTTCAGAGTAGGGAAGGGAAGAGATTTTCCCTGTGATTATGATCTGTGGTTGTATATTTTTTTAAAAAATTGTATACTGTGTATTTGATGGAAGAGAGAAGTTTGATTTTTCGTCCCCATTTCATACTGTAAATATATTGCCGAAGCAAAGTAAATAGCAACTGAGAAGCAGGGATCACAACAGCAAAATTCCACAATGGGAAGACTTTGTTCTTCATGCCTTTCTAAATCAGCTTCTCCTTGCCCAGCTTCAGTTTGCTCTAATTTTGATTGCACCCCCCTCCGTATGTATCGTTAAATTTACATCTCCGAGCCAAATGTTTGGGATTCCAAACAAGGCAATAAAATGTTCTTTTCATTTGAAATATGCATCCATATTTGGAAATCCTAGGCAACTTATCATCTCATTATTTTTTTCTCCAAAATTTTATTGATTTTTAAAAAACAAACATATACAAACAAAACACATAACATAAAAACATAAAACATCTTTTTTAAAAGCAGCTTGATCCCAGGTTACATCTCTTCATACAGACATAAATTCAAGTTCATGCTTACTTTTATATACTATTCCATATCTTATTACCATTCTATATTTTCTATATAGCTTCTCCCCTCTTTTCACTCTCTTAGTTCTATTTTATTTCATCTCAATTTAAGTCATTATAGTTATATCCTTTGTCTGTCCTATTTCAGCTGTCTATTATCTTTTCTCATTAACACAAAATTTCTCCTGTAATAACTGATTGGAGTATGGCGCCTTTATATCTTTCCCCTAAATTTAACACTTAAAATAATACATAACTTTCATTCGGATTCTTAAACATTTTATACATTCCTTTTCAAATAAGTATCATACTTCTATGGGAACACTTATACATTTTACATAGTTACTTCCCTCCCATTTCACTTATATTTTAAGACATTGTGTAATTAAAATGTTCCCATTCTTTCTTAAATCAATTCTCTCATATTTCATTTCATTTATTTTGTTCAAAAAAGAAGAGATTTTCACTAAATTACATTGAATATTTTATCCCATTTTATAATCATATGTTGTTCCAAATTTTCTAACATTATTTCTCATACAAATACAACAATACAGTCTTATGTACTTTTACAGAATCTCTTTTTCAGTTATATTTTTACTCATTATCTCAAAATAAGTCCTGTTTCTTTACAGCTTATTTCAAACCTTTATAGCTTCTCTTCCCTTCCTTCCTCCCTTGCTTCTCCACTCTACCCTTTTTACCCCCTTGTCTCTTCATCTTCATTTCCCTCTTCTGTATTCCTCTTTTCTGTTGCTTTCTAACATTATATCTACTTTTCACCTTATTTTTCCCTTTTCTGGTTGTTTTTTTAAGTCTTAAATTCTCCATTCTCTTTCCCCCCTTTCCCCTTTCTTCCCCAGATAAAGTTACTTGTTCATTAAAGATGGCTTCTTCCTTATCCTAATCTTCTTGTTCTTGTAGCTTCTTATGAGTAGAAATTGCCATTTCTAAAAAATGAAAAACGGAGCCAAAAGAGCCCTTCCCTTCTTGTTCCTTTTCTTTGTATTTTTTGAATTCCATTTTCAATTCATCCACCAATGATGCCATTGTAGAATTTTTTTAAACAACCACCCAAATGTTTTTAATCCTTCAAATATAGTTTCCAAGAGTCCCAAAATCACTAATTAGTCCAAATACACACAAGCTGTTTTGTTTTAACACTTTCTTCTTTTCACACTTTCTCTTCCTGGGGTTGCAGTTCAGTTACAAAGTTCCAATTAAAATGTATCTTTTGGAAATCTTGTTACAATTTAGTTTTAATCTTTTAGATTCCAAGCAGTCTCCTCCAGCCAAATCTTACTCTTATTCTTTTCCTCTCCCTTCCCACTTACAGCAAAGAAACAAAAGTTTTTTCAATGATCAGAAATCTCTATTGTCCCCTTGGCTTTAATTTTCCCATTTAATTACCTGGTGATGCCAAAGAGGGTTTTTCCGATTTCTCATTCATCTGCTGTCACTGTAAGGAAGGAGAGTGAGAAAAAACTAATTTTCCCTTTTCATTTTCATTCGCTGCCTCTAGATCTTCTTTGGGAGCGATGTATCTTTTTTAAAAATTTAAATTCCAGGAAGTCTTGAATGTTGCTTCCTATCCCGGTCAGCCAAATATTCCACCTCTTAGCTTCCTCCTGCACATTCTTTTCCAGATGAGTGCTTCTTTGTGGCGGCCATTTCAGACTGCCGCTCTTACTGCCTTCAGAAAAGGGAGTTAAGCCAGCTGGGGAGAGGAGATGCGGCTCCTCTCAAGCCCTGCCGGGTCTCCCCTATCTTCAGCCACCTCTGCGGGGTGGCTTTGGCCCTGAAGCCAGCTGGCTCGGGGCACTCCAGCGGTGAGCGCAAGCAGAAACCGCGCACGATCACGGATTCCTGCTGCCACCGTAGCCCTGCACACCGGAAGTCGGGCATCATCTCATTATTTTTGAAATAAGCAAATACTATAAATATTAAAACCTAAATATTAACATTGCCAACTCAAACAGAAATACATTTAAATTTTATTTAAATATTACATGCTTAATAATGAATTTTTCTTGACATATTTTAGGAAATAATTTGTACAATTTAATAACTATTAAGATAATTAGACGAACTTTTTTTTTCTTTAGATGATAAAATCAGGTTTTTGGTTAATGTTTGTGACCAATCTTTTGGAAAATGTTCTCATCTAACTTGATTTTTCTCCAAATGTGATGAGATTGCAAATCCAGTAATTCCTAGCTATTATCCCTGCTGATTGGATATTTCCAGTACTGTACAATGGGCATAGGGAAGGGAAAGCTGACTTAGATACAGGAGAGGAGAATCTCCTGATTAATTCAGGATTTTCAGGTTAATTGGACTCAACCTGTATGTTATAATTTGTCCCAGAGGATTATTCTGGGATTGTAAGATTTTTTAATATTATTTAATAATATTATTTTAATATTTTTTAATAATATTACTTTAATGTTATTTACTGTCTTGCACACTTGTGAATGATAAACAGTTATAGCCATTTTGAATCATTTATGTCCAAAATTAAAAAGGACTTGAATCATGGCTACAGAATTTTTAATCTGAAATAAAGTACCAGAGCTTTGTTACCAATGGAGCTAATGAAAATTAACTTTGAGCAGATGCTGTATCCTATGAATCTGGAACTAGCACTAAAGTGATTTTAATTTAGGTTATTAATTTCTTTGTTGGAGGGGCTATCCATGAGACCAGCATCCCACTTCCTTGAAGCAATGATGTTAACACATTCTTAATTTAGGTGTTATTTTGTTCGTTGGAGGGGCTGTACATGAGAGCAGCACCCCACCTCCTGAAATAATGTGTAAATCTTGTTCTTATTCTTTTCTAGTCTAAAGTTTTGAATGGAATCTGTGATAAGACAATCAGGTCAACAACTGATCCGTTGATGAGCCAGGGTGCCTGTCTCGAAGAAGTCCACCTAAGCAATATCAAACCTGGGGAAGGCTTGGTAGGAAGATTTGCATTTCCTTACTCTTTTAAACTACTCCCAGTTATTACACTTTAAAATTTATTTAAAGTAACAAAGTCGACTTTATTTTCCCAAAGCGGACAAGGTAAAAAGAAAGTCAAGATGAAGGCTACAATCGCACAATTGAAATTCTGCCCATTTTTTATATGCATCTTGTCCACAACATGTATGCACATATGAAAAGAAGTGGGCCACTACCTTGACATTTCTCTTTCATTGTTTACCTTTCTCTCTCTCACACTCATACAAATACACATAGAGAAAGAGAGACAGAGACATTCTTATCTATGACAGTATTGAGATGAAGGAGAGACAGCAAACACCCTCTTTATTAATTTTAATAATCAGTTTACATTGCAGTCTGAAATATAAAAGCTGTAATTGTTCATGTCCAGAACTTTAACAATAGGGAATTCCACATGATGTATCCTATTATATACAAGAGAACAGGGAAAAACTTAAAATAGGTTTCTTTGCATTGGGCCTGAAACGTCATGGAATCCTATTAAAATTTGTCATTGCAAAAAATATAAATATCAAGACAGGATTGTGTTATTAATATTAAAGACTAATTATATTAAAATTATATTACAAACCTCTGGGTAGTCTATGCTCTAGCTTTGAAAAACATCTTAAAAAGCTAACTTTGATAACCAGCATGTATGTTTTGAAGAGTTTTCTAGGCCAGGGGTCGCCAACCTTTTGGACCTCGGGGACCACGAAACTCAATTTTAAATTCAAGTGTGGCTTGGTGGTCATGTGACTGGCTGGGCATGGCTTGTATGTAAATATTATAAATATTTATATAAATATTGAATTTTTTATAAAAAAAGAAGCAACTTTTACCCAAAAGCAGGCAGGCAGATTGAGTTGCTCACAGAATCATTCAGTGATCTATCTGACATCAGCTAGCTCAGTTTGTCACATAACATTTGCTTGCAAGCAAACTCACAAAATTAATTCACAACACACCATGTATATAAATATTGATTTTTTTTATAAAAAAAAGAGCAACTTTTACTCAAAATCAGGCAAAGCAGTTAGGCAGATTGAGTTGCTCACAGATTCATTCAGAGATCTATCGATCTGTCATCAGCTACCTGAGTCTGTCACATAAAATTTGCTTGCCATGAGTCTGCACTGAATACTAGAACCTTCAGTCCTAAGGGAGGTTTGGCTGTGCTTAAAAGTAGAGCCAAAGATCTAAAGACTAGCTAGAAAGCAAGAAATCCAACCATTTCTTGCTTCCAAGCTAATCTAAATCTCCCGGCACAGCAGAACAGATGATGGTCAGAAACAAAAGGAAAAATAGCAACTTAGCAGGCAAGTTTTCCAGGTAAGGAGTGAATGGGCAGGGAGGGTTCCCGCGGGCCATGTGGATGGCGCAGCCTTGTGTTCCGGCGCAGCTTGGATTAATTGCTTTGGGGGATGCTCTGAGGGTGACATTTCTCTGTGGCCCACCAACATTTTCTCACAGAGCACCAGTGGGCCATGGCCTATTGGTTGGCGACCGCTGTTCTAGGCTATATTCAGACTAAAGATTTTCAGCCAGTCCCACAAGACTCACACTCATTTTGCGTCCCTCATCTAAATATTGAAATACAAATATGGTATATTTATTTTATTTATTCATCACTTACATTTATATACTGCTTTGATATATGATTCAAAGTGAATTTGAGCATAACAAGCAATGCATATAGTATGTTATAATAAATCAAAATTTAACAACTTTTATAAGCAGATAATTTTATGCTTATTTATTCATAAGATTACCTAATGCCGCCCAATTCCAATCAATAATAACAAAAGTAGGAGTAAGTACCGCCAGCACAGATTCAATAAAACAATACCATCCCAAAACAACATGAGGGACACTGAGGGAGATGGGTGATTCAAAAATGTGAAAAATAGATAAATAAAACATGAAGCAACCTTGACTAAACATAAAGATTTCTTTTTATTCCCCATGTTAAAGATGAAAATAAACAATTGTTCCCTTCAGCCATTCAAGAATTTTCTCTTTGTATTGTTCTCCTAAGAAATAAATTGAGATTACTTTTCCTTCTTGATTGATTTAGAGGATCTTGGTGTTAAGTGGTTTTTGTTTGGATTCTCACCTCCATAGGTAGGAGGTGGTTCTCCCCCCCCCCTTTCCCCCCCAGCCCCCCTCCAAAAGGAGACTATACTCTATTTACACAATTCAACAGGACTGGTTTGGGGCAGGCTCCAGCATGGTATTATAAACCACGCTGTTCCTCAGAAATAATTGTCTGAAAAACATTTGAGGTATAACTGTGGATGTGCTTTAATTATTCTTATGCTTATTTTATCTTTCCATTTCTCAATTTAGGGAATGTACATAAAATCCACTTATGATGGTTTACATGTTGTTACTGGGACAACAGAAAATGTAAGTATTTTTAATGACTTCATCAAAGGGAAATTAACATAAACTATTTGTGATAAAGTTAAACCCAAGGCAAAGCCTTTTTTAAAATAGTGGTTTTATTTAACATTATAATTAAAAAGATAAGAACTAATAGAAACTGGAAAAAGTGGAGAAAAGAAAGAATAGAAAAGAAATAAAAAATTGGAATCTATAAAGAAATAACATTTTCCTTATATAGATATATGTGTGTGTGTATACACATACAATTTTAGTAACTTATTTAGCAATTTATATATTTAGTAAATTATCACCTTTTCCCCATATTCCATCTCTTTATACATAAATCTTTAAAACCTTGACATTCAGTCCTGATCAGCAGAAGTCCATTAAAGATCACCAGAGACAACAGCATATCTATTTTAATCTTGGTCAAATAAACACACTTTATATTTCTTTATTTTACTTTATTTAATATTTTTCTTTTTCTTCTCTTTATTTTTAATAATGTTGATCCTTAATCCCCCTTCAGAAATGTCCTTGAAGTTGATTTCTTTTCATTTTTTCCTTGTTCCATCTTAACAAAAAAATTTAAAAGTTTTTAATAGGTTTCTTTTGTAAATCTAGTATAAGAAAGTTATCCAGAGCATTCTTTAGTCTGTTAAGCCATCAGTCAGTTTCATTTGTATATCCAGTGTAGTGTCTCCTTACATCATTTCCACAGCCCATAGTCATTTTAAAATCCACTTTCAAATCAGTCTCAATCCTATCCTTTAAAATGTGTTCCTTTTCCATATCGTCTTCCAAATGAAGTCCTTAAATTTGTATGTATAGGAAACTCATTTGGTATAGTAAATCTTGCCATTTGAAGGTTGATAAAATCTGAAAAGCAGTTAACAAGCAATTTCCAAAATTGGTTAAGATAGGAAGTATTTGAATCCTATGATCATAAAGGCTCAAAACCACAGTTTGGGCAAAGATTGAGATCCCTCATCTAGAGCTCTAAAGCTGCTGAAGACCACCATCATCTGGAGTACTTGTGGACAACAGAATCCTGAAGAACTGGTCCATTATTGGATCTTCAGTCCATTGCAGTCATCAGCTCCACTGTTTTCAGTTTGCCATTTCTCCTCCCAAAAGTGGCAAAAATGGGATAGAAAGCAAATTCTTGTTATATTTTCATTTATTTTGTTTTCATAATATTATTGTATTACTTACAGAGGTAATTTAGTATGTTCATGATATTTGTTCTGTATCCACCCTTTAGTTCAGTTTTCTGTATGCAAATTAGTAAAAGTGTTTCTAAATGATACTTGGGACTGGAATTCCCAGAATGAGCAAAATGCTCAGAGTGTAAATGTTTGGAATAGGAGGCAAAATGACCAATAGCCTCACTGACTGGGGAGAATGGGGATTGTAATCCAATTCTATATATGCAGATCAACGGGACAGGACAGGGTAGAGAAGTGAATCACAATCTTTTTGTTCAGGCAAAACTGGAGCTCATAATTAGTTTCCCCACCCATTACATATATATATCTCCATGACTTTTCCTTTTCAATTCCAGAGGCGCTTTGCATTTAAAGAACTCTCTTTCTCTTATTTTAATAAGTTTCTTTGATTCCCAGGAAGCATTGGACTTTCTATGCCCAGTGTAAATATCCTGCTGGTAGTTCACTCTCTTCCTTCTGAAAACACCAGCAGGATATTTAGACTCGGCATAGAAGAGTCCAATGCTTCCTGGGAATCAAAGGAACTTATTAAAATAAGAGAAAGAATTCTTTAAATGCAAAGCGCCTCTGGAATTGAAAAGGAAAAGTCATGGAGATATATGTAATGGGTGGGGAAACTAATTATGAGCTCCAGTTTCAGTTTTGCCTGAACAGAAAGATTGTGATTCGCTTCTATACCCTGTCCTGTCCAGTTGACCTGCATATATAGAATTGGATTAAAACCCCTATTCTCCCCAGTCAGTGTGGCCATTGGTCATTTTACCTTCTATCCCAAACATTTTAAATACCTAAGCAATGCATATGTTCAAATCTTTCTCCTAACCATGCCAAACTGGGTTTTTAGAGGTACTGTTGTTATGCTTTCTGTTTGAAAGAACTCAGTGCTAGGAACCTTAGTCGGCATTCCCAAGCATGTAACTTTCTTTTTTTGGGTTTCCAGATCTCTGCTGAGAAATCATGTTGCTAAGATAAAGTGTCCTTTCCCTTCTTTGTAGCAGTATAATGACAGCGCCTTGCCTCTGGTGGCTTCCTGTCATTTGGTATCTATCCAGCTGTATCTCTGACATAGCAGCTCTTAATGCCATGGAGAGATGTGTCTGATTCCTGTCAGGTGACGGGATTTCCAAGTTGTTTTTTAATGACTTTTGATTTCCTGCTTTTGGTGGGAATGTTTTGACCTAAACAAAACTTTTCAGTCACTTTCCAAATCCTGGTGATAAAAGCTGAGTGTGCTCCCCCTCCCTTTTGTTTATTAACAAATTCTCAATTCAGAAAGAATGGGATTTGGATACACAACGTCTACAATTGTCTGTTTATAGAGAGATTGGCTAAGTCCCTCAAAGGAATGTGGTTACAAAGAAAAGGAAGTTATCTTGGAGTCTGTATGTTCCCAAAGTATCTCCTCTCTTTCGCCAGAGCTTCCATTTGTGAAAATGCAGCATGTATAGTTTTGCCTCTAAATGCTGATGTGTAAGATAGGAATGCCTTAGATCAGTCCGATGACATTGGGAGATCTCTTTCCTAGTAAGATTTTTCCATCTCAGGTGGCCCGAAGGGGATTGTCTTGCCCTGCATTGCACCTGATAAGGGAACAAGGGAAATGAGCCATTTGTTTCAGCTGATTTTGAGTCACATGGGTCAAATCAGGACCATTTTGCACTCTCTATGATGTGAACTGTCAAGAGAATCACTGGGCCAGATTTGCAGCCACAGAGCCATTTTAAACAAAGACCGCAGCACTGCTTTCCTTGCAATGTAGAACTGAGCAAAAATTCTCCTAATTCTCTTACTAACTTTGCCAGCACAGCAGAACTTTTTCCTCTTCATCCCATACCCTGATGGGAACCTCTCTGCAGCAGACTTTAAAGGCACATAAAGGAGTTCTGGAATGATTTCCCTTCTGCTTCTTCAGTAAAAAGTATTTTCCATCATCATGAGATGTTGATTGACTCCAATGCTGCCTGCTAATAGAGAATCAAATAATTCACCTCTTTTCTTAGGATATCTGGACTATCAAAGTTTTTAACACTTCTCTCTTTCAGGTTGTATATTGTTGGGAATTGAGATAAGTGGCTTCATTCCCTCTGCTTGAGTTGCCTAATTAAGTTTCAGGTATCTTATTAGAGAAGTAGAAAAAGAATTCTACAGACTGAAATGACCTCCCTCCTCTTTTTCCCTGTTCAATTGCTAACCTTTGGCTCAGTGTAAGAAAAGTCCTATTTGGTTTTTAACAATTGGCTAGCTATTTAATGACTAGTTAGTTGTAGGGAGCTTGCCTTTGGAGGAGACAGCTGTAGCTCACCGAAACACCACAGACATTTCCATTTATATAGCTTTTCTGCCAAGGATGTACCATCTGAACGTTTTTAAATTAGAAGTATTTGTTCACTTTGTTTTTATACTATGTAGTCTCCTGCTGATCGGTCTCAGAAAATCCATGCTGGGGACGAAGTGATTCAGGTGAATCGCCAGACAGTGGTAAGTAGACGACCACAGCAAAATTGGTTCAAAAGATACCACCTAGAACCAAAATTTAGTCTGATTTATTATTGTATTCCTTTATTTTTATTTTATACTGAAACACTGTTTTATCTTAATGCATTTAGGAGCAAAACCATCTGTTAAAGAATGTAATGTCAAAAACTACTTTGGTTTTAAGAAAAATACAGGTTTGAATAGTTCTTGTTTAAAAAAAATAGAGATACTTAGAGGAATACTATTCATCTTGAATGTTGGCTGTTGGGAACATTTCATATGACTTTATCCAAGTGAAATGTCTAAGATCATCATAAATGCAGCCTCTGGCATCTTTACAATTACAAATCATTCCAATCATGATGAATAGTAAATGATAAATTTTTATAAATATATTTCTATTTAGGAGAATTAGCATTTTATCAAGAGAAATATTTCCACTTCAAAGAAAAGATTCCTATTCATCCCTTTACAGTTTCTCTCTGCTGTATGTGATTTTTGTGGCTCTGCCAGTTGCAAGCAAGAGATGTTGTCTGCCAGACTACAGCATTTTGAGCAATATAGTCAAGCAGCACAAACACTAAACATTATATTCTTGGCCAGTAAAGCAAAAGAGATTTTGTGCCTTTCCAATATAACCAAGGGTACACAGAGGGCTTTGGAAGAAAAGGAATTTGGTTGGCAATTTCCAATTTGAAATTGTATTCAGGTTTAATTGCCATCATCATCCCCATCGTTATTTCTCCTTATTTCTCCTTTGCCCTAGGATAGGAGGAATTGTTCCCTGTTTATTATTTGCTTTCCCTAGCCTAACAGTAATCATAGCCTCTACCAGAAAAAGAAAAATGAAGATGATATGGCTAGAAGAAGGCAAAATTAAAATCTACTTTTTTCTTGTATGGGCTCGTTTTTTGCTTCTGAAAATGTCCAAATACCCCGAATGCTTATAGAACTATTGGAGGTGGTCTTTTAAGAAAAAAAGATTTAATATCCTTAGGAAAACTGGAGAGTGTTTGTTGGTGGAACACTTCATCTTCCACAGGAATTAATCATATCTACCTACTTGGGTTGATATAGACCCCATAGATATATTATTTTGTTCCACAACGGATCTTCCTCTAAAGCCATTCAACATTTGACAATCACGGGGTTCAGAGAGACAGTATAGCTAAGACTAACGGTATTTGTCCATAACTGTTTCATCTCAAAGAAGAAGACTGTATCCATTGAGACTTTGCACTTACACTATTGAAAGCATGCCAAAAAAACCCATAGCAATGGGAAACATTTTGACTTTCTTCTGATGTGTTGAAGATGCCCTTATTTTAAATTTGATTCTTAAATTGGATTTAATGAAACAATTTATATGTTGTGTATTTAAAAGGTGGGATGGCAGTTGAAGAATCTTGTGAGGAAGCTCCGTGAGAATCCTTCTGGTGTTACTCTCCTAGTAAAGAAACGCCATACAGGCTCTTTTAATTTTACCCCCGCACCACTTAAAAATCTGAGGTGGAAACCACCACTTGTACAGGTATACCAAGTTTTTGTTTCCCTATACACACACACACATTTTGCTCCATAATTGATCATGTGTGACAGAACTTTTTAATTATATTTTACTATTATGCAAGCTACCTTGTGTTTTACAAAGTTAGGGTGGGATAGAAATGTCATAAATACAGTTTCATACTGAAAAAAAATATAGTCTTTTTTTTCACGTTACCTTATTCCAAACTTACAAAAAAACGATCTGTTTAAACATGCAAAATAAGCACTTGATAGAGTCCTTATTGAATTGTTCTTTTTCATATTGCTACTGGTTGAAGTTGTTTGATATCTGGTGATCTTTACTTTAAAAACAAAAGTAAAAAATAGCTTCTCAGAACATGAAAAATTAGATGTCAGAAACTTAAGATTTTAAATTAGCAGTGATTCTTATATTCCAATTTTCCGTATACAGTTTTGAGGACTGCTTTTTTTATTTTTTAATCACTGGCATTTGACCCAGTGATCTTTCATCTACATACATTCCTGCAGGAAGGACTGTCCTGCATAACAGAGTTTTGAATTGCTTATATCTCTATTCCCCTATTTCCTTTGGAATCACTTAAAATGCTTCAACTTTGATCTCAGAAAATAAAAGGAAAAAAAGGAGTCAATTCTAATAAAAGCACACTTAAAAATGTATACTTATCTGTTTGTTATAGATTATAATGGAATGTGGAAATGAAGCAGCCTCTGAGATTGAAACTTGTCCTCAAACTTGGCGACTTTAAGACTTGTGGACTTCAACTCCCAGAATTCCCCAGCCAGCCTGGGGAATTTTGGGAGTTGAAGTTCACAAGTCTTAAAGTCGCCAAGTTTGGAGATCCCTGTTTTAGAGTATCATTAGTTCATTAAAAAAAATTTCAATTAAACTAAGAAGATGATTTATTACACGTTTAAAAAAATCAGTATAAAAAATACAATATAGTAAATACAAATCAACCCACTCAAATTAGCTCAAAACCTAGTAAATAGATGCTAATTCTAAGATAACTAAGACAAAACAGTACACTGAAGCAGTTCCTTGAGATAAGATGAAGTATTTATTTAGTTAATGTAATTGCCCATTTTAATCTGGGTGGCTAATAACAATTCTAAAAAAAACAGCAAGAAAATTAAAAAAAAATGCAAAATAAATATATAATCAGCAGCTGAGATAGAACCCAACCATCAATACTCATTTAAGGTACATATTTAAATAAAATTAATTCATGGTGACCAACAGATATTCTGATCCAACCTGGGAACGTAGCCACGACCTCAGGCAAACAGAGTTAGGCCAATCTGATATACATCAATACTAATTTAAAGCAGATGTTAACCTAGAACTGTCAATGAAGTAAGAATAGGATAGAAGAGCCAAATTTTAACCTGACTAATCTTTTTTTTTTAAGGGGGTGGTTTAAATACCTTTAAACATCGCATTTCTACGGGAACAGAGAAAGAGAAGATACTGATTTACAAACTTGCAGGGCCAGGTCATTAAAAAGCTAAAACTTGAAAACCTTGACCTTGGAAAGAAGAACTGAAAGAAGGAAAATATAAAGAACAGACTACATTGTGGGAAGAAATAAGGATAGTCAAATCCAAGGAGTTTATGATCAAAGGGCTCCAAAGAAAAAACTTTCATTGTTCAAACTAGGTTTTGTCTCCAATAGAGAGCCAATGAAAAGTTCTGAAATGTACTGAGATATATTAGTATCATTAGTAGCAAGTATATAAATAAAATAATAATATCAATAAATAATAAATAATATCAAAAACTAATTTAATAATTGGTAGGTCATAACAACTGATAATCTCAAAATAGTTTTTCAACCAATTTTTGTTTTAAATTGAATTAGTGAAATCTCCTTTTATAATAATCTTTTACATACGCAAAAGAAATAAAAGAATAGGGAAGAATATTTTTTTTCTTCGATTTGAGCTGAATTGTTTATACTCCTTTGGAAAAGTTGAATTCAGGAAATAACCATGGTTAGTTGCAGAGTAGAAAAATTGTGACCAAATATTGCATTTGTCAAAGATTAATCTTTATAGCCTATCTGAATTATGCTGTTTCCCCTTGAAGGGTGTGGAAGATATGTGGATTAAAATCTTTTCAAAGATAATTTCTTTGGGGTCTAAAGCAGATAATGACGGGAAGGGGGAATTCCATAACTCTAAAAAAAAATCCATGGAGGAAAACAGTGTGTTTTAAAAATTAAAATACAGTATTTTTATTTTCTTTTACAATAATAATGCTATAAATGGAACAAAATCTATATTCTTCTGCAAGTTATTTAAGATCTGAACCATATGTAGAAGAAATACTTAGAATCTAACTGAATCACCCTATGAGATTAATTACTTGAATGCTTGAGGAGATTTGGGGAGAGATCACATGGGGAAATGGCTTCCATGTTGATAAACAATCTTAAACCATCCACAGATAGCATCTGTCTCTAGCAGGGTAGAACCTGAACTTCTGCCCGTTGCTTAATTCTTAATTTGTGCCTAAAGTTTTCAAGCAGTTCTGTATAAAACAGCAATTCCTAAAACTGCTTCTGTACTTCTGTTTGGCTTAAAGCAGGGGTGTCAAACTCAAGGCCCGGATGCATCATGCACTGGCCACCCCCACCCTTGTTTTAGCGAAGGAAAAAAGTAATGATACATGATGTCACAGGTTTGACACACCTGGCTTAAAGACTTTAACCAAATTTAAGTCCAATATGATAGAACACAAAAAAGGAAAGGCACCTGTGTGTGCGTGGGGAGGTATTTATTTTTAAAATATTGTACTGTACATGTTCTTATTGTCAACACTCCTGGACAGTTAGCATATGATAAAATTCCAAGAATAATTATCCTAAAATAAAGTATTTGAAGAAATCACTGTTTCCAATTTCCAGTGAATCAGATAAAAATAGGGAATGAAGAATAATGTAAGCATATGGTAGAGGAACTGGCCTGACTGCATTTTGTAGTTTTAAAATTACTTGAGCACTGTTGAATCTTGTCCCTGTAGACCAGCCTACACCCAGCTTCAGCTCAGTCATCGGAAAACACCAAGGAGACATCACTAAAGAAAGAGAAACCGGCCATTCTGGATCTTTACATACCTCCACCACCAGCTGTTCCCTATGCACCTCGGTATGCCAGCAGCTACATATTATTTAGAAGAGCTACTCATTATTATCTGGCTATTTTGCATTCATTCTCCAGATGAATTACTTTATGCTTCCAACAGTTTTTGAGCTCCTAAATGTATGGCAGTGTTATTTTCTGTCGGCTGAAAAAGTTTTTTTTTTTGAGTAGAATTATAGCACAGTTTTGTGCTACAAAGAGAAATTCCTCGAAAATCTTTAATAGAAGATGTATCATTTGGTTAGGACTAGAGCTTGGCTTCCTAAAAAGTTCGTGTCTAGCATTAGACATTTTTATTTTTATTTTCTAAATGATTGTGCCTCTAAAGCTTTTGAATCCAAGTTGGTGTGCTGAAATAACTTTAAGCAGCTGAAATGGTGTAAGTTGTCTCATCAAGGCTCAGTGGGCATGAGCATTTGCAGTGGCCTGATTGCAGTAGATGTTAGTGGAGGTCACATTTATTCATACTCCAAAAAAAGCATGTGCAAATGAAAAGAGATACAAATGTCTGTGCATCTCTTCACTCAAAAATGTTTCAAATAGTTTACCTTTAGAGTTAGCTTTGGTTTTGCTTTTCAGAAGAGAGAAAAAGCAGGAAGGGCATTCTTGGGGCATGTCAGAAAGCCAAGATGTGAGCTTGATTGCAGAAGAGATGGCATGATGGAATGTGTAGATGACTTTGAGGAACAAGGGGGAAGAAGTCTTGCCTAGGAAATAATCAGACAAGAAAGGGAGGAGCCCCAGTAGCTTAATGGTCAGAAAAAACTTAGGAAGAATCCAGTCTAATGGATCAAACAGTTAAAAGTAGCAGTGGGTAGTTTGTACTTCGGATTCTGTTAATGTAGTCTTACAATAAAGGAGAATTAAATCCTCAGGTAGTGTTTCCTGTCCAATTTACTGGGAAGACTGTCAGAAGGTCCCACTTCTATTCTGGGGGTGGAACTTGGATCACACAGGGGTGCCTGCCATCTTAACTTGCCTTGATCACTTGCCTTCCAGATGCCTCTGAGATACAGAATGCTGTATGCTAAGATGGTGAATTGGGAACCAAAATAGTCATGCCAAAGTCACTAAAAGTGCAAAGGGATAATTGTTTTCTGATGTTAAAGTGGAGACGTACATTAAGCACCATATTCATGCACAACATGATAAAAGTTTCAATTGGAATCTTTTGTTTTGGAGAAAAAAATCTACATGTTGAACACTCCATTCAGATTCTATTTTTCGGAAATTTGTCAAATAAATTTCTGTCATATGAGGGGAGGGCCTAGTTCAATCATTGATGTCCCCAGAAGCAAATTACTCTTTAAGTGTTGCTTTACTCTGCATATGGATATTCTCACCAGAATATTCAGCAGTAACTTAAAATAAATGTAAGATGTCAGAATCAATCTTGAGGACTAGTTCTATGACATCTCTAAATGATTTGTTGAAAATGCTTCATTCTTTCCCGCTTTTGAAAACCAATCATTCTGTCTTTCTTTTTCAACTTTATATTTATTACTTGAATTTGCTAGCTTGGGATGTCATTTTAATTGGTTTTGAATACTGTTATTTTTTACATATTGCAAAAAGAAAAAGTAAGCCACCTTGAAGACACTGATGGAAAATTGCACAGCATTTCTTCCTATAGAAAGAATAAAAGTGTTTTGTTTTTTTTAAAGGATCCTTGTAATACTTGACAGGAGTACTAATCAGTAATTCTCTTGTTTAAAAAAAATCTTATATAACATTAATAGAATACTAAAGGAAGGTAAAAGTTGAGTCCTTCTGCTCGGTATAGATTAGGAAATGATACATAGGTTCTCATTGCGTAATTTATTGAAAAAACTATGAATCAGGTCTCTTGCATGATTTATTGAATTGCCGCCAATATTAGGGAAGGACAATTGAATTGCAGAATACTAGTCCATTCTTCTGATCACTGAGATTTATTCAGCCGCCTGTCTGAGTACTATGTGATAATATCTTGAGTTATCTTTAAACATGCTGTTGCTTGCACTGTAAAAGCTAGGGACTTTATAAAGAAAACAGAAAAGAAGAAAATGTAATTCTGGGGCTGTCCACATTTTCTACTTTTCTCTGCAACTGCAGCACGCATATGAACTCCGTCCAAGTTCCTTTTGTCTTCCTTCTTTGTTTACTCTTTTCAGTATCTCTCAGGTGGCAGCTGAATGGCATTAGAATAGCTCAGGGTTCAGGGTTGCAGGCTGTTTGTTTATGTTGCTAATTGAATCTAATATCTTTTCAGGGACGAGAAGGGGAACTTCATTTATGGAGGAGGCAATAAACCTAGGCAGCCTCTCCCTGGTTCTAAAGGTGCAGAATCTCCCAATTCTTTCCTTGATCAGGAGTGTAGAAGACGAAGGTTTACTCTGATAGATTCTGATCCGTTGCCTGCCTATCCCAGGGAAACAAATATTCCACTAGCGAAGATGAGGGAGAAAACTCCATCTTTCGGTGAGAAAACTCTGAACCTATATTTGTTTTTTCTTCTTCTGAGAGTTAACTGCCACCTTTTTAAAAAGTCTTTAAAAACTCTTCCTTTCTAGGAGATTAAAACTTAGCGAATCTGTAACTGATGGAAATACTGTGTTATGAAAAATACATAAAAGGTTTTTAAAGTATAAGCTCAGTTATGTATCTGCAATTTATAATTTTTCATTTGCAGTCTTATGCTCACTGACGTGGTATCAATTCCCATTGAATCTATAAGACAGTTTTTGAATAGATCTGCAAGTAGACCCCTCTTGTGTTGCTGAAATTTAACTCAAAAGAATTAGTTCCATTCTTACCCTCTGCCAAGGAGACAAAAGTAGAAGATCAATTAAGGCGGTCCATCTCAGGTGCCTGGATCCTTTAATAGACTTATATACTGCTTCATAGTGCTTTACAGACCTCTCTAAGCAGTTTACAGAATCAGAATATTGCCCTTAACAATTTGGGTCCCCATTTTACCCATTTCAGAAGATAGTCAGTTGTGCCACACAAGTCCAGGAATATGGAGGTAGAGTGGAATGAGTGGCTTACCAAAGAATTATGGGAAACAGAACTACCACAGGGAGACATACAGTAATGAAGGCAGAAGGTGAAGAATGAAAATAATTGAATGCAAGTGAATGCCCCTGTTTAGGTCTAGGCCAGTGGTGGCTAACCTTTTTTGGGTCCCATGCCAATAATTGGGCTCACATGCCAGCACCCAGAAGGCAATGTGTGCTGGGGGTCCCCACACCCCCTGCGCATGTGCACATGATCCCCCATACGCCTCACATATCTGCACATGCGTGTGTGATTCCACCCATGCATCTGCACATGCACGCAATCTCCCCACGCCATACATCTCTGCATGCACGTGATCCTCTGCGTGCGCTGCACATCTCTGAGCATGCGTGTGCATCTCACACAATCTCCTGTGCACGCGCACCAAATACCTGATAACTGTCGGGTGGCAATGGTGTGCACACATGTGCAGTGGGACTCTTCCGGGCAAGCTCTCCTGTGCCAGCAGAAGTGGCTGTGCATGCCACTTCCGGCACATGTGCCATAGGTTCACCAACATGGGTCTAGGCTGTGGTGATAAGAGTGGTGAAAGTCATACTTCTCCACACTTAACTTATGTGTATAGAGAAATTCAATGGCTCTGTTTAAGGTTATTTGCTCCCTGTTGGATAAGAACAAACTGGAAGACTCTCCTGCAGATTGCTCTGATAAATTAACTAGATTTTTCTGTATGAATAAAATCACTCATTTCACTTTGAGTTGCATGGGATAAATGCATGGGATTTTTCAAATATGGGAATTGTTGCCTGAGGGACTGGGTAGACATAATGGCTTTTTATATATTTGTATTATATTATTTTCTATAGGCTAACTAGGATAACATACAAATTAATGTAACAAAAAATAATTATCAGTTCATCTGCAGATTACTAATAACTAGTAAATCAATATCTATGAATTTTGTTAATTAAAATAAACTTCCGTACACTGAAGAGTCTAGCTTTAGAAATTAAGAAGTAAAGATGACTTGCTTGTGAGAATCCAGTGGTATCTTGATGGGAGCTGCTGGCGTTAGATGAACTTGTTTAAAATTGTCTTCTCACAATAATTGCCATTACATAGATCGCATGGAGGATTGTATGTAGCTCAGGGTTGAAGGGTTGGGTTCTTTTATCATCAAGGCGAAAATATCCCCCTCTTGCACTGATGATGTTACCTAGCCTAGTAATTAAAAGTCTGTAAGAAACTACTAAGAACCTAGAGATCACATAACTTAATCGCTTTGCAGTAACACTATCTGTGGTTTTTAGGAAAGCCTCGCCCACTGTCTATGCCTGCTGATGGAAATTGGTCGGGAGCTGCAGAATCTTTCTCTAAGCCACGAGGGATGGGGAGAAAAGGTAAGGAATTTGTTGAAGTTCAATTGCCCTTCCCAACGAGAATGTCTGTCCATGGTCCAGGTTGCAGTTTAATGTTAGATTTCCACCTGTGCATTTGCCAAGCAGAGAGGAACAAGCATCATATTTATTTATTTAATCAGATAGCTTCCCTGGAGTCAGTAAGCTAGACATTCTTATGGCAAATGTCAAAGCAATATTGACTCTTAGTTTATGTTACGTTAATCTAATAGGAGAGGTGCTTTTGATGATACATTGTACTGCAGATATGAATGTAATAACCTGTTATTATGCTGAGAGTAAAAGTGCACAACCCTGGCTGCCTGTGGCTCCCGAAAGCCCTGGGTGTATACATCAGACACCTCTGGAAATGCTTGCCAAATTTTAATGTTTAATGTGATAGCTTGAGGAAATTATGAAATGCTTGATTGGAGAGTCATCACATCAAGACCTATGTTTAATTTTAATGAAGCGTAAATGAAACCACAATATAGTTTGATGTCACCCATATTGTGGCCCTTAGCCTAGCAGAAATTCTGCACAAACACTGGTTTTAATTTTTCATTTAAGATGAATATTGAATTGGGACATTCAATTGTTGCTAAAATACTGTTTAAAGTGCTTGCAGCTAGCAAAACTTAAGTACTGGACCAAAAGAGGAAAATGTATGTCGCCTAGAGCTTGTCAGAGCATTGGTGTTTGCAAAGGATGTATGTATATATTTGTGTGTGTCAGGTTCCCAAACATGCACCATGATGCAGAAAGTGAGTGCATGCTTGCAGCAAACATTAGGATGCAAGTGTGCAGTTTGCATCATTACATCACTGTATCTGTGTCAGATTTTGAAGCAATCTCAGTTTGCTGTGATTCAGAAGCTTGTTTAGAAGGAAAAGACATGGAGATAGCATGGTAATGGAGTTCCAAAAGAAAGACTGAGGAATTAAACATTTCCCTTGCACTTCATGTGTTTCAGTGTGTCCCTTGCTAAGTTTATTTTCTTTCCTAAAGGAAACAACCATGGGATTTTAAGGATGAATGCATTTATGTATGGTTTATTATTTCCGAAAGTAGAAACTTTACTCATTAATTTAAATTTGGGCCAGTGCTGTTTCCGATGGTTAAGATTCAGGTTTTAGCAGATTAAGAAAAAGAATGTCAGTATAAAAAAAGGATGTGGAGGCCACTTCAGATTATATTCCTTCTGTACAACAGACAGGGAAAAAAAATCATTTTTACCACTTTAGTATCTGCATTTTTAACACTTTAGTATCTGAGTTTCTGAATGTGAATTCTTATAAGACTTTCCTGCTTGGTTTTCCAGCTGAAAACGCCCTCTGCCGATACTTCAGCAATGAAAGAATCCCACCCATCATTGAAGAAAACACCCCTTTGCCGCATCCGTTTCCCAGACCAGTAGCGGATAAACAGATAGTAAAAGGCGCCGACTACATCAGGGGAAGCAGGTGTTTTGTTAATGTGGATCTTCACAACAGCGCAACCATCCCTTTCCAGGAGGATGCTGCTAAAAGGCCGCCTGTCACCACGTCCACAAAATCTTCCTCCACAGAACCCTCTTTGCTGGTTAGCTGGATCACAAGGTTGAGGTTATTGACTCATTGAGTAGATTGTGGATGGAAAGTGGCTGAATGTTTCACCAAGTGCCTTCTTTTATTCTCCAGTCATGGAGAATTTTATTCTCCAGTTTTATTCTCCAGGGATCTCGATTTCCAACAGAGTTATTTAGTGGGCTATGTCTTTTATTTACCCCCTCCCTCCCCATCAGAGAATCCTTCTTTTTCCTGATGTTGCTATCTCAGATTCACTGGTAGGGCTGGGGAAGGGGACAGGGAGTCAATGGAGAGGCAGAGGAGATCTCAATATATATATATATTTTTAAACTGCCTATGAAGAGAACTTCCACATAGACCTCCAGAGAAAGCAGTCTAGCTCAAGGACTTCAGGAGTCACTGCTAATGTGAAATCAATGGATTCTAGGCTTTGGCCTAAGGTCAGATGGCCTTTCATTTACTCATGCTGTGCAGCTACTCAGATGTGGAGGCTTTGTAGCACTGAGAGAAAACCCTCTAAGCTACAATTCTGACCAAGGAAATGGAAATGAGAAGGTGTCATTCTGCTTCAAAACTATGCAACTTACAAGTGCCTGCAGAAAACACAGCTCTAAGGAAAGATAAGGCTTTCTTCAGTTCTTCTGGTTCACCACAAATATCACTGTTTTGGGTACAATCCCAGTTATTACAACCTCAGTGCCGCTGATTTGCCTTAACTACTGCAGTCTTGATCCCCTTGACATAGATTGGCATCACATGCCACGGATATGCCTTTTTAGTGACATTGGTAAAAACTAAAGGAATATATCTTTTCTTGTGGAAAAAAAACAAGACTGAATAGCTGTTAACCAAAGTGGTGTTTAAAAAACAACAACAACCCTGCAGATTTCTGGAGCACCATGGTGGGTCAAGGTTGAACTGGTTTGATGTTGTTTGTGTTATAAAAATTGAGTTCTGACAAATGACAATGTTGTTAAAACAGTTTGTTATGTTAAAACACTGGTAGAAAAAAAAATTGTGTCTGTCCCAATTATTTCCATAGCATTGGGTTGGAATGGAAACCATTTATGGAAAGAAAGTATGTGCAAAACCACTAAGAATGTGTGTTTTTTTTTTAATGAAGAAAAGAGTATTGGTATAGTTTCACAAAGAGTGTTCATTTTAAAAATAATTTAAACATGACATTGTACTGTATTTTTCTCTTTAAAGTTTATTTATTTGGATTTAGAGGTCATTCAGGGTTTACTCCCTTAGTTATTATTACTAATGAGTATGAACCTATTGTTACCTTAACAAACTCATTCAGATGATTTTGTGACAGTTGTGAAGGTGTCATTGTTATTAGATTTGTCGTTTACTAAAAAAAAAAAATCTTTAGGGATGTACTATTTGCAATGAAAAAGAAAAGGGCAGATTTTACATTGCTTCCAAATATTGGATTGACTTCCACAGGTTGTACTGAACAGTTCATGACAAATCTATCAACTAAAAATGTTAGTTTTGAAACTAATAAGGCTTTTTTTTTTTTTACATTTGGAAAACAGGCCTCACATTATCTATGAGGCAAAAACAATTTAGATTCTGTTCAAACTGCTAAATGGAGCTGGTGGACATAATGTGCCTTGTAGGCAAGAGCCAAAATTAAGGCAGCAATATTTCTTTCACACTCAACTCGACAATGGTATCAGTTCAATAAACTCCAGTAATGTTGGAGTCATCATGCCTTATTTTGTTTGTTTTTCTATTATATCAAAAATATTCACAAGTAGTCCTCGACTTACAACAGTTCATTTAGTGACTGTTCAAAGTCACTAAATGACCCGAAATGTGACTTATGGCTGTCCCAAAGGTACTTTTCAAGAGGCAACTGGACTTTCTGGGTGGTTTTTGAAGACCTTTTGCTTCTCACCCAAGAAGCTTCTTCAGCTCTGACTGGATAGTGGGGAATGGAAGGACCTTTGGGACAACCACAACCTGGATGACTGAGAATCTCCATAGACATGTGACTTCTGGCCATATTTCACACTTATGACCGCTATAGAATCCCATAGTCACATAATCAAAATTCAGACACTTGGCAACTGACTCATATCTATTACAGCATCATATGATTATCTTTTATAAGCTTCTGGCAAGCAAAGTCAATGGGGAAGCCAGATTCATTAACAACCGTTAGTAACTACAAACTCTTAGCTCACTTAGCTCACTTAGCAAATATTTTATTTAACAACTGAAATCTTGGGCTCAATTGTGGTCTTAAATCGAGAACTACCTGTATTCTACTTTTATAAAGGGAAAGACACTTCCACACTCCTTTCAGAGGTGGTATTCAGCAGGTTCTGACCAGTTCTGTCGAACCGGTAGTGGAAATTTTGAGTAGTTTGGAGAACCAGCAAATACCACCTCTGACTGGCCCTGCCCACATCTCTTCTCTGCCTGAGTCCCAGCTGATTGGCTGGGTCTTCTTTTGTTGCCCTGCACAGGAGAACAGAGCTGGAAAGCAGGTTATTGGGGTGGAGAGGGAATGGGATTTTACAGTATCCTTCCCCTATCATGCCTACCAAGCCACACCATGCCCACCAAGCCACGCCCACAGAACCGCTAGTAAATATTTTTGAATCTCACCACTGACTCATTTCCCAAAAAACTCAAATGGAACTGAAATTCAGAATTGTCTATATAAAAGGTTTGGATAAGTCTACCACAAAGAATCCTTATAAAATCTAAACAGTTCCAATACAATGATAGAGGAGGATGTTTCTAAGACCAGCAAGTTATCTTGGGAGTTTCAGCAAGTTGGAAAAGGGACCTAACATGCTTTTCATATATCTGTTTAATCAAGCTGATAATTTCTCTGCAAGCTGAGGCAGAAACCACTGCTGTGGCAAAAGAAGGAATCTTGTTTTTTAAAACCTTTCCCATCTTGTTTTTTAAAACCTTAGCTAGCAGGTAATGGAAGGTACATACTGAAAATAATAAAGAGAGAAAAAAATGACTGTGCTATTGATTGTGAGTCCAAAAAGTCCTGAGTTAGATGTTAACTGACATTTAATGTGTAATCTGGCAACTCAAGAGCAAGTCGGGGAACCCTGACATAATCCTGATTGAACTCCCATTTTGCCTTTGCCTTCCATCTGCAACAGTGGAGTAAGGCTGGACATGCTTATATTGAAGATTTGTCTTTTTAAATCAGTAAATAGAGCAATGAGGTATGGCAGAGTCTAATTCGGATTTTACTATTTTTAGATGGAAAGTTCTGAAAAAGCATTCAAAAGTTATTCTGAGGGGAGCATGGATATGTTTTGCATCACTCAAGCAGTGCTTTTCCTTTGAATGGTATATAAAGTACAGATTCATTACAGCACAAAAAAACAAGTCTATTTTTCACCATTCCTTTTAAGGGGCCATTGATTAACGTACAGCTAGTTTACGGAGGTTGCAGTCTCCTGTGGTCATGTTATCACCTTTTTAAATGACTTTCTGGCAAGCAGAATCCGTGGGGAAGCCAGATTCACTTAACAAGCATGTTACTAACATAACTGCAATGATTCACTTTACTGGGAACAAAGATGGAACAAAAAGCTGTCTTGCTTAGCAGTGGTGGTCTTGCTTAGCATTTTGTGTGGTGTCAACCAGTACACAAACTTGCCTCATGAAATGGTATGTTTTCTTTCACCAGAGGTCTTCACACAGAGTCTGGAGAGCCATTCTCTAGACATTAAATCAGACTAGATTAGGAGTTTCAAACTTTCAGGCCTGGAACCTCCCAGATTTTTAAAAAGAAATTCATTGGAACCTCAGATGATGGGCCAAAGTCCGTTGATCTCTCATGAAATACAATCTTCCCACAGAAGCAGCGTAGAGCAATCTAGAACTAGATGATATCTGAGGTAATCTTGGAACTATTATTTTAATGAATTCAGTGCCCATAATAGTTCTTTCCTCTAGGGCATATTTCAAGAATCTCTTTACAGAATTCTTTAGAAATAGATGCCACCACTTTAGAAGGCAGTAGGCAAGCAAATTTCAGTTATATTTATTCTACTTTAGAAAATACAGAAAGTAGAACAATTGTCCCGCCCAGGCCAACTGCATTTGAATTATTTGCATCAATGAAAATGAGAAAAAGTAACCGCTCACAATTACCAATTGCAAAGAATATTTGCACGTGGAAAGTGACTAGATACAATAGGAGGTCTTGCAGATCTGAACTATAATATAGGTGGTTTTTTTTTTTACATTTTATGCGTGCAGCAAATATACCAGAAAAATGCTGCCTGTGTAATCATGCATGTCTATGGAGATTCTCAGTCATCCAGGTCATGGTTGTCGCAAAGATGCCTTTTCAAAAGGCAATTAGACTTTCTTTTTTTCTTGACATTTCACTTCTCATCTAGATGCTTCTTCAGTTCCCTCCAGTTTTTTCAAGAACCAAAGAAGCTTTTTGGATGAGAGGTGAAATGTCTTCAAGAAAAAAAAAAAACTCCAGTTGCCTTTTGAAAAAGCACCTTTGTGTATCACCATGCGTGTAGTAAAGTCCAACTTTTTAGCGATAAGTCTTTATGTACTTTCTTGTACACATTAGTAAGGGAGCAGTTCCTCAGGGCTACAATTCCACAATGGGAAGTAGGGCAAAACATGAGTGAACGGGGGCTTAGAACTAGGCTTTCCCAGTTGGTCAGAATCTGCCTACTCTTGAGGTGCCACTCTTGGTGGGAATTGGCCTTTCTGTATGTGGTTGTGGTAATTTGCAAGATACATGCAATTTTATAGTGCTGATTATGTGGCTGCAGAGGAGGCTATAGCTTTACTGCAGAATAAATGTAACTGCTGAGAAATGGAAGCCAATTAAATTTTGCAGTTCTAATACAGGATTTTAAAAATGAGATTTGCCAGCCTCCTTTATAATTAACTGCATATTCCTTCCCAGGATATGATAGCTGACCCCAAATTCACAAGATATTTAGTGCGGAATTTAAATTTCTGGCAATCTTCACTTTTAAATATGGAAAGCATGCTTCTAGCTCTTGTACCTGACTCCAATAAAATATAGATGAAATTTTGTGGATTCTGAAAAATCCTAAATAACATTTCCACTCAAGGCATGGGGCTCTAATGACCTTGTATAAGTAATATATATATATGTGGAAATGGAGCAAATTTCCTAATTTGATTTAATTTGTACATGTAAAGTTCAGAGTGTGCATATGATTACAAATTTTATGGCACCAGGATGTCCATATCCCAACACTAAACAGGGACATATATGGTTGACAGATGATAGATAGGTAGATAGATAGACAGACAGACAGATGACAGACAGACATTAAAAAATGATTCTGGAAAAGTTTCACCAAAGTGCCCCACAAAACTAAAATTGCAGCAACTCTTGGTTGATATAATTTGGATGAGAGAATCTAAGTTTACTTTTCCTTGGCGTCCTTTTCTTAATCGGCAAGATGGTTACAAAACTGGAGCTTTTCCATTAAACCTGACTAAGTATTTAGTTGGAGTCTTAATGAGCTGCTTTTCTTTGTAAATTATTTCCAAAGGGAAGACATTAAATTATAATTTAATTGCATACTCATCTCATTATTCCTTCCTGAGGAGATTATTTCCATGCCAAACCTTTGAGAAAATAATCAAAAGTAATCACTTTTAAATTTGGTTTGCTCCCTTTTTCTCTGCCAAGCAAAAGGTACCAAAAAGAGAATATCATTTCTCCATCTTTAACTAAAAGTCTTGCTTGGGAATTCAAGTCCGAATTTGCCACATTAATTAAATGTTTGGATCTAATTCCTATAAAGTGTATATTTGTTTTAACCTAACAAATTGGAATTCAAACTAACTTGGAAATAACTGATACATTACTATAAGTAGGTCAGTTTTAAATATTAAAAAGTAAGTTTAAAAATAAGCTTTTCTAAGTGTGCACATATAGCCTTTGAGTGCCCAGGAACTGCAAACATGAATTAGAAAGTCCATTATTAAAATGTTAGCTAGGCAAATACACTGGGAACTGACCTAATGGAAGAAGAAATTATTAAACTGTATAAGAAAAATGGAAGATGCATTTACTTTTAATGGTATAGAAAAGCTCATTACAGAAGAAAAAAGTAATTTATATTAGTATCCCCAGACACATGGAAATGAATTAACATTTAATTTTATATCTGAAAAAAAAAAGGTTTTAAAACAACATCTGTACCTGCCAAATGAGGAAATGGATGGTAAAAATGGAGCTTTCCTATTGTAAACATTTTATTTTATTGGTTTTACAATAAAGATGTCCAGAAGAGGCAGAACATGCACTGCTAATTGGTTTCAAAAGTCAGTTTTGGAGCTGTGATTATTTGAATCTTTCATAGAAAAGCCAAGTTTCATAAAATCAGTGGGTTGAAAAGGATTCTAGATCCAGCATCCTGCCCAGTGTAAGAGTTTACATATCCTAGACAAGTAGCTTCTCTTGAAAACCTCTGGTGATGGAACAGTCAGGAGACAAGCTGCTGAACTATCTAGTTATAGCTCGAACAGTCAGAAAATTCCTCCTATTTCAGGTTTGAATCACCCCTATAAAGCTTCCATCAACTGGTTCAAGTCTTAAGCCCATGTCACACTGCACCAACGGATGGAAAGAGGATGCAAAACGGAGAGAAACACTTGCCATCCGTTGGTTAACGCGATGTTTCCATTCTGTACTCACTGTCTCCGTTTTTCATCCTCTCTATCCATCCAGCATCTGTCGACTGAGGTTCCATCCACTCAAAAAGTTTTGAGCTGCTCAAAACTTTGAGCGGAAAATGTATTCAACGCATCCGTTCTGCATCCGCAACGCATACGGTGAACATCTGTTCTACGTCCGTTGTCATCCGTTATGCATCTGCTATATCCACTAGGCATCCGCTGTGCATCCACGCAACTCGCATCCGCTCCAGAGGAAAATGGACACGGAGGAAGCGAAACGGACGCGGGACGGACACAAAGCGTTAGTAGCACGGATGGAGAAAGGATGAAAGCGGATGCAGCTCGCATACAAAACATTAAAACGGAAAAAACGTTAACAGAGGGGATGTATCTCGGATATTTAGGATGTCTGCAGGATGCATAAAGGATGCAAAAGGACACCGAGTGAAAAAACGATATTTCTCATAAAAAGGGGAAGGAACTCACCTGGATCTCACTTTCAGTCCAGTAGCCCTGCTGTGCAGACCTCTTCAGCCTTCATCTGGCTCTTGCTCTTCCACAGCATCCATTGATGTCCACCATGGATCGTAACACAGTCCTTTTGGTAGCCACCATCGTTCTGCAACAGTGCGAAGCCATCTACAGGCTCTTTCACCGGTTCTACGTGAAGAAAAGGAGGCGGCCAAGAAGTGTCTGGGTCTGAAGATGGATCGGGAGAAGAGCAGAGTACGGACTGTACAACAAGCTGATGGTGAAGCTGAGGACCTCCAACAAGGCAATGGGGACATGGAGCCTGGTGAATGGAGGCAAGGGCGAAACCTGATAGACACTGTGGATGTGCAAGGCCCCAGCAGAGCCTCACGTGAAGGGAAGAAGCAGCGCAACCTCCTGAGACACTGGTGCAACTCCCCAGCTGGAGCAGTGGAGTGGCAAGACAGGATGATAGATGCTTAATGGATGCTTCCTTCAGCCTGTCTCATCACACTGATGAGCATTTAATAAAGAGTTGTGTTTATGTTGACATGTGTGGATCAATGATTACATTATTATTGACAATAAAGGGCCATAGGTGTGGCACCTGGGAGGGTGGACCATACAGTCCCACTATGCTTGCACTGGAGGTTTATCTATCCCACAGCTATTACCCATTCCACAGGTATCCCTGCCCATCCCACAGCTATTACCCATCCCACAGGTATCCCTGCCCATCCCACAGGTATCCTAACCCATCCCACAAGCATGCAAAGGCTTAAACCATTTCTAAAAGTTTCCACCAAGACTTTATTTACAAAAATAAATGAAGCAAGTGCGTGAAGCAAAGATAATCTTTATTAATAACAAGCTGTAAAAGCAAAATGACCCAAGTCAAGTGTCCAAAGCAAAAATAAAGTCAACAGGTAGCCACCCAGTTTCTGGCACTCTTCTTGGTCACTCTGAGGCATGCCCAGTCTCAGCGGTGAAGGATCCAGGTGCTGTGGAGGTGGCTTCTGCTGGAGTGCTGGTCTGAGGCACCATTGGTGTGCCTGGCCCCGAGAGGACAACAGGGGATGGTGTGTGGAGGAAGCTCTCAGACAGCTGGCTCAGTCCCGTGATGTTGAGAGCCCCTTCCTCCATGACATGGGGTGTCAGCCCCAATACCGATGACAGATGTTCTTAGGCCAGGCTTGGCTGTGGGGTGGAGGAAGGAGGAGTGTAGTGGGGATGTCTGGTCTGCAGCTTAGCGAGGTGAGGCGTCGGCATCTGTGGCGTTGGTGGCATCTGTGGCATCGGTGGCACCGGTGGCACCGGTGGCGTACGATGTACCTGTGCCTGGACTGGGAAGTGGTGCCTGTGTTGCTGGACCTCCTGGTAGCCGTAGCCTTCGGAGGTGAGGGCCTGTGGAAAGCCTTGGAAGGGCAGTGACATCACCTGGGGTGGAGGAGCAGGCCTGGACTGGGTGGGAGCAGGTTCACCTTGGTCTGGAGGATTGTGAAGAAGATTGGTGATTCTGTCCTTCACCACCTGGTACTGTGGTTCCGACATGTTCATGAGGGTCTGGTTGACGTAGGTGAGGAAGGGCTTGCGGTTGGAGGATGGGGCGTCGGTGTGTACCAGCTGAGAGAGGAGATCTACCTGCTTCTGATGGTGTCCCTGATCTCCAGCAGGACAGTGTGGCTCTGCCCCTCTGGTCTGCCTCTTTGCCTTTCTGTGGAGATGGAGCTGGGGGAGGATGCAGGTTGGGCTGTGGTGAAAGTGCCCTCTCCTTTCTCCCACTGCGTCAGGGGGTCCTCCATGTGCTCCGCCACAGGTACTACAGCTGTCGGGGGGTTCTCTGTCGTGCGACGCTCCACAGATACCTGCCTGGACACAGGAGCTGACTCTTTGCCAGAAGAGGACTGGCTCTCAGCAGGTTGCCTGAGAGAGAGGGTTGTGAGAGGGGCTGCTCCTCGCTGGTGGACCTCACCCTCCAGGAAGCTGCACTTGGCTATCACGTAGGTCTCTCTGTCCATCAGCTTGACCATGGCCCAGCCAGATTTCTTGAGGTGCAGCTTCCTGTACCAGGTGTGCATGTGCTTCCACCAGCCGAGGAGCACCTCCGAAGTGTAGCCCAGGCTTTCCGCCTTCTCTCTCCAAGCAGCCTGCTTCCTCTTGGTGTTTTGATAGAGCCTGTGTCCCTTCCGCCAAAGATATTCATTCTCCCTCAGCCACTCCAGCACCTCCTCCTCATGTTCCTCTTCTCTGGTGTATTGCCTCCTCTCCCGTTCACGCGTCTGCCTCTTCCTCCCTCTGGCAGGGCTATATGGGCCCTCATCAGAGGGGCTTTGAGGTTGTAGGGGCTGCTCCTCCACACCACCACCACCACCACCACCAGCAACAACAACAGTAGCAGCAAAAGCAGGACCAGCAGGACCAGAAGCACCAGCAGCAGCACCAGCAGAGTAAGCACCAGCAGCGCCAGCAGGACCAGGAACAGTGCCAGCAGAGTAAGCCCCAGCAGAAGCCCCAGCACCAGGAGCAGTGCC
>BLBF01000063.1:4298867-4368292 GCA_015471245.1 Laticauda colubrina
GTGCCAGCAGAGTAAGCCCCAGCAGAAGCCCCAGCACCAGGAGCAGTGCCAGCAGAGTAAACACCAGCAGAAGCACCACCACCAGAAGCAGCATCAGCAGAGTAAGCCCCAGCAGAAGCCCCAGCACCAGGAGCAGCGCCAGCAGAAGCCCCAGCAGAAGCAGAGTCAGGGCCAGGGGGTGGGATGGTGGCCCTGTCCCTCTTGCCAGGGCTGGCAGCAGATGACAGAGGCTTCTGTTTCTTCCCCATGGTTGTTGGGTTGCTGGCTGGCTGGCTGGCTGGCTGGCAAGCTGTGTCTGGAAGCAGGTCTTTCCTCTGAATGGTGACCTGCTTGCGAGCTGATTCCCTTTATATCTGCGGGGCTGACGCAATGCATCCTCCCCTCATGCGCAGTGAATGTTGTGCATCCACTAGGCTTCCACTAGGCTTCCTCTCTGCATCCGCTTCATCTGCTCGGCTTCCACTCTGCATCCGCTTCCTCCTCTCGGCATCCGCTCTGCATCCGCTCTTTCCGCTCCGTGTCCACTTCGCTGTGCTCCCCCGGAAGCCTTGCGGATGTGCCATCCGCTCCCATCCGCTTCCATCCGCTAGGCTTCCGTGGAACATCCGCTTTCCATCCCCTCTACATCCTCCCCCCGTCCGTTCCTTTCTGTTGTTGTCCGCTCTGGTTATGCAAATTCGGGGCACTTTTGAGAGCGGATAACAACGGATGGAACATTTTCTCATCCGCTGTGTCCTTTTTACAAATGTTTTGCATCCGTCGGCCAATGTGACAGGGCCTTTACCCTTGAGCACTATGTGGAATAAAGCCATGCCGTGTGCTCAGCGACATACCTTCATATATTGGATTATTGCTATAATGTATAAGATAGCATAATGGCTTCCTTTAGCCTCCTTTAGCCTAAGTTCCTTTAACCAGTCTTCATAGGATTTAGTTTCCAAGCCCATCACTATCTTTGTCCATTTTCTTTGCATTCTTTTCAGTTCCTCACATCTTTCTTGTATTATGGCAACAGAAGAGGATACAATATTCCAGATGTGGTCTGACCAAAGCAGCGGAGAGCAAATGCTATCATTTCTGTTCTTTTTATATTCTTCCTCACTGCAGTCCAAAATTACATTGGCTCCTTTTGCAGCTGTAGCAAACTGCTGGCTTCCACTTAAAACTATGGTTTACAAGGGCACCCTGATTCGTTTGGCAAGTATTACTGTTCAGTCACGTACCACATGCCTTGCAGTTTGGTGTCTGGTTTTTCCTGCCAAATTACAGAATCATAAGATTCCTTGCCATTAAACATTGTTGGATAGGGCAACCAAGTCTCTTGAGATCATGCTGAATCTTGAGCTTTCTGAACTGTTAGCATTATATACGCCTTGGCTTTGTGTCTTCTGCAATGTTATGAGGACCCCTTCTATTCCTTCATTTAAGTTATTTATGAAGATGCTTTAGAGTTCTGGGCCTAGAACAGAATCCTAAGGTACTCCACTGTATACTTCCCACTATGTGGTCATGTGTTGCCTATGATTGTTTAGCCAACCACAAATCCATCTGATAGTAGTGCCAATCATCCCAAATCGATCCAGGTTATTAAGATGGAGACCATAGTCTATTGTATCAGATGCCCTACAAAGATGTAAGAACAACACACCTACAAACATTCCCTTGATCTGCTAATCTAGTCACAACATAAAAGAGCGATATGTTGTTTGGTGCAAGCTGTTTTTTTAATAAATCCATGCTAATTCAAATGATGGTCCTATTCATTTCTAAATGATTGCAAGCCCACTACTTGATTCATTTTAGAATTTTCCAAGATATTTGTATCATACTAAATGGTCTATAGTTTCCCCTTTCCCATTTGGAACAATATTGTCTCTTCTCCAATCTCCTGGCACTTACCCTATGCTCTGGGTTTGCTCGTATCTGTCTGTGGCTCTAAGAAAACATCTAGAAGTTGTGTTACCACCATAGGCCCCATCCGGTACAGGACATTTGAATTCCTTCAAAGCAGCTAGGTGTTCTTTCCTTACCTACTTTGACCTCCATTTTTCTTCTGTCCCCAATGGTGCAGCTTCTGACAGGATGGACCACCCTTTCTTTTATGAAAAGTACAAATTAAGCAATTCAACCTTTGCCCTGTTCCTCATTACCATCTTGCAGTTTTCTCCAGTTAGTGGGCATCTGTTTCCTTGATTTTTGTTACCTTCTGCGCAAAGAAGCCTTTTCTTTTTTTGGCATTCATTACAAAACTCAGCTTGTGCTGACCTTAGCTTTTTTAACTGGACTTTTGGAAATTTGTGCTAGTTCCTGATGTTTTGCTTTTGTTATATGCCCCTCTTTACAATTTTTTTTATCCTGCCTTTATTATTATTTTTGTAAAAAATAATAATAAACAATCCTTATGAGGTGGATTGGAGAGTAAGAGAGTAATTGGCTCAAAGTCACACAGTTGGCCTTCATAGCTAAAGTGGGACGAGAACTCACAGCCTCCTAGTTTCTAGTGTGCCTTAATCACTGCACCAAACTGGCTCTCATTTCTTGATTTCTCATTTCATTTCATTATTTAACTTCATTTCATGAAGTTGTCCTTTTGTTTCTTAGTTTATTAGAGAAATTTCCTGTTGGCCTTGTTAATGGACTCCCCATCTTTGTTACTGATGATTAAGATTTAAAATTATTTTTCAGAATTGCTCAGATCTCATGATCTTTTTTTTTCCCCTGCAGGATTTTTTGTTCATGAAATATTACCTATTTTCCTTTTTAGTTTGCTGAAGGCCTTTTGAAATCTAGAATACTTAACTAGCTATCTGCAATTTTCCATGCCTAAATTGCAACATAGTGAATTTTTGGATTATATGGTCACCTTCATCCAAATTTCCTACTGCTTCCACTTCTCTGTCTACTTCTTCTCTCTTGGTAAAATTAAACTCAGTTTAGCTGACCCTCTTGTTTCCTCCTTCACCTTCTGGACAATGAAACTGTCCACAAAGCATACCAGTTTTCAAAACAAATTCATGTAAATAAACTCCCTCCTAATGTGGGAGACTGGAATTATGTTATGAAATCCTTAGCAACATCACAGAGGCTTATGGCGTTCATATGTCGAGTTTTAATGGTGAGTGGTGGACAGCTACTTTCGGGCACAATTCTATGTGGTGAAGAGCTCTCTTCAGTGACATTACCAGCTTAGAAAGGAAGGGATTGCTCACAGCTTTTTCAGTGATATTATCTGAATTGGACCATTCAGTTCCATCTTTGCTATCTCAAAAAGCAAAATGGAATACAAAGATTCCTCCAAACAATAAAACAAAGTTTATAAAGTACAAGTCTGTGAGATTAAACAATAAAGTTGAGATTAGTTTTTGCTTTGCCACTGTTCTTCTTTGAATTGTTTTTCAAAATTTCTTGCAGTTATATATCAGCATGAAGCAAGGCCTTGAAAACAAAGTTTTCATTCCAGTTGATACATTCCAGTTCCCATATGAATGTCTGCACATTACCCAGCTTCACTCTAAAATTAAACATACATCAGCTGTAATACATCACACTGGATGTACTACAGTGTAGGAAAAGGGGTCAAAAGTCAGAAAAACATCACTTCCATTGCTGAGTTTCTTATCCAGCTCTGAATATTTGTAGTGTCCTGATGAGCTATGGTATGAAATCAAGTTATGTCAAGTTATGTTCCTAAGTCAGTGTCTTCCCTTTTTTTATTTTTTTATTTTGCCAAATTCACACTGCAAACCATGCCAGAGATAACATTTTGGAAGAAAGAAACAAGTGGTGGAAAATCTACCATATAAATGAAATATTTTACCCTTCCTCAAAGTAGCCTGTAACACAACATGGTCTTCTGCTTCCTTATTCAGTTCAAGCAGCAATTAAAATAGACATATGGAAATAGTCCAGAGATATTTGATTGAAGCATTTAACAAATATAATCAAACAATCAATCAGTCAATAAATTAGTCACCAGTTCTCCAAGTTTGCTCCATTTTTGTTTGCTTGTACAGTCTAGCTTTTTTCAGGCAAATGATAGCCATAATATAGACAGGTGAAGTTAGTCTTAATATTGAATATAATGCAACACCTAAGTTTCTGTGTTATCTTTAAAAATAGAACAGTGTTGTCTGCAGAATGAGACTGAGAATTCAGCCCTTGACTCTGTGGTTTCTTTCCCAAACTCCAAAAACTTTAACCTTAGACTGTCTACTATTGACCTCACCCCATTCCTAAGAGGTCTGTAGGGGGCGTGCATAAGTGCGCCAATGTGGCTACAGTTCCTGTCCTATTGTTTCTTTTATTTTTCTTATATGTACCCATTTCATGTATTCATAGCTATGTATATACTTATACCTACCCTGTTTCTCCAACAATATGGCCTCCCCCAATAGGAAGTCCCAGCATGTTTTATAGGCATGAAATGAAATTAAGCCCCTCCTCCCAAATTAAGGCCTATATTAAAACATGTGAAATAGGGGGGGAATGGGGGGGGGCTTGCCATTAGGAAGTACTTTTGTTGCATACCCGGATATGGTGCTGCCTGTGTTGACCCCAATACGAAGTGCCCCACCAACACCGAAGTCAACATCCAAGCTGTTGCCGCCCGCCCGCCCTAAGATGCAAGGGGGGGAAATTAAGTCACCCCCGAAAAGACAGCCTAGTCATTTTTTCAGGGCTCAAAAAAAATAAGACCCGGCCTTACTATATGAGAAACATGGTATTATCTTGTAAGCGATTGATAAATCAAATCAAATAAATAAATAAAATTTAAAAATAAATAAGTCTTAATATCAAATATAATGCAACCCCTAAGTTTCTGTTCTCGCTTTAAAAATAGAACAGTGTTGTCTGCAGAATGAGAATGAGAATTCAGGCCTTTACTTTGAAAGGAAAGTAACAAATGCCCATTCTTTAATGTTTAGATAGGAAGAGAGAGAAAGAAACATTTGTCATGTACCTATTTTAGAAGGAAATGGGATTAATGTACTAAGGACTTTTCAGTGAATTTAGTGGCCTTTATACCTTTGTATAAAGATTTGCTTTTATGTGGTTATTTAAAAAACAAGATAGATTTCTTTGGGCCTTGCTCACTTCAAGTTCTGACTTCACTCACCATCACCCTACGTTCTTCAAGTGCTTTTCCCTGAAGGTTGGGTGGAGAAAAGCTTTTTCACCCAAAGTAGAATTAGATTATTATAGATCTTCAGTTTTCTTCAGTTTATTTAACCTCATCCTAAGATTTTTCCTTTCTTTTCTTGTTGCTTCTTGGCGTTATTTTTACCTTACCTCCTTTTTTTGAAACATTTGGATGGATTCCAATTGTGTTCTCTGTCTGGCATATGGATACTACCAAGGAAAAGGAGCTCATGTAACTTGCTATAACTGGCAGGAAATGCAAGATAGAGCCACAGTTAGCTGCCTCTGTTTCCAGAACAGCTATAGATATTCAACTCTGAGGTAATTTGCTTAATATGAAAGGAATAAAAATTCCATATATTGATATGGAAGAAATAAGAATTCCATAGCTAAAGATAAAATGGCAAACATGCTTCTATTTCTACAACTTTCAGCAAGAGAAATAAGAGATGCATGTTTGTACGTTTGTATGGTACCTAAAGTTATTGATGCAAGAAAAAGAAATACACACACACACCCTCACCATGATAAATGTTCTGCATAACAATAGTCACCATATAAAATATCATGATGTGTTCAAATCTTGGCCAAGGCAAACAACATTTTCCAAAGTGTTTAGCAGAATATTTTTGATACAAGGCCATGTTCATAGGAAATAACACAAAATGTGGCTGTTAAAGAGTGTTGTGGGTTACCTGACAGTTCAAAAAGATTTGTGGAATGAAGTAACAAGGTCGCTGATCATCCATGTGAGAGGTCTCTTCAAGGTTGAGGGCTATGCTACACATGCCAGGATTTGTTTAACTTGGCAAGAGATTATAATGATTTATTAAAGGCTGATTTTCTTTTCATCACTGTTGTATTGAACTGCTGGAGTTTTGAGGAGTGATAAAGTATTTCTAGCTGCAAATGTTAAGTTGACTCGCAGCAAAATTAGCTCTTATGGTAGAACAGCAGTTCAAGGAGAATTTAAACATCAGTGAACTATACACCAACATAAATTGTAGCCCCTATTTTGGACAATATCATTGTAGATTCATAACTTAACAATATTAAGAAAAGAAATATATAAGAAAATGATTTTCCCATTCACCACAAGTAGAAACAACTTTAGTAACATCACTTTCTTCTAAAATACAATAAATTATCTCTTCTTGCCATATCTCATGTCTTATTCATAAACAAATCCTTAAAACCACATCAGTTCTGTCCTGATCAGCAAAGTTTCCTTAAGGTTTATCTGGGATAACAACGTATCTGTTTAACCTTGATTAAATACATCAACATTATATTCCTTCCTTTTCTTTACAATCTTACTCTTCAGTCCCTTCAAATAATGTCTTAGGACTTGTTTGATTTTCATTTTTTCTTTGTACCTTCTCAGAAAATTCTTCAAAGATTTAATAAGCCTCTTTTGTAAACCCAATATAGAAAAGTATCAAAATCATTTTCTTGGTACCACTGTCATTTGATATCCTCAAAAGAAGCAACTGTCTGGAACACTTGTGGGTGATTTCTAGTCCTTTCCTTGTCCAGAGATAAGAATTATGAAGATTTCTGGCTCTTCATTCTACTGTGGTTGGCAACTTTTCTTTTGGTGGAACTGTCTTAAGTTCACCGTTTCTTTCCAGAAATCATCCACATGTGTTTGTATTTTGTTCTTTGTAAGTCAGAAATTGTTTACATCTAAGCCTTAGCTCTGACATTGTTTTCCTAACCATGGGATCAGGTGCATAGTCTTAACGTGACCTAAGGGAATACTTGGAAAACAACATTTTATTAACCATTTACAAGAAAATATTATCTCTCTGTGATGACCTAGAATATCTTAGAAATATAACAAAAACCAGAACATAAATAAAAGTCCTTTAATGCCTTCAATTTGGCTTCACTGTTTAATTTTTCACAGTGGAGGAGTAAACTATTTTCAAAATAACATTTCAAAGACAAGAAACACAGTTCACATTCAAAGAGCCGATAACAAAGCAAAAACAAAAAACAAACCGCACTGAATAAAGTTCTTTGAAAGACCAGGATAGATAATTGCCAACTTCAGGAAGATAACCAGGTACAGTCCGTTGGAAGAACACCAATCAAGGTAAACCTTCTTTAGGAATAAAACACTAAATTGTTTCCAGCGTCTGTTTGCACGCAGGTCCAAACTCTTATGCAGTTCTCAGACCTGCAACCCATGAAGAGGATCATGGCTGTCTCCTCCCAAGTAGACCATGTTTTACCCTGATCCTCTCCTCCCTGCGTGCCCTAGGATGGATAGGGGATGGGCCTGGGTCCATCTCTGACTGCTCAGAGTCAGTCTCCACCAGGGGCATGACACTCTCCCTGTTAAATAAAAAGTTGAAGCACGTGCAGTTTATGTACATGTGAGAAACAAAGTAAGAGGTATAGGTGGAAAGACATGTATATCTAAAAACGTGAAAACAAAACAAAACAAAGCCTTAGAATGATGGCACTGTGGATTTAATGTTGTATGATGCGATGTTTTGCTTTGTTATTATTTATTTTACTTGTATTGGTGGCTTGTTGATTATTGTGAGCTGCTTAGAGTAAACCATATTAAGATAGCATAAAAAGTACACTGACATCCATCCATATAGCACGTATAGATTATTGTTATAATTAATGTCTTAATGTCTATATACTGTGTTTTCCCCAAAATATAACCTATCCTGAAAGTAAGTCCTAGCTTGATTTTTATATGTGCGCCCAATATAAGCCCTACCCCCCCCCCAAAAAAATAAGCCCTAATTAAGTCTCCATCCTCTCCAGGGTGCATGGGTAAAAAGTGAGCTAGGGTGGGGATGGTGGGCAATGGTGGGATTCAATTTTTTTTACTACCAGTTCTGTAGGCCTGGCTTGGGGGCTGTGGCTTGGGGGGCATAGCAGGGGAAGAATACTGCAAAACCCCCATTCCCTCCCCACTCCTGGGGGAAAGTTACTGCAAAATCCCATTCCCTCCTCACCCCACTAACCTGATTTACAGTTCCATTCTCCTATGTAGGGCAACAAAAGAAAATAGATGGGGGCGGGGGCATCAGAGGTGGTATTTGCCAGTTCTACGAACTACTTAAAATTTCCGCTACTGGTTCTCCAAAACTGCTCAGAACCTGCTCAATACCACCTCTGATAGTGGGGTGGAGCTGTCCTACCACTTACCTTTGGACAGATTTGCAGCCAGATCTCGCACACCCTGACATCTGCCTTGCCAGCCCATTTCTTCTGTAGCCTGCAAGGCTGGTGAGGCTTTCCTGAAGGCTTCTTCAGACAATAACAAAGCTCTGGATTGATCCTGAGCCCTGTTATTGGCTGCAGAGGCCTTCAGGAAAGCCTTGCCGACCTTGCCAGCTGCAAAAGAAAAAGTTCCTGAATGCCTTTGACAGCAGAAAGAAGGCTGGGGTTGATGCGCACAAGTGTGATGAGTCAGTGGATGACATCCTCCCAAAATAAGACCTGGTATCTTTCTTTTGTTGTATAAATATATACAACAGGGTCTTATTTTGAGATAAACATGGTAATATCTAGGCAAGGGAATTATTTACAACAGGGGTCCCCAACCCCAAGTCTGTGGACTGGCACCAGTCCACGACATGACAGAAACTGGGCTGCACAAACAAGTAAAGTGGAATGCAGGCAGCACACAAAACCATGCCCACTCCAGTCCACAAAAACACCCCTCTCTCCATGGAACTGTTCCCTTGAGCCCAAAAGGTTGGGGGGCCCTGATCTAACAACATATATTCTTATTCCAGTGGAGATTTACTGTCAAGAAAGTGTGTACATGATGGCAGCTTTAAAGCCATAAGTATGACAACAATATAAATTCAAACCACAAATACAAAGCTTTTAATCCCCATTACTATGTCTTTTAAGCTCTAGTGATGACTGTATGACCTTAGCAATGGTATAGTTTATTAGCAATAATGAAGCAGGCTGTCTAGGCTACCCTGGTAGGGAATTGAACAAGATTAATAGAATTTTGGCCTGATAAATCTGCAGATCTCATGCTTTTACCAGAATCAGCTACTGGCTGCCCATTCAACAAGCTCTTTCTCTGTTTCCTAAATAGACATGGTGCTGATATTTACTTGAACCAGTAACTGTGGACCGCATTCAGGGCAGCACAAAGCCTTATTTGTGTGTGTGTGTTTTTCTGCAAAGTTCAAGTGAGGGAAAAAAAACAGATACATACTGTAGTTTGAATAAAACGGGACTCCATTTTTTGGCTCCTTTTACTTTTCCTGCATATGGCTTTTAGTATTTTGGGCTTTTCCTTTGTGCAAAGGGAACAAACTAGATGAATGAGGAATGCAAATTAAAGGTGCAAAGAACACCTGTGAGCAAATCTGCAGCCCTCTGTGTACCCTTACACAGAAGCCCAATTGAACAATGAATGATTTAATTAATGGGTAGAAACACACAGGGTTGTTCTGTGCAGTCTTTCTCCTAGGTGCACCTGAACTCTTTAAGACATGTTCTGATATAAATGTCTTGCTTAGGATTGAGTGGATATATCATGAGTCATCATGAGTACTCCTACCCTGAAGCATCTTCACATGATTAGAGAAGAGCCTGGTGGCTCATGAGGTTAGAATGCTGGGCTGGTGATTGACAGGCTCATATTCAAGACCTGTTGCTGCCATGGGGCGGGGTGAGGTCCCATCACAGGATCTAGCTTCTGCCAACCCAGCAGTTCAAAAAGCAGGAAGATAAATGGGTATCACTTCAGTGGGCAACTTAATGGGGACATGAATTGAGCCCCTAACTAGATGTTCCCCGGGCAACAGTAATGTCACCAGAAAATCCTTTCAGCATGGAAGTAGTAGTACGTGATCAGAGGCACTTCTGTATGTATGAAAAGCACATTGCATGTTGTGTGACTTTTGGGTTTCTTTTGTTGTTTTATAGAAGGAAAAAAAGATGCATCTGTTGCTCAGTGAAATGGTTGTTAAGTGAATTTTGCCCCATTTTACGAACTTTCTTGCCACAATTGTTAAGTGAATCACAGCAGTTGTTAAATTAGTAACACAGTTGTTTAAGTGAATCTGACTTCCCTATTTAATTTGCTTGTGAAACAGTTGCAAAAGTTGATCATTTGACCCTGGGACACCAGTTGCCAAATGCCTAATGCCAGATGCTGCAACGGTTGTAAGTGTGAAAAACGGCCATAAGTCAGTTTTTTTTCCAGTGCTGTTGTAACTTTGAACAGTCACTAAATGAACTGTTGTAAGTTGAGGACTACCTGTACTTAACTGATTATGAAGATTGTAGCTACAACTAGAAAAAAGAAAAGAGAGACTTGACTCTAAAACAAGAGGCTGGATATGATAAATATACAGAAGGGGCTCTTGAGACAAACAATAAGAACAGGAAATCTAATCTTCCATTTTTTCTATATATAGTAAATGCCTCAAAGATAAGCACATAATGGCTTGTATAAATATATCTAAAATATGTTTGCTAGGCACATATTTTCAATATGTTGTCATGATAAGAACCACATGTAGAACTTGAAGAGTGAAGCAAAGCTATATTGAGTGTTTTGCCCCTAAGTAAAAGTTCTGTGCAGTTTATGTGTGTGTAAATATTTAGCTGGAAGAATGGCCACATGAGAACTACTTCAGAACAATCTTGGAGACAGGAAGCCACAAATTAAAGCTCTGAAATTTAGCATGCTTGCATGTCTACATAAATAAAACCAACTGGAAAGTCTGAAAGAAAGAAAAACACAAACGGGGGAAGGGCAGATCAGAGAGAAAATGATGTAAAAATCTCCTTGGCTCAGATAAGAGGACTTAGAGCTGATTAAAACCTGGAATCACAGCCTGGGAATAAACAACCTTCTCAGCTTTAGTCTACATTCTGGAAAGTGTTAGGCCTGCTCTCCAAAATATTTATTTTCCATGTGAGCAGCCTCTGTCATTCTTGGCAATATGGATAAATGTAATCTGTTGATTGTGAAAACCTGGATAAATGCCATACTCCTTCCAAGCTTTTAGATGGTGGCCTGTAGGAGCTCTTCTGGGAGACCATCATCAATTATATTTGTGCAAAAGGCTTTGAACAGTAGTCCAGTTTATTGGCGTGTATAAAATATATGGCATCTTCCAGTGGTTAAATAAAGAATCCTCTTTTGATATACCCATTTGGGATTTTAAATGCTGAATTCTGCAGTAGGAATAGGGGAAGTAGCCATAGCTTCAACTGTAATCAACAAGACAATAGAGGGGTCTAGGACAACTCACCATGACCAACTCACCATGACCAACTTGCTATGGCCAACTTGCCATAGGACAATTCAACACTGTATTTCAGGTACTTCAGGTATTTCAGCTTCATTCAGGTACTTTTATTATTGGTGATCACATTTTCATTGACATTATTGTAACTCTTGTATTTCTAATATTGACTTTTATTTTGTTATTGTTGGTCACAGTCAGGGGTGGATGCTACTGGTTCTGCCTGGTTCTAAAGAACCAGTAGCTCTGAAGAGCAACAGACATTGAACCGGTTCTGTGTTTGCTGCTGTTTGGCCCACCCACTCACCCGGGCTCTTACCTGTTCTTTATTTCCTGCTTTTTCAACCTCAGCTGCTTTGCGTGGCACAGCTGAGGTTGAAAACACAGGAAAAAGGAGACTTTTCAAATTCTGCACACCTGCCTGCTGCACTTTTCAGCTGTCCAGGCAGTGCAGCTTAAGATTTTTTACACCTGCAGGCACAAAACATAGTCACTGGTTGAATCCCACCCCTGGCCACAGTGCTTTTGAAATTAATTTAGCTTTTATATTTGTTTGAATTGTCCCACAGTGAGTTTTCCCCCTAGCGAGACTTCCCATTCTGCAATAGAGAATCAACCCAAATTGCTTGTCTAAGGCTTATAGAACCTTCCAAAATTGTACCAACAAATTTAGCTGTGTCCAACCATACTGCCATGTTTCTATCCATCAATAGAAAAGAATCAGGCTTTATGGCCAGTTGGGTCTTACTGAGTTGCACTTAATTCCCGGTAATCTTATGAATAAATCCTTACCAATCTGACCTCTTCCAATAACATTTCAACAATCTCTTGACCCTGTCCATTCCCTTGATCTGTTGCTTTCTCCTTCTCCTATGCACCTCAATCTTGCCAGATTTTTAGATTAATCCCAAAATACTCTGAAAATTGATGGCGGCTGTATAACAAAATCACCTTGACACATGTATATGGAAAAAAATGAGTATCAAATCACAACTAGTTCTTCTGGCAACCTCCTCACAGACCTACAGCCATCATCATCATCATCATCCAAAACTATGGGGTTTTCCACCTCTAAGAAAACTCCCAAGTTTTTGTTCCTTCCTGACTTTAATCATTGAATCATAGGCAGAAGGTAATGACTGGAAAATTAATTCCTGGCTGCTTTGCTTCAAGTAGCTGTGCAGGAACAAATCTGCAGCAAATAGTATCTTTACTATTTATCTTTACTATAGATTGTTCTTTACATGGTTATTCTTATTTCATGGGTGAAGGAATCATTCAAAAAATTGCTTTCTGCATTTAGGTCTCCTGTGGTTAGGAAATGCATATAAATAGATTATCTATCTATCTGTAGGACTGGTCATGAGAAAACTGAGAGGTCTCCAAAAGCAACTTTAAAGGGATTTAAAATTAGAATTAGAATGAATAAATGAATAATTCAGTCCATGCCCTTGGCTGTTCTGCTCCTATGTAACAGAACAGAATAACAGAATAACAAAGTTGGAAGGGACTTGATGGTCTTCTAGTCCAAACCCTGCTAAAGCAACTCTGTGCCATTTCAGATATATGGCTGTCCAATCTCCTCTTAAAAACCTTCAGTATTGGAGCATCCACAACTTCTGGAGGCAAGTTGTTCCACTGAACAATTGTTCTAAATGCGAAGAAATTTCTCCTTAGTTCTAGGTTGGTTGTCTCCTTGATCAGTTTCCATCCACTGCTTATTGTCCTACCTTCAGGTGAGGAACAGGTTGATTTCCTCTTTTTGGTGGCAGCCCTATAGATATTGGAACATTACTGTCATGTTACTCTTAGTCATTTTATTAAACTAGACATACCAAATTCCTGCAACCGTTTTTCATATGTTTTATCCTCCAGTCCCTTAATCATCTTTGTTGCTTTTCTTTGCACTCTTTCTAGAAGAGTCTGTTCTATATTAACATATTTGAAATACCCTCTTCTGATTGGACCGCAAATACTGCTTGGTGATTGGTTCAGAAAGGCTACCCTGATTGGTTTCCATTGCCGCATTCTGTTTGGCCCTCCAGATCGGCAGGAGATTTAAAGAGCCGTCATTGGCCGCGAGCCATGAGCAGCCGCTATAAAAGAGGCTGCCGTGGCTCCACAGTTAGAACAGACTTTAGGAACTAAATAAAGAGCTGAAAGTCACACTGGTCTCGAGTCTCTTTCGCACGATCTAAAGCCCATGTCACACTGAACCAACGGATGTAAAGAGGATGTAAAACGGACAAAAAACCTTGCCATCCGTTCGAAAACCTGATGTACTCACTGCCTCCGTTTTGCTTCCTCTCTATCCGTCCAGCATCCGTTCATTAATGTTTCATCCGCTCCGAAAGTTTTGGGCTGCCTAAAACTTTTGTGCGGAAAATGTATCCAGTTCGTCCGTTCTGCATCCGCTAGGCATCCGCTAGGCATCCGCTAGGCATCCGCTACGCATCTGCGCAACGCCATCCGCTCCAGCGGTAAACAGACACAGGGAGGAAGCGGAACGGACGCAGAAAGGATGCAGAACGGATGCCTAGTGGATGCAGAACGGAAACAAAGCGTTTAAAACGGAAAAAAACATTCGCAGAGGGGACCTATCTTGGATATTAAGGATGTCTAGAGGATGCCTAGAGGATGCCTAGAGGATGCCTAGCAGAAAACCTATACTGCCTATAAAAAGGAGGAGCAACTCGTCTGCATCTCACTTTCACACCAGCAGCCCACCTATGCAGACCTCTGCAGCCTTCATCTGGCTCTTCCTCTTCCACAGCATCCAGTCATGTCCACCGTGGATTGTAACAAAGTCCTTTCGGCAGCCACCATCGTTCTGCAACAGTTCGAAGCCATCTGCAGGCTCTGTGAACACTACTGCGAGAAGAAAAAGAGGCAGCCAAAAAGAGTCTGGGTCTGAAGATGGTTCACCAGAAGAGCAGAGGACGGACTGTACAACAAGCTGATGGTGGAGCTCAGGAACGAAGACACTCGGGCATTCCAGAACTTAATGAAGATGCCTCCAGCCATGTTTGACAAAGTTGTGCAGCTCCTGACACCCAGGTTGACCAAGGCAAACACCAGCTTCCAGCCCAGCCTGGAACCTAGGCTCAAGGTGGCACTCACTCTGCGCCACCTGGCCTCAGGGACCTCCTACAGGAGCATGCAGTATGGCTGGAGGGTGCCATCCAACACCATCAGCATTGTGGTCAGAGAAGTGGTGCAGGCCATCATCGAAGAATACAAGGAGGAGCTCCTCCAGTACCCCTCCACTGAAGAAGGATGGAAGAAAGTTGCAGAGCAGTGGTATCAGAAGTGGAACTTACCACACACTGTTGGAGCCATAGATGGCAAGCACGTGGCCTGCAAATCTCCAGCCAACTCGGGGTCCACTTATTTCAACTCCAAGGGCTTCTTCAGCATCATCCTCTTCGCCATGTTCGATGCTGACTACAAGTTCATGTACATCGATGCTTCAGGCAACGGCTCATCTTCAGATGCCCAGGTATACAACACCAGTCACCTCAAGGAGGAGCTGGAAGGCAACCTCATCGTGGGCTTCCCAGATCCAGAACCCCTGCCCAATGACACACAAGATGTGCCCTACTTCATCGTGGGGGATGACGCCTTCTCCCTCACAACCTACCTCATGAAGCCCTACACCTCCAGACCCCTCACCCGTGAAGAGAGGATCTTCAACTACAGGCTGTCCAGGGCAAGGCGGGTGGTGGAGAACACCTTTTGCATCCTGGCCAACAGGTTCCAGGTACTTCTCACCACCATGCAGCATTGCCCAGAGACCGTGAGGAGGATCGTGGAAGCTTGCTGCATCCTGCACAATCTCATGCACACCCGCTACCCAGTCTTGCAGAACAGGCTCGTGGACCTCCAACAAGGCAATGGGAACATGGAGCCTGGGCAATGGAGGCAAGGGCGAAACCTGATCAACACTGAGGATGTGCAAGGCCCCAACAGAGCCTCACATGAAGTGAAGAAGCAGCGCAACCTCCTGAAACACTGGTGCAACTCCCCATCTGGAGCAGTGGAGTGGCAAGACAGGATGGTAGATGCTTAATGGATGCTTCGTTCAGCCTGTCTCATCACACGGATGAGATTGGGCCATGTATGTTGGTTGGCCTACAATGAACAGGGCGTTTAATAAAGAGTTGTGTTTATGTTGACATGTGCAGATAATTATTACATTATTATTGATAATAAAGGGCCGTAGGTGTGGCACCTGGGAGGATGGACCATACAGTCCCACTATGCTTGCACTGGAGGTTTATCTATCCCACTGCTATTCTAACCCATCCCACAGCTATTACCCATCCCACAGGTATCCCAACCCATCCCACTGCTATCTTAACCCATCCCACAAGCATGCAAAGGCTTAAACCATTTCTGGAAGTTTCCAGCAAGACCTTATTAAAAAAAAGAAATTAAGCAAGTGTGTGAATCATAAATAGACTTTATTAACAACAAGCTATAAGACAAAAATGAGTCTCTGGCACTCCTCTTGGTCGCTCAGTCTCAGGGGTGAAGGGTGCAGGTGCTGTGGAGGTTTCTGGTGCTGGAGTGCTTGTCATCAGCTCCTCCAGAAGCAGAAGCAGCAGAAGCCCCAGCCCCAGAAGAGCGAGCCCATGCTGCAGAAGCCCCAGCAGAACCTGAGTGAGGGCCAGGGGGCGGGATGGTAGCCCTGTCCCTCTTGCCAGGGCTGGCAGCAGATGGCTGAGGCTTGCTGTGCTTCCGCATGGTTGTGGGGTTGCTGGCTGGCAGGGAGGCTGACAGGAACCAAGGCTGGCAGGAAGGCTGGCAGGGAGGCAGGCACCAAGGCTGGCAGGAACGCTGGCAGGCAGGCTGGCAGGCAGGCAGGCAGGCACCAAGGCTGGCAGGCAGACATGAACCAAGGCTGGCAGGAAGGCAGGCAGCAAGGCTGGCAGGCAGACATGCAGGCAGGGCAGGCAAGGCAGTCGATGTGTCTGGCAGCAGGTCTTTCCTCTGAATGGCGACCTGCTTCCAAGCTGCTTCCGTTATATCTGCGAGGCTGATGCAATGCATCTTCCCCGCATGTGCAATTAATGCCAGGGATCCATTAGGCTTCCGCTGTGCATCCGCTGTGCATCCGCTGTGCATCCGCTGTGCATCCGCTTCATCCGTTCGGCGTCCGCTCTGCATCCGCTCTTTCCATTCCACGTCCGCTTTGCTGAGCCCCCCCGGAAGCCTAGTGGATGCGCCATCCACTCTCATCCACTTCCATCCGTTGGGCTTCCGTTCCGCATCCGCTTTGCATCTGCCCTGTGTCCTCCCCGCGTCCGTGTTATCCGCTCCGGTTATGCAAATTTTTTCCCCTTTTGAGAGCGGATAACAATGGATGGAACATTTTGCTCGTCCGCTGTGTCCTTTTTGCATCCGTTGGCCAGTGTGACATGGGCTTAACAAAGCTTTATTTTTATTTAGAAAAGATAAACTTTAGCAGTGGCCAGGTCTTGATTATAGAGAATTTTCCTATTGCTAAAGGTCACTCCATACCATAGGAGTAAGAATGATGCTTCTGAATGAACAAGGGGGAATCTCACAGACAGGCAGTACTGCTGCCATGATGGCTTTAGAGAAGGGAGGGACACAGCCTGTATGCATGAGAAAGAATTTGGAGCTGGAATGGGTAGGACAAGAGAGATAATGGAGGGCTCCTTGGTGGAATTACTGTAAACTTGTTGGGGAGGGCGGGTGCTGTCTTGGCAGTGAGCCTCACTTATTATCTAGGGATCATCTGCCTGAAGTACAGAAGGAATGCCTGTGTGCCTCTACTTATGCTCTGCCTGAGAGGCTGTAAATAAAGTCGGTTTCCAGATTTCCAGCACTCTCTCATATAAAGGAGACTAAATCTCTGTAGTGGTAACTCTGGAATGCCTGATGGTTGGGGAAATGGGGATGTATGACTTGCTGAATGTGCAACTCTAGGGATTGAAAGGGAAGTAGCTAATGCCGAAGAGGTTCTGCTCTGACTAGGGGGAGGAACGGAGGGAGAGAGGGAGGGCATCCTTGGATTTTTCCAGCAAAGTCCTGGCACTGCCACAAGGCAGAAGGAAGCAACTACCTCAGACAGCTGGGTTGGGTTGGTGGTGAGGCACAAGGAGATAGAACTGGGTCAGCCACATTAGGTGTCCTGAACGCATTATCTGTGTTGTGACTGCTTTTATTTAAAAATAAGTAGGATTCCATGCCATCAAACACCAGCATATTGGCTATCAGATATTGGCCTTGGAATCTTGGAAGAGGGGGGGATCAAGTGCCTTGATCACAATAAATAAAGTGTGTGTACTTTAGGCAATCTGTAGGCAACACAAATAGGCAATCCTTCAGAAACTGTAGGATAAAACATAAAGTGCTTTAAAGAGTTTCACCCCCATGCTGAATTGCTTCCAAAATTCAGAAGCCAAAGCAGCTCTTTCTACAAGGACTTTTAGCAACCTTGGCTGCAGGTTTAGACAATCCCACAGAGACCACACTGAAATAATCCATAAGTGATGGAAACTAAGAACCCGAGTTGCCATGGCCAGATTTGTGGTTCTCAGAAATTACATGGAATAATTTGAAAGCTGAGAAAAAGTGCAGATAGTTTCTGCTTCAAATGTAAGGTTAGGATGGGGCTGAAAGATGGTTTGTCCATTATATAAAAGCACAACTTGCAAATCTGTAATTTTAAAGGAAATGCATCCCTAATTCAATACAAGTTGAATCTCTGTTCCCAGAGGAAAAGAAGGCTATTAATATCACAATAATGTGTCAATGCAAAATATATTCAATGAGCAATTTATCAGGAAAGGCTCTTTTAATTTGTCTATTTTGAGACCTTTGCTGTGTCCTGGACTGGTTGAAATTTTTACCCATAAGTCCAGTGGTGGGATTCAAATCTTTTTACTACAGGTTCTGTGGGTGTGGCATGGTGGGCATGGCATAGTGGCATGGCAGGGGAAGAATACTGTAAAATCTCCGTTCCTCCCCATCCCACTAACCATTCTCCTGTGCAGGGCAACAAAAGAAGACCCAGCTGATCAGCTGGGAGGCAAAGAATAGATAGGGGCATGGCCAGTCAGGGGTGGTATTTGCCGGTTCTCTGAACTACTCAAAATTTCCGCTACCGGTTCTCCAGAAGTGGTCAGAAACTGCTGAATATCACTTCTGCAGAAGTCGCTGGAAAGGAACGAGAGAGTCAAAGGCTTTTATTTGAAAAAGTTGAAAGCCAATCAAATGCCATTCCTAATTCTTTGCTTTTTTATTGGTTATAGAGAAAGTCCTGTGAGGAATGCTGTTCTTCTGCTAAATGCAGATTAATCTAAATGAATAATTAACCTAGAGCAGGAATAATTCTCCTTATTTCTACACTGGTGCCTAAATCTTCACCTGACATTGCTGACAGCAGTGAACACACACGTAAATGTGTAAACACACAATGCAGACCTTCAGTTACTGTGCCCAATACTGCAAGCAATCTTTCTTCACACAGAGATTTCCCAAATATTGCCTTATGACTTTTGTAAGCCACTCTGAATATTGACACAAATACAAAGTTGTGTTGTAAATTTAATAATAAGGCAATTATTTTTCCCCCTTACATCAGCATGTTTGTTCACAAAATCCTTTCAGCTTTAACATTGGAATCTATTTTGGGAAGCATTATCATAAGTCATAAAGCAAGGGATGTCCTGAGGGCTAGTTATTTATTTTCTGGGTGTTGTGTCTTGTGGTAGGGCTTTTAAATAGTACACTTAATCAGCCAGTTCTTGAATAGACCCTGCAGTGCTTTCTGAAGATGTTTGCCTCACAGATATGGAGTTGATAACATGGTTACTTCACCTAGCTAATAATGGCTGTTCACACAAGCTGGTTCATAGCCCTCAAAATTCAGCCTGAGGTGTCAACTATTTTTACACGCTTGGCTTCAAAGGCTTGCTATCTGTGAAAGCCAGGGAAATGCAACTGCTATGTATTGGGCTGTTGTTCAAGGAAAAGGAAATAGAAGAAGAACCTAAATAGCTGATCTATTAAATGTCTTATTGAGTCCCTTCTAATTTATGCTTGCTATGATTTAGTAATACTGGTGACAAATGTGATCAAAGGAATGCTCAAATTATAGCACAACGTGAATAAAAGAAGAAAAAAACTAGCAGCATTTTAGCTTTGTCTGATTACCATAACGGTATTTTGATTTGCTGGAATATTTTACTGAAATCTTGGAATTTCCGAATAATTTTAAATGCTAACACCTTACCAAAATTTGTCCCTACCTTTACAAGTTGTTGCGTGTTGTTGTTATATTAGAGGTGGTATTCAGCAGATTCTGACCAGTTCTGGAGAACCGGTAGTGGAAATTTTTGAGTAGTTCAGAGAACTGGCAAATACCACCGCTGACTGGCCCCGCCCCCATCTATTCTCTGCCTCCCGAGTCCCAGCTGATTGGCTGGGTCTTCTTTGGTTGCATTGCATAGGAGAACAGAGCTGGAAAGCAGGTTAGTGGGGTGGGAATGGAGATTTTACAGTCATCTTTCCCTGCCACACCCACCAAGCCACACCCACCAAGCCACACCCACCAAGCCACGTCCACAGAACCAGTAGTAAAAAAAATTGAATCTCACCACTGGTTCTCACCGTTTGGAAATTTCTCCTTAGTTACAGATTGCTTCTCTCCTTGATCAGTTTCCATCCATTGTTTCTAATTCTGTCTTTTGGTGCTTTGGACAGATTGACACCCTCTTTTTTGTGGCATCCCCTTAGATATTGGAACATGCCTCTGTGTGTGTGTGTGTGTGTGTGTATGTGTAGCAATGCAAGCAGAGAAGGTAGTTTCCAAATTTTTGACACGCTCAGCCCAAAAAGGTTTAATATCTCTGCTTTAGGTTAAGGAAGAGTTTGAAACTTATGTACAAACTTGTGAATTTGTCCTATGTTTCTATATCTCAATTTTATATTTTGAGAAAATGAAAATCATTTCAATCAATCCCTTCCAAGAAAAATAGCTGAACAGAGGTAATGAATTTGTGGGAGATGGAAGGGAAGATTATTTAGCTGTCTCTGAAACGAAACGTAGCTGCCTTTAGTTGGAAAGCAATTGTTAATATAATAAACTGCAATGCTGTAAGGATAGAATTCTAAATATATCTTTAAATACTCTGAGAAAGGAGGCTTCTTAAAATGTCCTCTTTGGGGATATCATGTGAATTAAGTTGGCCATACAGTGTTTGTAAGTAAACCAGTGACGTAACTGATTCCTTCAGTGGCACAAAAGATAAAGTTTGCTTTAAGATGTCCTCAGTTCTTGTTGATTTTATGAATGATTGATTTATCACATGCCATTCAATCAAGGTGGACTCTTAGTGACCATATAGATTTTTTTCCATAATGAATTCCCCCTAAATTTCAGGTCTGCCAAAGATCATCACCACTGTAACTGAATCCATCCATCTTGTTCCTGGTTATCCTCTTCTTCTCCTTCCTTACAACTTCATATATAGGTCCATATAAATCAAATCAAATCAAATCAAATCAATGATTTGTCTTTCTTTAGCATGGAAATACTTTGATATTGCCTTCTGGGATGCTTTTCTGCTTCCCAGATTAACCTATAGCTCTGACAATTCCTGGTGATTTCCCAATCAAGTACCAACCAAGCTGGATCTGCTTAGTGTCTGAGTCCAGAGAAGGTCAGTCAGATGCTGGATTGAAATTATAGATTTAGACATAGAATATTTCTCTGAAAAGAAGCAGCAAAGTAATTTGTACAAAACAAGAGCCAGAAGCTAATTACATCACTTTGCTGCTTCTATTCAGAGAAATATTGTAAGCTCTCTTAGCTAAACATGGAGGCTATTGGATTGCATAAAGTAGACACTGCCACCTTGTGGAAAATATAGGAAGAACCTAAAGCAGTACAGGTAGGCCTCAAGTTTCTACCAAAAATTAAGCTAAACATTTCTGTTGTTAAGTGAGACATTTGTTAAGTTAATTTTATGACCTTCCTTGCCACAGTTGTTAAGTGAATCACTGCAATTGTAAAACAACATGGTTGTTAAGGCTTGCCCATTGACTTTGCTTGTCAGAAGGTCACAAAGGGGGAATACTTGACTTTGGAACACAGTAATGGTCCTGAGTATGAACCAGATGTTAAGTGAATTTTGATCATATGATCATGGGGAGGCTTCAAAGAACAAAACTGTGAAAAATGGTCATAAGTCATTTTTTGCAATGCCATTATAACTTTGAATGGTCACTAAATAGTTGTAAGTTGCAGACTACTTGTACTTAAATTTTTGTAATTATTATTTTAATAACAGCTCATAAATGCAAATAACCGGCAGATATAAACAAATAATTGTGGTCTTTTGTTGATATTTTCAGGGCTATAAAATATAGATAAAGTGCTTAGAATCAAATTCATGCCTTTTCAAAAAGTAGCTGAATGATTATAAATACTAATGCAGGATTTGACAGATGAAAATAAAATAAAAAGTGTTCCGTCCAGAAAAACGCGAGGTAGACCGGGTTCTAACAGTAAAAGTCCTTATTTCAACAATTATTGTAAACGGAACTGTTTGGCTCTAGCCGCGGCAGCCTTTATATACGGCTTGCCTGCCGGCTTGTAGCCAATCACGGTTACTTGATTTTGCCGCCTTTTGGCGGCTCTTTTGGATTGGTTCCTGGTGAACCAATCCCTATGCCGGCTTTTCTAGCCAATCACATTCGAGGATTTGGAGTAAACTATTTTTTACAGAACAAAAAGGAAACAGTTTATAGTTATTCGGAAAACTTTAATATAGTAAAGGTGGTATTCTACTGGTTTGGCCTGGCTGTGGAGAGCCGGTCGCAGTGATGAGCAGCGGAGGCCAAACTGGTTCTCTCCACTGCTCTGCTGTTGGGCCAACCCGCCTGGGCTCTCCTACTCACCTTTATCCACTGAATTTGAAGCACAGTTGCTTTATATGGCACAGAAGGGTGCCAAACGGCAGCTGCTGAAGCGACCGGGATTGTGCAGGCTTACAGGAGGCGAGTTAGAACATCTCTGCGCCTGCACAAACGCCTCTGCGCTTGCGCAAAGTTCGCATTTGGCACATGCGTGCACTCAAAGTGTGTGCATGTGCGCAAAGCGTGCCCACCAAGCCACACCCACCAAACTGGTGGCAAAAATATTTGAATCCCATCACTGGTAAGGGTGATATAAAGTCATAGTGCCCAGTTCACAATTGGAAAAGAAAATCTTTTTTAAAAAAAATATTTTTTAATTTTAATTATGAGAATACAACACAATACATCCAACTTTTCCTTGTTATACAGATATACATTTTACTTCATCATTTATAATGTCCTTATTTAATATATTACTTACGAATTAATATTAATCATAACAACTAATATTTTGACCTTGTCTTCTGCTATATAACCATTGATAAAACTTATTCCGTGTTTTATAATATTTAGACTCTCCTTTGTCTTTTATTTTGAAAGTTAACCTATCTGATTCTGCACATCATAATTTTTCTTATTATTTCTGTTTCTGGAGGAATGATTTCATTTTTCCAATATTGTGCATATAATATTCTAGCCTCTGTCGATACATGTACTATTAGATACATTATTTCCTTCTTAAAATTTTCTGATATTATTCCAAGGAGAAAAAATTCTGGTTTGAATGGAAAATCTTTAGCTATGTGGTGGTTTGCAGAAAAATTATTTGCATTTTTTTATATTGCACTAAATCAGGGGTCCTCAAACTATCACCCCAAGGACATTTACATGCAATTAACATTTGTATTGCTGCAAAGAAATCTCCCCCTTTGGGGTCTTTTTGTGAATGTTGGAGGGGAGCAGAAATTCCGACTTGGGGTTTGTTTTAGCTTCCTGGTATGGGGCTTTGGATGAAGGCTGGAGGGAAGTGCCACTGGTGGCAGAGTCAGAGGGCCTTGTTTCAGTGGAACTCCACATTATGGCCTGGAACTGGCGGACCATCTCAGCCCACTGAGCCTCCAGGCACTGGTACCTGGCTTTGCATTACCGCAGATCTTCCCTCTGCTTGGAAAGCCTACACTTGTAGTCCTCAGGGAGATGCTTCTGCTGAGCCTCCTTCTCGGTTAAAGCTAAGTCCCACTGGCCGACGGATGCAAAACATATGCATAAAGGACACAGCGGATGAGCAAAATTTTGGGGGTGGCTCCATCTGTTGTCATCCTCTCCAAAACGTGGTGAAAATTTGCATAAACAGAACGGAAAAGAACGGACATGGGTAGTATGTAGCGGGGATGTTAAACGGATGTTCATAGGAATGTATATCAGATGCAAACTGTTCACTGTGCATCCTTTCTATTTCTGTGCTACTTACGCTGTGTAGACGTTCCATGTACCTTTTGTTTCCTCCCTCTTTCTGTTTTCAGCTGCAATGGATGTGAGTTGTGAGGATGCCCAGAGGATGCAGAGAGGATACAGTGGACGTTTAACGGATGATAAACGGACATAGAACGTTTGTTGCTCGGATGTCGTGGATTTACATTGTACACAGTGGAAAGTTCATCCGTTCACAAAGTTTTGTGCAGCTCAAAACTTCTTGCGCGGATGAAATCGCAGTGGACAGATGCTTGACGGATAGAGCTTATGAAACACATATGCAGTGAGTACACAACGGATGCATAGCGTTTTCCAATGGATGGCAAGCTTTTTTTAACGTTTTACATCCTCTTTGCATCCGTTAGTGCAGTGGGACATGGGCTTTAGATCCAATTTGAACTGAGCCAGCTGTTTTGCCAACTCTTTCTCATGCATAGGTCCAATTACTGCTTCCTGTTGGGAGTGGCTGGGAGGGGAGGGGCAAAGTAGATGCCAGCAAGGTGCCCCTCTACATGAGTGACATCGAGTTGGCCACACCAACCCAGTCACATGACCACCTAGCCACACCCACCCAGCTAATCATTAGGCAGATCATATTAGTGGTCCGCAGGATTTAAGATTATGAATTTAGTGGTTCCTGAGGTCCGAAAGGTTGGAGACTCCTGCTTTAGTGTACGTGCGGAATTTCAAACATATATAACATTTAAATTTTGTACAACATATTAAACCAATGCCACTTACAGAAATAGAAATGTATTTACTTCAGTGGAAAAGACAAGGTTTCGACATTAAATTTGGAAAAGTTTAAAGTCTATGAAGTCCTATCTTGAAATATATCTGAATACTATAGCTAGAAATTGCATTGCTTTAAAAAAACTTAAAGGAAACACAACTTTGTAAATGACCTTTTTTATATTCAAATATTCAAGAAATGGTACTGTACACTTTAAATGCCTGAAAAATTTCCATTGGTTAGAAAATGAAATGTAAAAAATAATAGATACCGTGTACTTGAAATCTACTTATCCATGAGAGTCGATCACTGTGCCTCACTAAGGCTAACACTACCCAGTTCAAGTGCTGCCTTCACACAGGCACTGATTCATCAACTAGCCGAGTATATTCTATGTAATGTGTGAAGCATCTCTAGCATCACAATATATTCAAGCATTTGGATTAATTCCCTGTAACATGCTTATTTATGCATGGGTAACTCATTAGGAAAATTGCCCAGGTGAGGGGATTAAACATTTTATCTTTAATGAAACTTATCACTAGCTCCGTCCTCACTACATAATCAGAGGCCTCCTCTGTGACTACGGTTAGGAGGTGAGAGGGAAAAAAAAATTAGACTTGTTCCATGATCTTAAGTGTCTACATCTATTTTAGCCATTAATAATCTTCTGATGGAAAAAGTGAGTGTGAAACAGAACAATCTGTTTAGATTTGAAACTGCCCACGTTTGAATGATGTGAATTGCCTGAGGAGGCAACTTTTTAAAGTTGGTGGGTGACTTTAGTTTCTATTGGCATTCAAGTGGTAGGTGGGGGTGACTTGGTGATCTGGAGTAGTCAGAAGAGAGGGCAACCTGCTGTCTGAATCATTCCACCTGGGGAGGTTTCTCTGTGATCAAAAGGGCCGGCTGAGTCATTCATTAAGCCACATTATGTGGGTTTAAGAACAGAAGAAGAGAGGACTTTCCCCTCTTGAAAATCTGACCACAGGACAAACATGGCTTGGCAATGGGCCATACTTTTCTTCTGTCCTGCTGCTCTCCATGACATTGCCTTCACCTTGCCCTCTAGCCTATTGGTAAAACAGGCTTAAATCATGCTTAGCTCTATTGGTGTTAAACAAATATTTTCCTTCTTATTATGACACCGTTGGAGGGCAGCCCCAAGGTATGTACAATCTATTGCTAGAGGGGAAAGTGAACTGAGTGCCATGGCCCATTCAAACAGGGTCCATTCAAGCAGATTTGCTGAGGCAGAAGCCAATCTTTATTCTTTCAACAACAAAGACAATGAATGTTATGCTGTGCAGTTTCGGTCAGCAGAAGGAGGGCTGAAGAACATGTCTGCTCAGGAGAGATAAAAAATCTACTTTCGTTCTCTAGGACTTTTAACCCTTGCCAGTGACAACCTGTTAGAGAAACAAGATAAACTGGGGCAGTTTATATGGATACAATAAAGCCATATTTGCGGAATCGTCTCATCCCACTGGGATAGCCCCGCCTGTTGTGTATAAGAATTAGAATACTCCAAATACTTAAATCTGATTGGCCGAGCAGGCTGCAATAGGATTGGTTAATAAAGTACCATTACAATTGGCCCGCCTGATGGCGGGAAATCTTAAAGAGCTGTCATTGGCCGCAAGCCGCGAGCAGCTGCTATAAAAAGGGCTGCCATGGCTCCGGCAATCTTCTGTTACGAAATCTCTGAGTTTATAATAAAGAGTTGTTTGATGAACACCGGTCTCGAATACTTCTATTCCCAGGACAGAACACTGCGCCACCCATGCTGGCTGAGGAGGCATGCTGATGGCCCCATAACCACAGTATTCCAGCAGGTGGGGTCCAGGAAAAGAGCCTTCTCTAACACATAACAGATAATCAGAGTTGGAAGGGACCTTGTAGGTCATGTAGTCCAACTCCCCCCCCCCCAAGCAGGAGACCCTACACCATTTCTGACAGATAGGAGTCCAATCTCTTCTTGAAAGCCTCAAGTGATGGTGCTCCCACAACTTCCGAGGGCAAGCTGTTCCATTGGTTGATTGTTCTCACTGTCAGAAAGTTTCTCCTTATTTCCAGGTTGAATCTCTCCTTATTCAGTTTCCATCCATTATTCCTTGTCTGGCCTACATGAGCTTTAGAAAATAGCTTGACCCCTTCCTCCCTGTGGCAGCCCCTCAAATATTGGAAGACCATTATCATGTCTCCCCTGGTCCTTCTCTGTACTAAACTAGCCAAGCCCAGTTCCTGTAACTGGTTCTCTGCTATTGCTCCTAACCTTTGGAAGATCTCCTCCTCTCCCCAGAAAGAGGTTGGCTCCAACCCTCCTGATCTTCTGCAATTGCTTAAAGACCTGTTTCTGCCAGCTGGCTTGGGGCTCCAATGGGGTGCGGTGAGGAGATCTTCACATTGGGACCAGTTGATAAACTAATAACAGATCTCCCCTCCCCTCCTTTTCATCCTATTCCCTCCTTCTCCATATTTTATTTAGGGTTGTGTATTTATCCTTTTTATAATTTAGTTCCTATTGTGTATAGGTTTTATAGGTAAATTTTACCTATAAAAATAGGTAAACTAAAAAAAATAGTTCCTATTGTGTATAGGTGGATAGGTAAAATTTTTTATCTTTTTAATATCATAAACTGCCCTGAGTTACTTTTGTGGTAAGATGAGCAGTCAATAAATGTAAGAAGTGAATAAAAAATTTTAAAAGTTTATTTTTAACTTAAAAGTTTAGTTTTAAGACATTTATAAATGTCTTAAAACTAAAGAAATGCTAGCTGTGATTTCAGCTGAAAAATGTACTGTATGACATATATAACATAATCAAATGTTTGGCACTTGTATACCTGAGAACATCAGAAATTTGAAGATTTATCCAGGATTTTGGTTTCCTTAAATAAAGTTATTTGAAATGGGAATATTTGTACTATTTATATATATTTATGAAATATATAATAATAAGTTTAGGCAGCTGAGGAAAACTATGTCACAATCAGAGATATAAATGTTGGGAGCATCCATCTTTAGTAGTACCCAGTTAATCCAGGCTAATCTAAACAATATATACTTGATGAAGGAATCATCAGAAAAAGTTAAGTCTTTAGGCTGAGCTGGGAATTTGAAAGAGCATTCTGGAAGGAAGCCATGGTACTTCAATTCCATATTCTTGACAAGAATACTACAAGAAAGTTTTCATGAAGCCACCGGTATGGAGCTTAATCTGAGAGTAATTTTTGAAAAAAAAAAAAAGGAACAAATATGCTGGAAAGCTGGCTCATAAAGACCTTATTGTGGAATACACAGGCAAAACATTTTTATCAATTGGTAAATGTGAGTGTTTACTGGTCATGTTGCATATTACATTAAAACCCAAAGTGTGATATGTTTGCAGTTATATGCTAGCATATAAAGTACTATATGTCACTGTCCTGTACTGGCTCAAGTGAATAGAAACTGTGTGTGGACTGCTACATGTTGCCTATTCTTGGTTTAATAGAAAGTATGGAAATAGGAAAAACTTGAATTAAAGAAAAGATTCAAAAATTCTACAGGAAAAAAAAAAGTAATATGGATCTTTCTCCAGGAAGGTATCCCTTGCATCCTGTGCAGTATGCTGATCCAAAGTGGAGAAAATGCTTTGGATCTCACCTGATTGTATAGCCATAAGTCATTAAAGAAGACCTATCTCTTTCTTAGTCTTGCATGGTAATCATGAGATCCCATTGAAATGAAGGCTTCTTTATTGGTTCAGGTCAGGTTAATGAATCATCTTTCTGGTGTTCAGCTAACTGTGATTGAGAGATTGATTGACAGATTTTCAGCATTTCAATTTCCAGAAATGTTTCTTTGTTTGCTTTCCTCTAGCTTTAGATTTATGAGTTTGGGGATAAACAGATCTGAAATTTTTGTCTTGTTCCTTGAAATATGCCAGATTTTCTGAAACTAGAAACTGGATAAAATGTAGAATTAAGTTTTTGAAAAGCTATTAAATATCTCACCAAACCATGATGTGGTTTTTGCAACTTTAGCATGTCTCAATGAATTCTGAAGCTGACTTATTTAGCTAATTATCCTTAAATTAAACAACTGTTTTGCTTTTGGATGATATGTGAAATTGAAATCACTTAAAACATGAAAAGCGTATTAACTCTTCCTGGATATATAAGATATACATCACATCAAGGGTCTTCAAACTTGGCAAATTTAAGATTTATGGACTTCAACTCCCAGAATTGCTGAGCTAACATGACTGGAGGAGGAATTCTGGGAGTTGAAGTCCACAAGTCTTAAAGCTGTCAAGCTTGAAGACCCCTGATCTACATCTATATATAACTTATGTCTGATCATCCATGATTGGCTAAACCAAAAGTTCCCAGGTGAGAAACCAAAATTTCTGTTGCTCCTAGGTATTGGCCAGCTCCAACATTAAGGAGTTGTTAGTTGTTTATTCCAATATGTAGTTAAGTTAGTATGGGAGCCTGCAATTTGTTTGTTTGGTTCTGGAAATAATTCTTCAGTAAATAACTGATTATCAAGTTGTTTTTCTATACCCTTCATGCAGTGAATTTGCTAAGCTGCTAAATTTGTACCAAAAAGGATTAGATAATCACAATAGCAATTTCTCATAAGTATACTGAAGTGATAAAAAACAACACTTCTTCCCTGAGTTCATTGTAAAAGCAATGTCGTGAAAACAAGCAAAAAAAGCCACCTTAAAATATACCTAGTTGTATTATGGAGAGTGTCACATTTCTCAATTGTTAAGAAGACACTCTAAATGCAGTATAAATTCTGTAGTGCACAAAAAGATTTAGAAGTGAGTCACACCTTCTGTGACTCTGAAAATAAACTGTAGTTTTCTTAAGAGGTTTCAAATAGAAATGAACTTAAAATATTTGCAAATCTTTTTTTCTGGCTCATGTTTGAATCCTGAAAAGCATCACTTGTGCTTTGATGAATAATGCTGAAGTGTTGTGCTTGTTCATATCTGAAGTGCTTCTTCTGCAGCTTTGGGAATAATATCAACGTGTCCATCTCTTAATCTAAGTGAAGTAACGTAAGCAGCAACTTCCTTTAATCCCATAATGAAGAACAAGTATTAAACTCTTGGGTTGGATTGTGATCTTAACCAACCTGCTTTCATGAGCTAACACAAAAGAGCTCTAACAAACAGCACATAAGTAAGAAATGAGAATGCACTTTGAATGCACATTATGAAGATCTCTGCTTGCTCTTTGCTTCCACAGACAATTGACAGTTTTGCTCTTTGACAGGGCAGCAAATTATTGATCTCTCAGACATTTAACAAGATAGCAACTGAACTGATGCTTTAGAAAAACTGCCAGGGCACAAAGCCCTGTACTCCTGGAAACCCAGTTGTTGGACTAAAACTCCAACACTGTAACATTTGGAGAGCTTTCCAGCTCTGCCATGGAAAATATGCTTTTATATTTCCTTTGTACAAAATATTTATACAAATATCAACAAAACCTCTCTGGGTAATTTTAAAATGTTCCCTCACAAATAAATGATAGAGAGTAGAAGATGACTGTTCTAATCTTAAGAAAAATAACTGATTAATACAACTGGCTGCCAATCTTCTTAAAAAAAGCTATTTTTTGTTCTAGTTTTGTACCATGAATGTATTATTGAAATGAATGACAAATGAATTAGACAAGTTTTTCTTGCATTCATTTTATAGACTGAGCTCATCTAACTTTGAATGAGAAAAACTCCATGCTATGTCTTCATTTGGAACAGTAAGCCTATTGGTCAAATGGTTTTCAACAGTTGTCATACCAACAAAACTATTGCCTTTGGTTTGCCTCCTCAAGACTTTTCCTCCAGCTTCCTCTTGTGTAATCTTTCATTGCAGAACATTTCTTACTCAAAAAAATGAGTAAAGTTTCCTGTCTCCTTTGAGAAAGTAGAGAAGGTGGCACCTCTGGCAGATTCTTTAGAACCCCTAGCTCTCCGGTATGTGCAATTTGCTCCTTTTAAAACTCAAATGCCATTTGGTGTTTACTTCAACTGTAAAATAATTGTTTGGAATTAATGATAGAGAACAGGCATTTGCTCACTTTTGTTGTTTTCCTTTTTTCAAAGATCAGTGTGACTTCCTCTTTTCCTTCAGTTTTGCAGTGCAGATAAGTAGTGAGAAGATAGATTAAACATTTTACATTCCCACTGATTTCAAGGAGAGAGATTTAAATAAGTCAGCTTGTCTGAAAAGGGGCTTATTTCTGAATTCCTGCCTTCAATGCATGTATTGAAATCTAAGGACAGAAATCCTTTCCTCTGGGTTTTTATCCTGCTCATTGGACTCAGATGGTGTTTAACTTTCATAGTGAAATGTAGAAGAAATGCTAACAGAACAGTTCAGGTATAGAGTAAAGATTTTATTACTGCAATCAAAGCAAGTACAAATGAGTATAGTCTTTGTTGTCAGAATTTGCAATATCAATAATTTGCTTTTAAAATTATGTCTGTGCATGCACTCATGTTTTTGAATGATTGTCTACTATAATTGTATTTATCTGGAGTTGTAGCTTATGTTTTGTGCCATGTTTGGCTGATTAGAAAAAGGTCCAACAACTGTGCATTAGAAACTTTGCTTAGCTTTATAATGTGATACATTATTATAATATGCACAGTATAAATATAGAAATACAGCAAGAACAGCAAACCAGATCTCACCTGTCAGACTGCACAAAAACAAATTTACACACAAAAGGGCACATCTCAAGCTCTCTTGAATTCTGCTTCAATTGTGGATTGCTTTTCCACACTGTTTACCTCTAGCCATGACCAGAGGTGTTTCATACCCATCATTTCAATGCTCTTCAATTCAAGCTAGGAGTGAAATTATTCAGAACTCAGAAAGGGTAGGTAGCCTGATATGTTTCTTCATAGATTCTAAGACATCTCATAACAACTGTCCCAAAACTTTGTTTGGAAGTTTGGATAAACTGGGAACAATGTTTGTCTCCATTTCCGGTACTCCTATTCCTTGATTACTCCAGTTACTAAAGGCTAGGTCCCACTGGCCGACGGATGCAAAACGTATGCAAAAAGAACACAGCGGATGAACACATTTTTGGGGGTGCTCCATCCGTTGTCATCTGCTCCAAAAAGTGGCAAAAATTTGCATAAACAGAATAGAAAAGAAAGGAAAAGAACGGACGTGGATAGTATGTAGTAGGGATATTAAACGGATGTTCATAGGAAGCCTAGAGGATGTATATAGGATGCAAACTGTTCACTGCTCATCCTTTCTATTTCCGTGCTACTAACGCTGTGTAGACGTTCCGTGTACCTTTTGTTTCCTCCCTCTTTCCGTTTTCAGCTGCAGCGGATGTGAGTTGAGGGGATGCCCAGAGGATGCAGAGAGGATACAGCGGACATTTAACTGATGCTAAACGAACATAGAATGTTTGTTGCTCGTATGTCATGGATTTACATTGTACGCAGCGGAAAGTTCATCCATTCACAAAGTTTTGTGCAGCTCAAAACTTCTTGAGCGGATGAAATCTCAGTTGACGGATGCTCAAAGAATAGAGCGTATGAAACACGTATGCAATGAGTACACAATGGATGCATAGCATTTTCCAACCTTTTTTAACGTTTTACATCCTCTTTGCATCCGTTGGTGCAGTGGGACAGGGGCTTAAGTTAAATATAACTAGTTCAAGGGAGGGAGGCAGAGAAAGCTTACCTCCTGATGGGAAATTTAGCTCTGCTTAATGTACTTTGCAGAAGAATTGATTACAAGTTTCAAATGTTTTGGCACATTTATAGGAATTCTACAAATAAAATGTGTGTGGTCCTGTTTCCAATCTTTCTAGTTTTCTTAGAGAAATTTCAAATTGGACCATATTATCTTTTGGGGCAATCTCAATTTTATTTAAAATTTTAAATAAGGGAAATGAGGAAAAAATTAAAAGTACAGAATAATTTTTGCTGATCAATTCTAACAGGATTTTAGTGTTCATTTTCCTCTGGTTGTATGCAATGGTACAGTGCAAGTGGTTAATTCAGTATTTATTGTTATGCATCAGATTTATTATTTCAGAAAGCAATGAAACTAAAGTACGTCTTTTCAGCAATGATATTTGAAAGTGTGGAAAAGAAGGTGGGGTGAAAAAATCATGCAACAGAAATGTAGCACAAAAAAATTCTGAAGAATTTTAAAATTAAACATTGTTTTGGTCAAATTTGGTCTTATTTTTATTGATATTAATGAAGCAATCTTATATAGAGTGCTCCTCTCTCTATTATTTTTTCAAGACATAAATACTGATGTTTTGCACTTCTGCTTAAGATTGCAAACATACTTAATATTTATAAGTATTTTATATTTAATTATGCATGGATTTTTTTTTGTTATGGGCTTTTGTCTAGTTTCCATTTTTTAGTGTTTTTTTCTTTTTTCTTTTTTCTTTTCTTTTTAGTTGATCACTACTTAATTACTCTTCAAGAAATAGAAAAACATTAGGGGGTCCTAACAGTTATTCCAATTCATGAAGCACACCTACTTACCTTCTTGGATATAAACCAGCAAACTGCCTACTAAAGTAATGAATAGACACCAATTTCATATGTGCTTATCAGTTTCACATATTGTGTCTGAACAAAAAGTATTTAAAAATTAAGCAACTGTTGAAAGCCAGCCTCATAGTAAATAGCAAAAATTGGCCTTACTATTTTTTTTACCAGACAGAAGAACAAATAAACCAGGAAATAAATGAGATCAATTTTAAAGGCAATGCACATTTTTATTTTTAATTCAGTTTTAAGTATATGAGTTCATACCTCTAGTTTCTTATGTAATTATCTTTCTTCTGATTGATGGAAAATTCCTCTCATTGTATTTATGATAAATTCTATCAAATGAAGACATTTCATTTTCAGTTCATCAGAATAAACCACTGTGATCTGATCGGTACATCCCAAATCCAAACTCTTCATTTAGCCAAAGTATAACATCAGCATGTGTGCAACACACTTTCATTGTTATGCTGATTTGTGCAATTAACAGGTAACATGTTGTACAAGTTACTTTCTTTCCAGTTCATTATTTCTGATTGTTCCACAATGATTCTTAAGCCCATGTTACACTGCACCAACGGATGGAAAGAGGATGTAAAACGGAGAGAAACACTTGCCATCCGTTGGTTAACGCGATGAATCCGTTCTGTACTCACTGCCTCCGTTTTTCATCCTCTCTATCCGTCCAGCATCCATCTATTGACATTTCATCCGCTCAAAAAGTTTTGAGCTGCTCAAAACTTTTGAGCGGAAAATGTATCCAACGCGTCCGTTCTGCATCCGCTAGGCATACGGGGGACATCCGTTCTGCATCCGTTGTCATCCGTTACGCATCCGCTATATCTGCTGCGCATCCGTGCAACTCAAATCCGCTCCAGCGGTAAACGGACGCAGGGAGGAAGCGGAACAGATGCGGAACGGACGCGCAGCATTAGTAGCATGGACGGAGAAAGGATGAAAGAGGATGCAGCTCGCAAACAAAGCATAAAAACGGAAAAAACGTTTGCAGAGGGGACCTATCCGCTCTCATCCACTTCCATCCGCTAGGCTTCCATGGAGCATCCGCTTTCCATCCGCCCTGCGTCCACCCCCCGTCCATTCCTTTCCGTGTTATCCGCTCTGGTTATACAAATTTTTGCCCCTTTTGAGAGCGGATAAAACATTTTTTTTGAGAATGGATGGAACATTTTTCTCGTCCGCTGTGTCCTTTTTACTAACGTTTTGCATCCATCGGCCAGTGTGACAGGGCCTTTACTTTTTCCTTCACCCTTGTTTCTCTCCCCCTCCCCCCATGTTTTTACCACTGAAGCAAGCATTTAGATGCAATAACAAAAGCATATCTTACTTTGCTTCAGGTAAGCAATTTGATTTTTTTCTTTACTATTGACTCTGATTCTTATGTAGGTCTGGTAAGGAGTCTTTCAATTCAAGAAAACTTTTTCTAATTTTGGAAGTATTTACTTTATCTGTGTCCAAAGATCAACTTTTATTTTATTTTCAAGTTAGCAGGGGAATTGGGTATCAGTTACACTTTAGTGGAATATGTACCACTATTCAATAAATCCTATCACAGATAATTGGCTCCTCTTTATGTCATAATAATACTGCATTTCTGCCATCTATTCAAATATTTTCCCAATCATTTTGTCAGCTTTGCTGTATATAAAAACCAACATGGACTTCTGAACCTAAAATAACATCATATGCCAAAATGGTCTTATTTGCAGGACTGATGAATGACAATTCATTATTTTCCACTCCAGTCACAAATCTGTTCAAATGTTATATAGTTGGAAACGTGGAATATATATAGCAATGGCATTTATTCTTACATACTGCTTCATAGTACTTTCCAGCACTTTCTGGATGGCTTACCAAGTCCTCATTTTACCGACCTTGGAGGGATAGAAGGCTGACTCAACCTATCTCTCTGTGTGTGTATGTGTGTGTGTGAAAGGTAAATATGAATACATTTTAAAATATTTACTTTTTATGAAAAGGTATTTATTAGGAAAGGTTATTCAAAACAGTAACTGTGGACTTTTTAGCAAAAAAAAAAAAAAAAAAGCCTGAATAACAATTGAGACAGGATGATGTTACCTAGGATCATCTTAGGCAGTATTCAAACAAAATGTTTAAGAAATATCTTCAAGGTTTCCCCCTGTGTTAAAAATACTTTGATGGGAAATGAGAGTCAGTTAATTTGGATATTACCTCCTGGTTAAAACTAAGCCCCAACCCTAATAGATTGACCCAGTGGTGGGATTCAATTTTTTTTACTACTGGTTCTATGGTCATGGCTTGGTGGGTGTGGCAGGGGAAGTATACTGTAAAATCTCCAGTCAGAGGTAGTATTTGCTGGTTCTCCGAACTCAAAATTTCTGCTACCGGTTCTCCAGAACTGGTCAGAACCTGCTGAATACCACCTCTGAATTGACCCATCTAACATTAGTAGACAACTACAAATTTGTCTGAAAGGTAGAATAATGTCTAGCCGCTCTTACAAGAGCTGAGACCAATGTTAACAAAACAAAACAGCAATAGGTTTCCCATCCCTTATTCACATAGTGAATTCCTCATTTCAGTTCTTACCTGAAAATTCATATTTAGATTTGGCAAGGGGATATTTTCAAATGACTCAGGAAGCAATGGCTTTAGTCCAGTCAGGATGGGCAGCTGGAGATTTTCCCTGTCTGAATGTGTGGAAGCATTGGAAATTCAGACAGCTTCAAACCTTCCTTACTGTTTGAAGGATCTTTTATCATGCTGCACTGTTTTATAAATTGGTTCCTGTTATAGCCAAAGAGCAGTGTTCAGAGAATTTTCTCAAAGTTGCACAGGGAAGCATATGAATTGTCCTTCATTCCAGATGATAATTAGAGAATGATAGGAATGGAATATTTCAAGCTAGGGCAAGCAAATGGATGGATTCTGTCTGCTCTGGACTGACATAGCCATAGCAGCTGACACAGTGGTGGGATTCAATTTTTTTTACTACCGGTTCTGTGGATGTGGCTTGGTGGGCATGGCAGGGGAAGGTTACTGCAAAAATCCCATTCCCTCCCTACCCCACTAACCTGCTTTCCAGCTCTATTCTCCTGTGCAGGGCAACAGAAGAAGACCCAGCCAATCAGCTGGGACTGATCAATGGCAGAGAATCAATGGGGGCGGGGCCAGTCAGAAGTGGTGTTTACCGGATCTCCCAACTACTCAAAATGTCCGCTACCAGTTCTCCGGAACTGGTCAGAACCTGATGAATACCACCTGGGTATGATAGCTGGGTTTATGTAATCCCAATCATCGAGGTCAGGGGTCCCCAACCACCAGGCCCCGGACTGGTACCAGTCTGTGGATCTTTTTGTACCAGGCCGCAAAGAATGAATAATCGTGATTAAAATATATATTTTATATCAGCTAAAGCTAAGAAGCCCTTTACTATTAGGGAAGAATTGATTTTGCTGGTCCTTGAAAAAGTGTTTCTGCGTGAAACTGGGCCCTGGTACAAAAAAGGTTGGGGACCACTGATCTAGGTGGCACAATGCTAACTTTCCCCAAGACATATTATACATGCCAGGCTCACCTAAAATTATGTGAGCCTTTGTTTTCATAAAGTCACTGATTGTCAGTGATCTAATATGGTCATAAGCAATCCATTGAGTGTTGCTGAAAGCAAAATCAGCTGTTTTCCTCCAAAGAGATCCACCAGACACATCGCAAGAAACTAAAATCATAAGGCTTTGTCTGATTTAGTATGGTCATGTCAGGTGTGCAAATTCATTGGAGAAGGTAATGATGATAGGGATGGTTAGGAGAACAAGAAGACGAGGCAAACAGACAACACGTTGGGTTGATAACATCAAATCTGATACAAAGTTGAATGTCCAACAATTGAACCTGTGCTTGACAGGGTAGCCTGGAGAACACCTGCCTATAAAGTCATCAAGAGTCAGACATAACTAAATGGTTAAAGTAACAACAGATCCACAGAGGGATGTATAGTAACAGAAATGACCAGGTGCAGTCTCCCTTCCTCCTTTTTTCAGGAAAAAAGAAAACAACCCATTATGAGGGTTTCACTTAATAACTAAACTGAACAAAAGACTAGGGATCTTTTCATATTTCTGAATCTTTTAAAAACCCTTCTAGGCTTGTGGAAGCACATGATCTTTTTGTAGATGGGAGTCTTCTCTGCATTTCCTGGTTTTATCATATGACTTCATGACATTGCAAATTCACATGCTCATTCCAGGAAGGCTTGGAGAAGGAAGAAGTTTCTCTGCAACAGCTGAGTTTCTAGAGGTTAAGCAAAGCTGAGTTATTTTACATAGTAAAAAAAATGTAAATATGATTTCCATCTGCTACCATGGAATCTTCTTTCAGATTCTTTTGTAGAATTCCAGGCAAAGAAGACAGACCTACACTAATCCTATTATAAACATAAAGTAGTGTGTCTGATAAATTGAAAGAAGCTTTATAACTTTAGAGCCAGATGTCATCAGATATGCTAGAAACACACAACTATAAGAGCCACAGTGGTGGTTGCATTTGTTAGAATGTAGTATTGCAGGCTAATTCACTGCTCACTGCCAACAGTTCAATTCTTACCTGCTGAAGATTGACTCAGCCTTCCATCCTTCTGAGATTGATAAAATGAGGACCCAGATTTTTGGGGGCAATATGCTAACTCTGTAAACCTCTTAGAGAGGGCTGTAAAGCATTGCAAAGTGGTATATAAGTCTAAGTGCTTATTGCTATTGCTATTTTGTAGGTGGCATTCATAACTTCCCTCTCTTGGTTGCAATGGGAATAATAGTACTTCACTATAGTACACCTTTCTCTTCACTGCTTCTTATAGGTTTTAAATTATAAGAATATTGTTTGTAACATTATTTCTCTTTTTCTGGTTAACTTTTGTTCTTCCTTATAATGTATATATCAAAGAAAGGGTTTCTTATCTGTCTGCTTATATTTGGGAACCAGTTTTTATACAGCACTGAAAATGTTTTTTTTACTTTGTTTTAGTCATTTATAGCCAAATTTAACATCTCTATTATTTTTAATTCATTATAGTTAAATATGATAACACAAATATTTTGATTTATTGTTAGCTGCAGTGGTTTTTTTAAATAAAAAAATAATGCATCAAAGTTGTTCTTATGAAACTGTGTTGTTCAAATTCATCTGTGTGTCTGTCCATATATAAAGTAATTTTATTTTTGGTTAAGTTAACTTTCCGTTCCTTAGGCCAAATATTTTTGAAAAGGCAGAGAAAAATATTTTTACAAAGAATCTCTAAGTAATTGAGGCTCTGTGGTCTATCAAAATGTGCTTCAATCCCTAATATCATATTTTACTAATGGGAATTGTTCCAAAACCAGTTGTGTGAATGGTTGAAGTATTAGAGTTGTGTCACTACATAGTTATGCCTGCATCAGTTATGCCTCCTTTCAGTGCCTGTTGTGGTTAGCTGGCAGCAGGTGTGGACGGCTGAGGAATGCAAGAACTCAGATGAGGGGCCAGGACCATTAGGGATTGGACTGCTGCCTTCAGATATTGTGGCGGCTGGCAGCAATAATGAGGAAGTTTCCGAGGAACCTCTGCCAAGTGCGCATGCACATGGGCTTGCTCATAGGAAAGAGCAGTTACAACAGCACAGGCGACTCGGGAGTAAGACTGCAAGGTAATGAACCCTCTTTCAAGAAGATAAAAGCCAGCTGTGAAACAAATGTACTTTGCAGAAGGCAAAGACGTTTTGAAACTACAGCCTCGTGGACATTCCAGTATCCTGAGTTTGTATTTGAAGATTCTTATTTTGCAAATTATTTCTTGTCTGTTATCTTTTGACAAGTCTCGCACAGTTTGGCAAGGCTTGTGCTTATTACAGCAATTATTTTGTAAAAGCATTACAAGGTTTCTGTTCCTTTTGAATTGTGTTTAATTTGTTAGAAAAAGACATTGGTTAGAATAGTGCCATGGGAGAATTGCAGACAATTTGGAGAAGCACAAAATTTAAAATAAAGACATTTCTTCATTGAGGGTGAAGGTGGCAATCAAAGATTTAATTTCTAAACCGTAGAAATTGGAGCCTGCCTTTGTAGAGCTATAGATGAAAAAAATACACCCAAGCTTTCTAACATCATTGTGTGCACCACTGTGTGCCTTGTGATTCTGTTTTAAGCACAGTGGATATGTACTCCATTTGTTGTTATTGCCCACTGAGTGAAAATTATGCTCAGAACAAATATTCTTGCAGCAATGGCCCCACACATCAAAGAGTTTCCTACTTTGCAATCTGGGCCTTTGGCTTCTAAGTCACAGTGTTGGGTGAAGAAGAGAGGAGAATGTCTGATGAAATATTTGATTCTTGTCTAAACAATCAGGGAATTGCACCGATGGTATAATTGTAAATCCCTGGAGAACTTTTTCCTCTTCTTCACTATTTATCCTTTGTCCTTTTCTCCTCATGGGTTTCAGCCGACATATCCTGCTTCCCCAAGCCACATCTTGTATAGTCAATTGCTGGAAGTGAAGAGGGTTATTCATTTTTAGCCAACGTATACAAACCACTTGGGGCTAATCTACTGTGTATCAACCAGGCAATTTCTAACTATAATAAACTATGATTTAAAGAATTCAAGTTCAGTGCTATGTGTGAAAGGAACCCCTTTCTTTCCTTTCTGCCTGTTTATCTTTGGTTCGTTGGTTCAATCTCATGGCCTCAGGGACTGAGTCTATTTCTTCTGCATGTTTGCTATTTAGAGAGCTACTTTGAATTCTGTTGCATGGAATACAGCACAGTGTAACTAGCAGCACTCCACTATGTCTATTAAATGCTAATGGCAAATTTTCCTAGCATTATTACTTTCTAAAATGTAATTATCTTCTTTGTTTTCCAGTTTCTCCATTTATTTCAATACTTTGGATGGCAGCTGATGGCAAAGCCACTGTGAGTATATAATTTTTAAAGTTAATGAGAGAAAAGAAATTAATATTATTCATTTAGTGAGAAAGTTATTTGGTGGGGTTATAAAAGCCTTTCTGTGTTCTTTTTGGCCACTGAAGCATCCAGTAAACTTTCAGGTACCTAAAGGGGATAATGACTTCGACAGGAACATTGTAAATTGTGAAAAATCTGATTTATTTTTTCAGATGAAAAACATTTTCTAAAGTGCCACTGCCAGATGATACTTAGATACAGTAAACAATGCATCATGGATGACACTCCAGGATCTGACCAAATGGCAAGAATATTTGCAACCCAGCCTTTGGCACTTTTTAGTGCCAAAAGAGATACAGTAGTTTTATTATATACAGAAAAATGACATGGTAGAGTTGTTGCCTTCCTAATAATGGGTTGCATTCTCCTTGTAAAACCACCAGCAGTATCTGCAGCAAAGTTTTTAAAAAATCAAGATGGTGGCTGTCTCCATGTGATTCAGGCCCCATCCTATTTTAATGTTCATTATGTATGCATATGCAAAAATGCTTCACTCGCACAATCACAACTACCATTTTGCCACTACACACACACCCATACACACACGCACACACACACACACACCCTACTCTGTTTGCTGAGATAACATGCCAACATCTATGGGGGAATGGTTAATGGGAAGTTTTCTTCCCGAGGTGATAAGTATCTTTGCAGAAAAAATGAGTAAGAATGAACATCTGATGATTTCTACTCCAAAATGGCTGTATTGGTCACTTCTTGATTTGCTTTTTTGAAACAAGATGCAACCTAATGACACCTTCTTGAATTCAATGTTTGTCTCCCAAAAAGCATCTTCAGCTTTCCTGGCTCCTAGAGATTAAGATTGTCAGTTTGGCCAGCAGTCTTCTTTTCAATAATGTGAAACAATGTAGATTGCTCTTCAGGTAACTAGGTGCATTGCTGTATTATACTACTGAAAAGAATAATGCACAAATTAGAAGGCTGTATACAAACCACTTTTTTCTTATACAGATGAGGCAGATTAGAAGCTTCATGGAAGGATTTTCTCAAATCCACCTGAAAAAAAAAGTATCGGGCTATATAATTGTCTAGATTTGTCTCTTCCCAGGCTTAATTTAAAGCAACAAGCCTGAACAAGATGTTGGAATACAGAATTATTCTGATCAGAATCTAGATGGTCCATTCCATTATCATCTCCTTGGTTTTCATGACTCAACAAACTATTAAATATTTCTCCCTTTCTAAGTTATTTTCCTCTCAAAAAATGTGGGTGTGCTGTCCCTCTGGTGCATAGGATATTGTACGTAATTACATAGCATTTGGCTATGTATTAAGCAATTGGCTTAAAAATCCCCACCCAATTTCAGAAACAGAAGACACCAACAGTTGACAAAGGGGCTCCTGGGCCTCTTCTTTGCCATTCTGTCTAGCCAGCTCCTCCATTTACTGGAAAATTGGAAATGCTGACGTAGTCGGGTTCATTGCTGAGTTGCTGTTTCAAAATGACTATGTCTATACTTTATGGCAGTGAAAATTACAATGGTGTCGTCCTGGCTGTTCACCAGAGGGCCACTTAAGTTGCAGTGATTGGTGGCCGAGTTTTCTCTCCCATTGACATTCTCATTTGCCAGGTTGGAAAAAAAATAAGTACAAATTGCTATCCCTGGTGGGATGGAGTTCTGCCAGAAACAATTTTAGGCATGTTGACAGGTCAGTTTGTTCTCTCCAGTGTGGAATTCAATTTTTTTTACTACTGGTTCTGTGGGTGTGGCTTGGTGGGCATGGCAGGGAAAAGATACTGTAAAATCTACAGTCAGAGGTTCCAGTTCTGCAAACTACTCAAAATTTCCACTACCGGTTTTCCAGAACTGGCCAGAACCTGTTGGATACCACTTTTGGGACTCTCCCTTGCTCCTGCCAACTGCATGGATCTTCAGAAATGCTTTAGCCATGGAAAAGAGTGAACTCAACACATTCCTTTGGATCACTTGCTTACATGGTGGGCCATGGGGTTCATATGGGCTGCCAAGCAGGACATGCTCTATGTATTTGGAAACTGGTGAAGAGCAAAATTTCCCAAAGGGTCTTTTAGAGTGATTGTTCACCAATGGTATATTCATTTGGATTCTGTATTAATGTCATTTTATTGATTTTGTTGTAGTGTTTATTTTTAAAGGGTTATTCTTACCAAGGACATATTATGATATATGGTACAGTTGTAAGTTACCTTGAATTTGAAAAGATACAGTGGCATACAACTTTATCTAACAAAGTTATAGTCACCCCCTCCCTAATCTTGTGGTGTGGTGTGGGGAGAGAGCACAGACTGAAGCCAGTGAGATATTCCAGGGCATGCTTCAAGTTAACAGGGAAAGTTTCTCTCTTTAGCCAGCTTCAACTCCTGTGCTACCTGCAGGGAGACTGTGCAATGATTTGGGAAGGGATGACTTCATAGAGTAAGACTTTCCCTTTCTGTCACATGACCTGCTTGTCAGTTTCTATTCACCCGGTATGATTGATAGAATGCCAGACATGTTAGTCTCCAGCTTATTCAACAGGAAATGGGCAGATGACAGTCCCTTTTACATCATCATCTCCATCACTGCTAAAGTGCCACAATCATGCAAGTAGTAAAGTTTGTGTTGAGGGAAGATGAAAGATACTCATTCCACAATGGGTCAGACAATTACTAGGACTTGACTAAGCTTAGGGGATATGAAGAAGACATTGTCATGAGCATCATGTTCTTAAAGAGTGGTTGCAATCCTTGAAGTCTTGGTGTGGTGTGGAATAAAATTATTTATAGCTGTTCTGACTTCTGATCTGGGGAGTATCACTAATAAGTTCCAGGAAAAATGTTCAGAAAAAAAATCAAACTGCTTCAATTTTCTGAATCTGTTTAAGAAATTTACAAATGTGGCAAATGCTTCCAAGTTGTTGAAATAATTTCATTACATTTAATTCAATTTCACAATTTTCTTTGACTTGAAATTCACTGCAGAGGATTGTTTTGATCCAGAGATTTGACTGAATCAATTTCAAATGCAATTTCTATGTTGAAGCTTCACAGACCCCTAATTCAGAACAAAATATTTTCTGCAAGACTAATTTCAATTGGCAAGGCTAAGGATGGAGACAAAGTGTTCTGTATGGAACTTGGTAGGTTCCAAGTTCCTCTTTCTGATTGGCCAAAAAGGCCGCTCATGGATTGGTTAATTAAGAACCAATCCGGAAAGCCCGCCAAACAGCGGGAACTGTTAAAAGAGTGTCATTGACCACAAGCTGCAGGCAAGCCAATATAAAAAGGGCTGCCGCGGCTTGGGCTCTTGTTCCGTATATGTTTAGCTTGTGAGTTTAATAAATTGTTGTTGGTTGGAACCCAGTCTCACACGCTTCTTTCCGGACGGAACACTGGCAATGAAGGTGGGATTGTCATAGAAGATGAGACTGAAGCATGTGACAATCTGAACTGAGTGAGAGAGATGGCCGGTAACAACGCGCCACCCGCACCATTCAATCCTGATGAGGAGGATTGGGAATCGTATATCGATCGCTTTCTTATGTTTCAAGAAAGCAACGAGATGGAAGAAATCTCGGACCAAAGGAAGACAGCTGTCTTCCTTACACACTGCGGACCAGCCATTTTTAAGATGGCGAAGACCAGAGATGTCAAACAGATGACTTGGTCCGACCTCAACAGAATGCTCTGAGCACACTACACACCGGTGGTCTCGAATTTAATAAAAAGGCACAAATTCTATAAGAGGGACCAGAAGGAGGATGAAATGATCAGAGATTTTGTAGCAGCCTTGAGACACATAGGAGGAGCCTGTGAGTTCCAGAACATGGATGAAGCCATGAGGGACCATGTGGTCCTCAGTCTAAAAGATACTACCCTTCAGAGCAAACTCCTGAATAGGCCAAACATAACCGTGGCCGAGGCCATTGCAGAGGCAACCGCCGCCGAAGCAGCAAAAAAGTCAGCAGCCACCATGCGGCAAATGAATGCAATTCCAGACCTGCCAACCCAACCCAGGGAGAAGAAGGCAGAGGGAGGAAAGAAAAGCAACAGCCCACTACAAAGACATCAAATCCCAGAGTGATAGCGAGGACGACGATGAAGACATCCATAGACTCCACCCAGAAAAAAAATGGCGCGAAAAGAGGAGAAATTGGCGGGAGTTTCAATGTGCAGGCTGCGGAGGCAACCACCCATGAGCTGAATGCAGGTTCCTTGACACAATATGCAGGGCTTGTAAGAGAAGGGGGAACATCAAAAGGGTCTGCCGCAACAAAAAGAGCTATAGTCCAAAAAGACGCGGCAGCACCCCCCCCAGACTTGAAGAAAGACAAGCTGGCAGCAGATGGAACCGTAACAGGAGAACCAGTGACAGGGAAGAAACGCATCAGACAGTCACCATCGGCAATGGGAGGGTGGAGAGTGGAAAGAAGGTTCAGATAGAGGTGAGCATTGAGGGAAGGCCCTGCAAAATGGAAGTCGACTCAGGGTCGTTCCTATCCATGGTATCCTGGAATACCATCCGGCGCCTTATACCGAATATTAAACAGAGAGAACTACAGAAACAAAGACTCGTGCTAAAAGACTACCAGGGAAATCGAATCCCGGTAGTAGGCCTTGGACATTTCCTTGTCAAATTTAAAAACCACGCCAAAATCTTGCCTCTGACCATCATTGACCAAGACCACCCTAGTCTGCTAGGGATTGAATAGTTCATGCCCCTGGGAATTGGGATGACCGGGATCAACCGCATCGCCACAGCCAACTGGGAGGAGAGCCTGCTCCAAGAATTCCAAGATGTTTTCAACGAGACTCTAGGCAAGTACAAGGGGACACAAATTTCATTTAGCCTAAACCCGAAAATAGCCCCCATCCGGTTAAAGGCCAGATGCGTCCCATTCGCGTTAAAGCCAAAAATTGACGAGCAACTGAATAAATTAAAATCTCAAGGGGTATTGGAGCCAATCGATCATGCCAGGTGGGAAACACCTATCATCACACCAGTGAAGCCAGATGGGTCAGTGCGCATCTGCAGAGACTATAAGGCAATCCTGAACCATGCGCTCCAACAAAGTGCATATCCAGTACCGGGAGTACAACTTTTACTGCACTCGCTAGGGGGAGGAAATTTTTTTGTGAAGCTCAACCTTGCATAGGCATATCAACAACTACCCGTTGATCCCATGACAGCAGAGGCACAGACTATTGTAACACATAGAGGGGCATTCAAGTGTAACCGCCTCCAATTCGGCATTAGCGTTGCCCCAGGCGCTGTTCCAAAGCCTCATGGAACGCCTACTAAATGGAATCAAAGGTGTCGTCCCTTACTTTGACGATGTACTAGTTTCAGCAAAAAATGCCAACCAGCTAGAAACCAGATTAAGAGAAGTATTAACAAGATTTAGGAAATCAGGCCTCAAAGTTAAAAGAGAGAAGTGTGAATTAGCCACCAACCAGGTCGAGTTTTTGGGCTATTTAATCGATGAACAAGGCATTCACCCCACTGAGAAAAAAGTAAAGGCCATAAAAGATGCTTCTAGGCCCAGGAACAAAACTGAGCTTCAAGCATTCCTAGGCCTCATAAATTTTTACAACGTGTTCCTGTCCCATAAGGCAACAATAGCAGAACCCCTACATCGACTGCTATATTAAAAAACCATTTTGACATGGGGCCATCGGGATCAAAAAGCCTTCCAGGGTATCAAAGATCTATTAATGTCCAACACCATTCTCATCCAGTATAGCAATACCCTGCCTTTGATGGTCACCTGTGATGCATCACCTTTTAGGGTCGACGTTATCCTGAGCCACCAGCTACCAGATGGCAGAGAGGCACCGGTCGCCTTTTACTCCAAGTCGCTCTCCAAATCAGAACGCAATTACAGCCAACTCGATAGAGAAGCCCTCGCAATCATTGCCGGAGTCAAAAGATTCCATGAGTACCTTTACGGTAGGCCTTTTTCCATAATCACCGATCACAAGCCCCTTCTTGGAATCCTGGCAGGGAACAAGCCAACCTCGAACATTCTGTCACCTAGAATGATGAAGTGGTCTGAGTTCCTTGCTGCCTACTCCTACATGCTGATTCACCGACCCGGAAAAGCCATCATACACGCCGACGCCTTGAGCCGCTCCCCATTACCCATCACGAAAGACGACCCTGCACCTACTACCTCCACACTTCAGCTTGAGACCTGCCTGGACCTGCCACTGACTGCAGCAGACGTCATGAGAGCCATAGCTAAAGACCCTTTGACAGCGCGCATATTAAATTGGGTAGGTAAAGGCTGGCTGGAGGAGAACAAAACCAAGACTTTTAAACCATTTCGTACCAGACAGACCGAACTGTCCATAGAAAAAGCGTGCATTCTATGGGGTGACAGGGTGATGATTCTGAACAGTCTCCAGGAAGACGTTCTGGGCATGTTGCATGAGGGGCACCCGGGCATTGTCAAAATGAAAGCCCTGGCCAGGAGTTACGTCTGGTGACCAGGGCTGGATAAAGACATTAAACACTGGGTTGCAACATGCTATGCCTGTCAAAAATCGAGGCCTAACCCCCCACAGGCACCAGTAAGAGACTGGGAAACTCTCAGGAGTCCATGGTCTAGAATACATATTGACTTTGCTGGGCCAATGAAGGGAAACACATTTCTGATAGTTGTGGATGCATACTCGAACTGGTTGGAAGTCATCCTCATGGCTTCCACAACCACCAAAGCTGTAATGAAACAGCAAGACAAACTCTTTGCAACACATGGGGTACCAGATGTAGTGATTTCGGACAATGGGCCCCAATTTACAGCTTTGCAATTTGAACAATATCTTGCTGCCCAGGGTATCCGACATGCCTTGAGTACGCCGGCCCATCTGGCTGTGAACGGCAGGGCTGAATACATGGTCCGATACACTAAAGAGGGCCTAGAAAGAATGGACAAGGGGGACGTACAAGACAAACTAAACCGACTACTAACTTTGCAGCATATTACCCCTAGCAGCACAACCAACAAAAGCCCAGCTGAACTCCTAAAGGGTAGGAAACTATGTTCCTACCTGGACAGATTGCACCCCATTTACACCTGGGACAATCCCCCCGATTCCTCCAGAAAATACCGTATGTTCAAAATCGGCGACCTGGTCTATGCGAAAAATATCATCGGGGACCCATTGTGGCTTCCCGTCACCATCACCCAAATTACAGGCCCCCGGTCCTACCGTCTACTCTTAGACGATGGTAGGAAATGGAAGTGGCACATAGACCAGCTTTGTTCCCGCCACCTCGAATGGAAAAACACCATAGACTCAAAAATAAATATCGACCTAAAAACAACCAAGGAGGGGGGGGGGAATACAAATAAATAAAAAAGCGAGAGATGAACTTCCCGTAACAAGACAACAAACACTACAAAAAGACAATTTAACTAAACAAAAAGAGCACTCATGGTTAGATGAACCCCAAGAAAGAAATCTGGGAGCAGGAGAGTAAAGCGAGGCCTTCCTGGAAAGAGGCAGCCAGTCCAGCTTGACCAACCCGGTCAAACCAGGAGGGAGCGGCGGAGCCATCTCAACCGGCCCGAGAGACTCAGGCGGAAGCGGCAAGGCTGACTCACCCTTCCAGGAGGTTCCATGGAGAAGGACCAGAGAAACAGCGATCCCATCTGAACTGCTCGAAGACCACGCCGTGATTGAGCTGCGCAGGTCAACCAGGACTAGAAAAAGCCCCACCTACCTGCGTGATTACGTAACGCACGTTGGACTGAACTAAGGGGGGAGGGGTATTCTGTATGGAACTTGGTAGGTTCCAAGTTCCTCTTTCTGATTGGCTGAAAAGGCACTCATGGATTGGTTAATTAAAAACCAATCCGGAAAGCCCGCCAAACAGCGGTTACTGTCAAAAGAGTGTCATTGGCCACAAGCTGCAGGCAAGCCACTATAAAAAGGGCTGCCACGGCTTGGGCTATTGTTCCGCATATGTTTAGCTTGCGAGTTTAATAAATTGTTGTTGGTTGGAACCCGGTCTCACGTGCTTCTTTCTGGACGGAACACAAAGATTCAGCTAATACCTTTATTTGTACAAATACGTTGATGAGGAAATCAGGATCAGATTTTTATTTTATTTATTTGATTTGTCAATCGCTTACAAGATAATAGGTATAAGTATAAACATGAGTAAGAATACAGGAAATAGGTATGAATAAATGGGGATAATAGGACAGGGATGGTAGGCATGATGGTGGACTTATGCATATCTCTTACAGACCTCTTAGGAATGGAGTGAGATCAATAGTGGATAGTTCTTTTGAGGTTCTTTAACAGGTAGTGCATTCCAGGCATTGTCCACTCTGTTACTGAAGTCGTACTTTTTGCAATCAAGTTTGGAGTGATTTATATTGAGTTTGTATCTGTTGTGTGCTCTTGTATTGTTGCGGTTGAAGCTGAAGTAGTCATTGACTGGTAGGACATTGTAGAAGATAATTTTGTGTACTACGCTTAAGTCCAACCATAAGTCCAACCATAGTTCAGGGTTGTCCAAGCCCAAAATTTCAAGCCTGGTGATATAGGGTATTTTGTGACAAACAGAGGAGTATAGTACTCTTCTTGTGAAATATTTCTGGACTTGCTCAATTGCATTAATGTCCAATATACAATGCGAATTCCAGACTGATGAGCTGTATTTGAGTATTGGTCTAACAAAAGTTTTGTATGCTCTAGTTAGCAATTCAATATTTCCGGAGGAGAATGCTTTGAATGAAGATGCCCTCTTGACATCTGTAATAATGTAGTAAGTATTGTACAGTCATGAATGTTCTCTTTTGGGGCCAGGTATATGAGAAGCAGATATCAGTCCAACTGGATAAAGACCATAACCTAAGCATTCCCCCCTCAGTTTAGAGAAGTAAACAGCACTTTCATTACTTTTATCATTGCCTCCCCAAAGAGTGGGAGAAGAACATGCAGTATGTAACTATTGTGTGCTCTAAGCCAGGAGTTGCCAACTTTTTGGGCCTCAGGGATCACCAAACCCATAATTTTAAATCCCAGGGACCACTAACCAGTTCTGTGGGCATGGCCTAATTTGTGGCTGTGGCTTGGTGGTCATGTGACTGGCTGGGCATGGCTTGTATGTAAATATTACAAATATTTATATAAATATTGAATTTTTTAATAAAAAGAGCAACTTTTACCCAAAATCAGGCAAAGCAGGCAGGAAGATTGAGTTGCTCACAGAATCATTCAGTAATCTATCCATCTGCCATCAGCTAGCTCAGTCTCTCAAATTTACCTGCCATGAGTCTGCACTGAATAATAGAACCTCCAGTCCTAAGGAAGGTTTGGCTGTGTTTAAAAGCAGAGCCAAAGATCTAAAGACTATCTAGAAAGCAAGAAATCCAATCATTTCCTGCTTCTGAGCTAATCTAAATCTCCCAGCATAGCACAATAGATGATGATCGGAAAAAGGAAAAATAGCAATTTAGCAGGCAAGTTCACCATGTAAGGAATGTGTGGGTGGGGAAGGTTCCCCACCATGTGGGCTGCATCGCCTTGTGTTTCTGCACAGCCTGGATTAATTGCTTTGGGGGATGCTCTGAGGTTGAAATTTCTCTGCAGCTCACCAAAATTTTCCCATGGCCCACCAATGGGCTGCAGCCCACCGGTTGGTGACCACTACTCTAAGCTGTCTTCTACGTATCTGAGCTTAGATATGTAAACTGTCCTAACAGTTTCACTATTACCTGCAAGTTCAAGTTTAAAAAGTAGTGTCATGGGAATTCTGCTTGAACCCTTAACATAGAAGTCTTCAAATTTCACTGTATTCTATCATTTCTGACTTACATAACAGTCTATTTGGCTTGAACTTTGGATCAATCCATCTGCTGGGTTATTTATAGGTTACATAGAGTCTGGCTACAGTAATAATCATTAGTCATTATAGATTGGATTGAAAAGCATTCTACTTGTTGGAAGTGACCTAGAAGTTTCAATTAGTGTAGCACTGATATCAATGTCTTAGATGGTCTATCTAGATGAGTCCATGTGATATTATTTCTGAAAGAGCCATATTAGCTGTCTATTTGTATGCCTTTAACAACCAATGGATGAGGCATATATCTAAAGGAGTCCTTCCTTGCATATAAATTCTGTGCATTGAGTTATCAGGGGAGCTTCATCTTTTTATTCTGTCTGTGACAAGGACAAAAGGATCTCAGCGATTTCAGCAATTTTTGGAGTATCTTCCAAAGAGAGTACATTTGGCATCAACAAATTGTGTGTGTGTGTGTGTGTGTGTGTGTGTGTCATCAGATGCTCTTTTTAGTGCCAATTCACTTTTATTTATACATTAACAATTTCTGTAACAACATTCTCCCTCAAGTTAAGTACATTCAATTGTTTATTTCAAATTGTAGATTTTAAGAAGTCCCTAAAAGTGTGACCTGAACAGTCTATAAATAGTTTTTTGAAAAAGAATTCACTTAGATCCAGACTAAATTCAAATACATTTTCATGAGGCAACTAAAACTAGGTGAAAGAACAATTTCTGGTTATGATGTTACCAATTTTCTTCTCTGTTGACATCCATGTTGCTTCTGTGACAATGCGGTGTGTTGTTTACTCATCACCAGGATGATGATGAGAAAGCATTGTGCTTTCGACACAGTCTTTGAGACAGAGATGATGTGATAGTTCCCTAAGGGAGGGGACAGTTCAATTCATATCTGAAACATTTTAATTTACCTTGATTTAGATTAGTTTCTAACCTCCCATTCAGTAAAACCAAAATAACTTTTGTCTTTATAGATCTCATGCAATCTCCAGCATTCCATATGTGTTTCCAACATCCCATGTTTTGAAGAAGTTAAGATTCAAAATGGATACCTAAGATATATAAGACACCCTTGAAAACTCTTACTCCTTCTGATTTTAAGGAGCAAAATGAATCCTTTATTTTTTAAACTATTTTGCCCCTTAAAATGCCTACAAAATCCCAAAAGGATTGGAATATGTTGGCCCTGTCAATGAGACTGCTCATTTATGTTGCACACCAGGACAAAAGTACTACTCAAATATTTTGACTGAAGTCATTTGAAATGCCATGGATTAGCTGCATACCTCCATCCTGGGAGAAATAATTCTCTTGCCTCCAGGGGTGGGATTTAAAGTTCTTAACAACAGGTATGTGGGCATGGCCTAATTTGTGGGTGTGGCTTGGTGGTCACAAGACTGGCTGGGTGTGACTTATATTTATATTATAAATATTTATGTAAATATTGAATTTTTTATTAAAAAGATCAACTTTTACCCAAAATCAGGCAAAGCAGGCAGGCACACTGAGTTGCTCACAGAATCACAGATTCTCTTAGACATCTATCTATCTGCAATCTGTTTCCTGAGTCTGCACTGAAAAATAGAAGCTTCACTGCTAAGGAAGGTTCAGCTCTGCTTTTAGATTAGCTAGAAAGCAAGAAATCCAACATTTGCCTGCTTTCTAGCTAATCTAAATCTCCTGGTACAGCTGACAGTTGGAATAGCTGATGGTTGGGGGGGAAAAAAGGAAAAATAGCAACTTATCAAAAATTAGGTTAAGGCGTGCATTGGATGGTGTGCATGCCAGTTAAGGAATGAGTAGGCGGGGAGGGGAGAGCCAGTGCTGCGATTTGCCTGTTCTCCAAACTGCACAGAATCTTAACAACTGGTTCTATAGGACTGGTCTGACCAGGTAGAATCCCACCCCTGCCTGCCTCCATTCTAACACTATGATTCCAAGACAAGATTACACTTTCAGAGAGTTTCTGCATGTCTGCTTGGCTTTTATTTCTTGGTTGATTACAGTTCCCTGAAAGTGTACAATTTTTGAAAAGAAAAGAAAGAAAGTAAAACAAGTAACTGTAAAACAAAAACAACAGTAATAACATTAGTTAAAATAATAATAAATCCATCTGGAAAAATAATAGTTGATATGCTTAATAAATTTTCTTCAACTGCCTTTAGATTAAAAAGATCTTCAGCAGATATCAGAAAAGTGTCCAAAAGATTCAGTTCACAGATGGCACAGTGGAGGAAGGATGAATAACTATTGAACAAGTTCTTCTCTTGTGGCCACCCCTCTTGCTTTATTAGGTAGGCGTCCATGAAGAAAGATCTCAGATCTTAGGGTCCAGCTAGTGAGAACAAAATATTCAAGTTTAACATACTTACCTGCATGAATACTGAAGTCATTCTCTTGAGCTTCAGTTCAGGCAGAACTGCCTCAAAACCGCTAATCTTTCTGTCTTACTGCAGCTGAACTTTTAACTTATGAAATGTGCTAGTTGTAGTCTGGAAGGTATTGATGTTGGCCTTTCTATTTTAAGACTCAAGGAAAATTTGTAGAACTTGAGGCCAGCAAAATCAGATAGATAAGCAGAGTGAGTGCCAGTTCTGTCTGAGATGAGAACTCCATAATTTAGGTGTGACCAGTGGGGACATCCTTCTCTTTTCCATACTAATTATGCCATTAATTGGCTTCACCATCAGATCTTAAGCTTTGGTCAAGCTAATATTTCAGAAGGGAGGATTATTTCAGCCCTCATCTTTTTGGACTTTAAATCTCATTATCAATAATAGTGCCCAGAAACAAGCAAACAAACAGAGTATCAAATAGACCCTTGCTGGATCAGGTAATATGATCCCGACTTCCACTTTTTCAGCTACATTCTGAACCAATTCCAGTTCCCGAAGATGCAAAGGAAGCCGAAGGCAAAGCACATTCCAACAATTGCATCTAGATGCAACTAAGGCATATGTCATCATAGCAAGTCATGACCTTATCAAGAACAGTAGCTGTTCATGCTGAGGTAATCAAAGGCATCTTGGCTACATCTGCCACTCAACTTTCAAGTCCCACATTTCTAGCAAGCTGTAGTATGGGCATGTGACATGTTGCTTATAGGGCAAATTCAATGTGGGGAGGTGCTTAGTTGTGGAGGCTTCAGGTAAGAATGTATGTTATAATATGATATATCAGTTGTAGACTAAAGAGACACAGTTGGAAAATAGCTCTGTGGTTATAAAAGAATTTACAGGTAGTTGTAAAGTAAGAGTTGGCATAGCACACACATGAGAATGGGAAATGGTTTGGGTATGAATTGGGTGTTGTGAGAGGAAACTCAAAATGGACAATGGGTTTGGAAGAAGGCAAGTTATTCTTGCAAGACAATCCAGGAATCTCCTGCCCTAATGGAATATCAAACTCAAGTATAGCTATGTGATGCTTTTCGAAGCCTTTATCTTTGTGAAGAAAATTTTGCCTTTTTCCTTGATTTTTTAAAATCAACATTATTGAAATTTTAGGAATTTAACCCAGAGACAAGTTGTGCTCTTTCCCAAGTTATAACCCACAGTGCATATAATGAACAAAACTACCACAACCAAATTGTGTTATGTTATGAAGAAATCACTTCCATTTAAAAATTCAATAATAAGACAAAGTGTGGTGAATTGGGATATTAAAGTGAAGCATAGCACCCTTTATTGCCAGGGTTGAACAAAGAATGTACAACTTTGTATACTTACATTGATTAAATTTGTGAATGACCAGCTATGTGACACACCAATGGGTAAAACTTCATTCCAGTTCAAAATCTACAAATACACAATCACAGTAACCACACTACTTCCACTAGAGATGACTCATATATTTAACTGCTAGTCCTCAAGGAAGGATTCACTGTGTGATGTTTATCAGTTGAACCACTCCAAACTCGATTGCAGAAGATTCAGCACTCTTCAGCAACAGAGTGGACAATGCCTGGAACACCTTCCCTGAATCCGTTGTTACAGACTCAGCTCCTCACAGATTCAACCTCAAACTGTCTACCATGGCCCTTCCCCCATTCCTAAGAGGTCCTTAGGCCTGGTCCCACTGCACTTACGGATGCAAAGAGGATGTAAAACGTTAAAAAAGCTTGCCATCCTTTGGAAAATGCTATGCATCCGTTGTGTACTCACTGCATACGTGTTTCATGCGCTCTATCTGCCGAGCATCCATCCACTATGATTTCATCCGCGCAAGAAGTTTTGAGCTGCACAAAACTTTGTGAACGGAGGAACTTTCTGCTGTGTACGATGTACATCCACGACAAATATGGGCAACAAACATTCTATGTCCGTTATCATCCGTTAAACATCCGCTGTATCCTCTCTGCATCCTCTGGCCATCCCCTCAACTCACATCCGCTGCAGCTGAAAACAGAAAGAGGGAGGAAACAAAAGGTACACGGAACATCTACACAGTGTTAGACGGACAAAATGTTTGTATCTGGGATGTATCTCATATATTTAGAATGTCTGCAGTATGTCTAGAGTATGTAGAAGGACACCTCGTGGACAACCGATATTTTCTATAAAAAGGGGGAGAAATCATCTGGATCGCTGGGATGGTGGACCATACAGTCCCACTATGGTTGCACTGGAGATTTATCTATCCCACAACTATCCTGATCTATCCCACAAGCATGCAAAGGCTTAACCATTTTTTCAAAGTTTTCACCAACACTTTATTAAGTAAACAAAATGAACCAAGTAAACTAAGTGTCTTAAGCAAAGATAACCTTTATTAACTTTCTTAGATAAACTTTATGACTTTATTAAATAAGCAAAATGAACCAAGTAAAGTGTCTTAAGCAAAGATAAACTTAACAAGTAAACAACTCAGTCTCTGACTCTATTCTCAGTCACTCTGAGTCATGTCCATGGTCTCAGCTGTTAAGCGGGCAGGGACTATGGAGGTGGCTGTGGCTTGAGTGCTGGTCTGAGGCACCATTGGGGTGCTTGGCCCCGAGGGTACAACAGGGGATGGTGTGTTCAGGAAGCTATCTGAGAGCTGACTCATTCCCGTGAGGTTGAGAGGCCCTTCATCAAGGACTTGAGATGTCAGGCCCAATACTGATGACAGATTGTCCATTGATGGGCTTGGCTGTGGGGTGGAGGAAGGAGGAGTGTAGTGGGGCTGTCTGGTGTGTAGCTGGGTGAGGACTGGCGTCTGTGGCATCTGATGAACCTGGGCCTGCACTGGGAAGTTCTGCTTCTGCTGTGGGAAGTCCTGGTAGTCGTAGCCTTGGTAGGTGAGGGGCTGTTGAAAGCCGTGGAAGGGCTGTGACATTGCCTGGGGTGGAGGAGCAGACCTGGACTGGGTCGGAGCAGCTTCAGCTGGACCTTGAGGGTTGTGCAGAAGTGCTTTGATCTTCTGCTTCATCACCTGGTACTGGGCCTCGGGCAGGTCCCTCAGGGTCTGGCTCACGTAGGTGATGAAGGGCTTCCGGCCCAAGGATGGTATGTCGCAGTGGACCAGCTGAGAGAGAAGTTCTGTGCTGGTCTTCATTGTGTCCCTGATCTCCAACAGCACACTGTGGTCTTGGCCCTCCAGTCTGCCTCTCTGCCTGCATCTTCTGGAGCTGAGGGTGAGGGCAGGTTGGCCTCTGTCGCTGCTGCTTCTTCCTCCATTTGTGACAGCAGGGCGTCATCCTCCACGGGATCCTCCAAGTCTGTCAGCATGGGGAGTGCAGCTATCGGGGGGGGGTCTCTGCCGTGGGGCCCTCTGAAGACACCTGCCTGGACAGGGTAGCTGGCTCCTGGCTGGAAGAAGACTGGCTGTCTGTGGGCTGTCTGAGGGAGAGGGTTGACAGAGGGGCTGCTCCTCGGTGGCGGACCTCACCCTCAGGAAACTGCACTTGGCCACGATGTACATCTCCCGGTCAGTGAGCTTGACAACAGCCTGCCCAGATTTCTTGAGGTGTAGCTTGCCATACCAAGTGTGCATGTGCTTCCACCATCCAAGAAGTACTTCTGTCGTGTACCCCAGGCTCTCTGCCTTGTCTCTCCAAGCTGCCTGCTTCTTCTTGGTGTCCCGATACAGTCTGTGGCCCTTTCTTCAGAGGTACTCCTTCTCCCTCAGCCATTCCAGCACCTCATCCTCATGCTCCTTGGAAGCAGTATACTGTTTCCTCTCTCCCTTCTCCTTCCCTTGTCTCTTCCTCCCTCTTGCAGGGCTTCAGCAGGGCCTTCAGGGGCTTGAGCAGCAGGACCTCAGGGGCTTGAGCAGCAGGGCCTTCAGGGGCTTGAGCAGCAGGGCCTTCAGGGGCTTGAACAGCAGGGGCTTCAGCAGCAGGGCTTTGAGGGTCTTGGGGCTGGTCCATCACACCACAGCAGCAGCAGCAGCTTCAGAGTCAGTGCCAGGGTGTGGGATGCTGGTTCTGGCCTTCTTCACCTTGCCAGGGCTTGAACAAGTAGGCACGGGCTTCCTCCTCTTGCCTGACTGACGAACCATGGTGTTCCTGCAAGATGTATGTGGCAGCACGCCTTTCCCCTGTATGCTGACTGCGTGTGTGCTGCATCCTTTTATATCCACAGAGCTGACATAATTCATACTCCTCGCATGCTCAGTGAATGCTTTGCATCCGATATACATCTGCGTGACATCCCCTTTGTTTCCTATAGGCGTCCGTGATGTATCCGCTTCATCCGCTTTGCATCTGCCCCTTCTGCTATGCGTCCACTTCAAAATTCTCCCCCGGAACCCCTTTGGAGGTGTCATCCGCTTCCATCCGCTTTCATCCGCTAGGCTTCCTATGAACATCCATTTAACATCCCCGCTACATACTACCCACGTCTGTTCTTTTCTGTTCTTTTCCATTCTGTTTATGCAAATTTTCACCTTTTTGGAGCGGATGACAACGGATGGAGCCACCCCCAAAATTTTGCTCGTCTGCTGTGTCCTTTATGCATACATTTTGCGTCCGTCGTCCAGTGGGACCAGGCCTTAAAGGGGGCGTGCATAAGCGCACCAGCATGCCTACCATCCCTGTCTTCCTGCTTCCATTTATCTGTATTTACTTCCTTTGTTCTTGTTTATGTTTACGCTTGTTATCTTGTACATGTTTGACAAACAAACAAATAAATGAATAAATAAAATAAATAAGCCTTCACATTTATGTCTCATTGATTTCAGTAGGATTACCTGGGCTGTGTTGTGGTACAAACTGGTGATGAAAATATAGATTGAATCTCTCCTTCCCCTGATCCTTTGCTGTTTGAATCTCTCTTTCCCCTGATTCTCTGCCATGGGAATGGCTGCTGAGTAATACAAAGATAGGTGGTAGTTATGCCATGTGGGGTGTTCAGGTTTTCATACTTTACATACCACCGAGTCCTCATTTTCACTCTCTTTTCTTTTACCCCTTGAATATTAGCGACCGATATAAAGCTGCAAAGCTTCATTTTTCAGATGGTTGCTTTTGGTTTGTGTTCCTGTATCTAGCCACCCTTACACAGACTAGCTTGCTGCAGGTGTGAAACAGGAAGCCACACTGAAAAAGAGATAGAAAAGCACAGTACTTTTTCTCTAGGAGCTCCACATGAATCAATTTTAATTAGAGCATGTTATGCTTCAGCTCCTGGCTTTCCCATTTGCTGTGTGGAGAGCCTGTTTGAAAGATTGCATTCTATGGCAAGCTCTACCTTCATCTCTTCTTCTTCTTCTTCCTCCTCCTCCTCCTTTTCTGTCTTCTGCAAATGTTACAACACCAATTGAAATTTCCTCTTTTCTTTCTTTTCTGCGTGCCTTGCAGATCCCTTTGCGTCAGAAGACAAGGAAGAAAAATCAAGGTACTGAGTCTGCTTTGTTCCTCTTTTTGTTTATGAAACTGAGGGCTTTTCAAATTAGCTTGTGGTAGTGCTGGTGGTGGCTGCTGTCTCGTACTCTGTTCAATTTTGGGTTTGACTGAGAGTGGAAAACAATGACATGCTCTTCATTTGGACTAAAGTGCTTTGGTATGTCAATAATGGTGTCTGTGTGTGTATCTGCATTTGTGTGTGTGTGAAACAAGACAAATGTCTTATCAGCTGTGACAAATAATTTTGAGCAAATCAGCTTCGAAGGATATTTTAGCCATATTATTAATACTTGATGGAGAGATTTCTTAGAGTAAAAACTAGCAGCTGATTTTCATTGGAAATGTATTTTCATTGTGAGGGATTGTTCCTGAAAGCATCACTTTCACTAATTTAACTTTGTGAACAGTTGATACCCTGAAAATCCCAGTGTGCATTTAAAAGTAAAAATAGTACTCTGCTTTTTTTTTTTTTTTTTTCAGAAAGTAATATTTGCTTCTAATTACATAGGTTTTCACAGCATGAGTCGCCGAAGGATCTCATGTAAGGATCTTGGATTGGCTGATTGTCAGGGTTGGCTGTATAAAAAAAAAGAAAAAGGAGGCTTTATTGGCAACAAATGGAAAAAGTTTTGGTGTGTCCTGAAGGCTTCGTCTTTATACTGGTACAGCTATCAGCTGGTAAGAATGTCAATCTCTTCATTTCTATAGATAAATCAAAATAGAATCTTACTTCCCTACAATGAAATCCTGCCTAAAATTAAAATTGTGTGTGTGTGTGTGTGTGTGTTTGTGTGCATTTTGGTGTCATATATGAGGTAATTCAACAATGGTGGGAAAGACACTGTTTTCTGACAGGAATAATTTTTTGTTTTTGATGAAAAGTAAAGCATCTCTCATGAGGGAAATTTGGGCTTGTAAAAAGAGAAGAACATATTTATTTCCCACTTGTGTGCAATCAATCCTATTCACATTCTTTTTTTCACCCAGTTTGTCAGGTAGGAAAGGGACTGGAATATGTTAGAATGACTATTCTTCCCCTCTACCCCTCTATGAAGCTAGCACCAACCCTGCTGGTCTTCTGGAAGGCCTTGAACTATGGTTTGGGAACCAGCTTGGGTGTAACATGATAGTAAAACCTGCTTGATGCTATGTATGACAATTAATGGAAATCATCTTGGGAGGTTTCATTGCTATTTTTTTTTAATTGGTTTCACCTTGTTTTTTAACATTCAAATTAGTTGTTTTAATGTTTTTATATATATTTAGATTATTATTTTGAATATTGTGCAAAATCACTATATGGGACAGTCAACAATATCAATGTGATTGAATCAGTCAACAAATGAAGGCTGTGTATGTTCTCTTTGCCTAACTGTTCTCACTAGCAAATGAACTTATAGATTGACAATCCAAGCAGTTTCCTGACTGGATATAAGTGTTTATGTCCTACTTTTCTTACACCCATGCACAATTCACAGATGCCCTTTCCATTGCAGCAGTATGGTTCCAAGATGGCATTTTCTAAATAATTTGAATGTGTCCTTCATTTTTTAGGAAGTTACACAGATAAATTAGTGTCAGCAAAGCATAATATAAATAGTTTCTGTTTCTATTATTGTTATTATGCCAACTGGTCTTTATCTGTCTTTTCTACTCTTGTGGTTTCCATATTACAATATCTATAATTTGTAGTCACTGCCCTGTTTGGAGATTATAGGAATTGTGTTTGAATATGGATATGTTTTTTTAATCAATCCTATGTTCATAAAGATAATATGGCATAAAGAAGAACTCCATCTGCTGTATGTTTTTTCTCAATTTATTTATTTCTTATCCCATCTTTATTATTATTTTTTATAAATAATTCAACACACACGATACTCCCTCCTAATCCTATTTTCTCCACAATAATCCTGTTGAGATGATTTGGAAAGAGAGTGACTGGCCCAAAGTCACATATAGTCAGACAGGGCTCCAGAATATTTTGCAAGCAACAGAATAGTTCCATGATTGCCATTGATAGTGGGGAAGAAATGTATGAATTTCAGAAATTTATAATACAGCTGTCGATTTGGTTACAGAAACTGTATGATTTATCCATTACCTATATTTCTAAACTGCCCTACCCCTCACAACTCAGGCCATTTGTTAAATATATGATACAATTAATAGGCTGAAAGTATAGAATATTTTGTGCTAATATAGCATAGCAGATTGGTTTTTGAATATGATAAGAGAGGTATATTCTGGAACTAGACTACGAGTGAGGATAAACAGAATGTGTAGATTCGACATTGAACAGAATATAACCACTTGGTTGTTTAAAGAATTGATCTGTAAACATATCAAGATGTTTTGGTGATATTACAGACTTTTTGCCTTAGTACATGAATGTACATTTTTGTATGAAGGTAACACCATGTTGTTGGTTGAAAACCTGAAAAGATTTGCAATGAATATTAAGTTGTATGATGCAAAAAGAAATATAGATCTGAAAATGAATATATCAAACATATTTGTAGCTGACAGGAAAAGTGGGGTGAATGATTGCATGTTATACCTAAATAAAACATAAACATATACTTTTGTACTGCAGCAGATTGTTTATTAAAGAGGTAAAAATTAAAGGGAAGATGTTTGGCTGGGCAAATGTTAGTAGAATGGTGGTGGATAATATATAATATATATAGTCTGTTCTGAGAAATTATTATTGTAAAATGAAAATGTCTGTGTATAAGAACATGATTTTTGCTTAGCTTGTTACAAAACATGAGAGCTAGGTATGTCAAAAGAAATACAAAAAGTAAACTGAATGGAGAGGGTAGTATCTGTGGTAAACCATGAAGAAAATGGAAGATGGACAAGTGCTGAATTATATAGACTGAATATAAAATGCCTAACAGGTATAAAAAAAGATACATTGCAGTGGGTTGTTCTATAGACAGAATGAACACGGTCTGGACTGAAAAGCAAATGCACAAAGAAAATGGAATGAACTGAGAAGAGAGGAAAGTGGAATTGAATGGAGTTGATGAATTTACAGAAGTGAGGAATTTAAAGGTCAAAAGGCAGTGCCTGAAGCAATGCATAGATGTGATAAGAACAGGGACTGTCTGAAGAGATGAAAAAGTGTGGAGAATTATAATGAATATTATTAATTTGTGAACTATTTCTTTCCTCCCTCCCTTTTATTATTTCTAATCTCTTTCCTGTCCCAAATATGCTTTTTTTTTCCCAAGAAGCCACTGGACTTTCTGGTTTTTTTTTTGAAGATGTTTCGCTACTCATCCAAGAAGCTTCTTCAGAGCTGAAGAAGCTTCTTGGATGACAAGTGAAATGGCTTTAAAGAAAAACCAGAAAGTCCATTGGCCTCTTGAAAAAAAGCACCTTTGGGACAACCATGACTAGAAAACTGAGAATAAGGTTTTGGCTATGGTCTGCTAAGTCCCCAGAGAATTACCACCACAATAAGACCTATATATTGTCCCTTACCTGTCAAGAAGTCTGGGGTTGATTTTTTTTGACAGTTTACACTGGAGGCATTCTGAACATCTTAGCAATCTTTAAGCACCAGTCTGTCTTCCATCTGGCCTCTAAAAGTTTGGAACTTTCCATAGGAGGTACCATGGATAACCAGACTAAAACTGCAACCAGCAGCAATCTTTAATAAATAGTGAAGGAAAGAGACATTTTGATAATTGAATTTTATCTGATCATGAAGGCTGTGCAACTAGAAATCATAGTTGATCAATAGAAGTCTTGCTCTTTTTAGGTTACTACTCCACAAGTGATTTTTCATGAATAAAGAGCAACTAAAAGTTTATTCATCTCACATAAGAAATGCTCTTATAAGTTGAAAACATGTGGTACTTAAGGCAGTGATAACTAACCTTTTCTGGACTGAGTGGCCAAAGCATGCACGCATGCCTGAACCCCCAAAATACAATGTGTTCCCCCCTGGCAGAGGCGGTATTCAGCCAGTTCTGACATTTTGCTATTTTACTATTTTATGACCTGATTTGCAACAGCTGTAAAGTGAGTCCCTGCAGTTGTTAAGTTAGTAGCACAGTTGTTAAGTGAATATGGCTTCTCCATTTACTTTAGAATAAAATAGTTGGAAGCAGAGGTGGTATTTAGCAGGTTCTGACCAGTTCTGGAGAATCGGTAGCAGAAATTTTGAGTAGTTTGGAGAACCAGCAAATCCCACCCCATCTGGCCCCACCCCATCTATTCTCTGCCTCCCGAGTCCCAGCTGATTGGCTGGGTCTTCTTTGGTTTCCCTGCACAGGAGAACAGAGCTGGAAAGCAGGTTAGTGCAGTGGGAAGGGAATGGGGATTTTACAGTATCCTTCCCCTGTCATGCCCACCAAGCCATGCCCACCAAGCCACACCACACCTACCAAGCCACATCACACCCACTAAGCACAAAACCGGTAGTAATTTTGTTTATCACCATTGCCCCCCAGGCATGCGCCTTGCTCCCTGTGCCCCACCTTCCCCACACATGCATGCGCAACCCCTACATGCCCTTGCCCATGCGCCTTCAGCCCCCACACATGTACATACAACTCCCTGCATGTGCCCTGTCCCCATGCATGCACAGCAGAGACCCAAAGGCCAACTGGCCAGCAGGAGGCACACACGCATGTGCATCAGAGTTGAACTGGGGCAACGGCTTTCGTGCCATCAGAGAGTGCCATAGGTTCGCCATCACAGACTTAAGGCATCAGTCACATGTGCAGACATGTGTCTCTCCCACCTAATAGTCACATGGTGGAAAGCAATGGATTTCTTTGGTCATGTGGCTAACCTCAGGCCCTCTAATCCCAGTGTAAAATAAGGACTTGAAATTAAATAACCTCATAATTATAGAATGATCTTTTATGCCCAAGGGAGAGAGATTCATTAACTGTGAGAAGGAAAAAGTTTTTCCATGAATGCCTGTCAGTGGAAGACCCCAGACCTCAGGAGCAAAGAAAATATTTTTCGTACTCGAATAGAACTTATGATTCAGGTTTCACTTCCACATGGAAACAGTTAATTGCCAAGCAAAGACAATTGCTGTGCAAGCATTCATTTTCTTTGTACCACTATGAGATGAAATGCTCTAATGCACCCATAATGTCTTTGTCTAAAGAAGATAGTTCCAATAATGAGAATGCTTTCTTGAACCCAGTGCCATGTTGAGAAGTTAAATTCCATTGTTTTTGGTTATCAGAGATGGTTATCAGCTCGAACCCAAACTCTCTTGTTGAGGAAGACTACTGTATCCTAACCATTTTGGCCAGATATAACTTTTCTGTTTCAGATTTATTTTATGCACCTAATAGGTGTTTAGCTGAGCTGGTGAATCAGTTTGTATAACCAAAGTATTTGCTAGCATTTATTTTTCTTGGGGCTTCCCTATAAACAGGTTATTTCTGTTAACAAGAGTGCACTGGATATAAACATTGCAAGGCTGTTTTATGCCTCCCTATAGAAATAGAATTTTCAAGATCAAAAGCTTTTTCTGCAAGCAGAAATTGTAATTGCAACCTAGCACCCATTGTTTCCTGGGGTTTTAGGAATATGGTGATTTGTAACCTTCACTATTCTCTGCAATCCTATCCTCACTTCACAATCAAATGTTGTAAATTGAAATTTTAGGCACTGATCTGTTTGTGGAGGCAGATAACTTAGTCGCAGAAACATTGTTCACCCTTTGATTGACTGGCCTGCCATGCTCACTTTATTCTTCTTCAGGATGGGAAGTAATATTTTTTTTTTTAATGAAGGAAGAAGACTATTGTCTCAGAATAATATCTTTTGTTGCCCAGAGATTCTGGGAAATGTAACTTAGCAACAGCAGATTGGTGCAGTGTATCTCCTAGTCTATCACTAAGATTCCAGAGAATAGAAATATTAGTTAGGCTTTTAAATTAATTCAGCCTACATTCTGCCCTTTTCACATATATTTGCCAATTACGTGAGGGTCAATTCTCATTGAATCACATTGGCTGGTAGCAAATAGGGATCTACTTTAGATTTTAGTAAATCCTGAAATGAACCATGCAAAATCAGACACAGTGACTGACTGATTGATTACTGGTATCAAGTTGTTTTTGAATCCTAGCAACCACATGGATAGACTTTCTCCAGGGTGATTTATCCTGTTCATTTATCATTGCTGTAATTGAGGCCATCCATCTTGTTGATGGTCATCCTGTTCTTCCCTTTCCTTCTGCCTTAACTTGCGTGAGATTCTTTCCCAGAGAACTGGGAATTCTTTTTAAAAACCCTCAGATGTGAATCTGAATCCCCCTAAAGTATTGTTAGTGATTCAGAATATGTAAAATAATAACGATTACTTTTATTTGTTTATTTCATGCACCTGATAGGTGTTTAGCTGAGCTGGTCAGTTTGTGTAACCAAAGCCAATGCAAGGGATACATGGCCTCTAAGACTCTTTATATTGGGGAAAACGTCACAATTAGACTGCCAACTCAAAAGACATTTCTATAGATGTTTTATAGTTGCCAACAGAAAGGGAGAGGGGAAAGGGGTTTGAAAGGGCAGTGCGGCAGCTTGGAATTGAAAGTGTATTCCATACATAGTTTTTCAGAGATTGTAACGAGGTGACTGAAGTTTCTGCTGTGCAAAAATCTAACTGGAGAACATAATTGATGGCACTTGGCTATGGACGTGTTTCATTGAGAATATGAATTATGATACACCCAGAGGGGTGGGGGGGTGGGAAATCAGGGTCAAGGGTGAAAGTGAATTATGTGTCTCAGAGTCTGCTACAGGTTGTGCTGGCATATTAAAACCCAATATTTCCTGTTAAGTTTTAGAAGTTTGGCTCGAGACTCATGATTTAATTGGAGTAACTGTCAGAATCCTGACAGAGGAAAGGAGAGAATTTTGTTACTGATGGATCTACTTTGTAACTATAGTAAATGGTTTACCAAAACTGTCCAGCGGTTCTCAATCAAGAACCAAGATCACATGAACTGTTTATACCACTTTATAATGCCTTGGTAAGGCCACACTTGGAATACTGCATCCAGTTTTGGTTGCCACAATGTAAAAAAGATGTTGGGACTTTAGAAAGAGTGCAGAGAAGAACAACAAGGATGATTAGGGGGCTGGAGGCTAAAACATATAAAGAATAGTTGCTGGAACTGGGTATGTCTAGTCTGATGAAAAGAAGGACCAGGGTGACATGATAGCAATGTTCCAAAATCTCAGGGGCTTCCACAAAGAAGATTTGGAGGTCAAGCTATTCTCCATAGCAACTGAGGACAAGACAAGAAGCAATGGGTGGAAATTAATCAAAGAGAGAAGCAACTTAGAACGAAGGAGAAATTTCCTGGCAGTTAGAACAATTAATCAGTGGAACAACTTGCCTCCTGAAGTTGTGAATGCTCCAACACTGGGATTTTTTAAGAAGAAATTGGATAACCATTTGTCTGAAGTGGTGTAGGGTTTCCTGTCTTAGCAGGGGATTGGACTAGAAGACCTCCAAGTTCCTTTCCAACTCTCTTATTGTATTGTATTGTATTGTATTGTATTGTATTGTATTGTATTGTATTGTATTGTATTGTATTGTATTGTATTGTATTGTATTGTATTGTGTTCTATTCTATTCTATTCTATTCTATGCTATTCTGCTTTAGGGGGTTACATATTATATTAACTTCTAGCTAATAATTCTCATGAAAGTGGGGATATTAAAATAGGTTTTTTATGAAATTGTATATTATGACAAGTGCTTGTTCATATTCTTCTATTTCTACCAGGGTTTGTTCCATATCCTTCTTCCCTAATTGACAGTAGGGACAGTTTAACAGATTGCACGAAAGTTATTAAATAGGGTTTAGTTCACTAATACCTGAACCAGTTTTTCTGATCTTTTATTTGCTAATGTTTTTGACCAGGGAATGGGCAGCTGACTCACATTCCATTTGAAGATAATCAAAATTAATGAACTGATCTATCTAAAACCTTGCAGGCTTCTTACTTGGTGCTATTTATGTGAGAAATGCAGTGTTCACAAGTACAAAAATCCACTAGTTTTACTCCTGGGGGGAATGGATTTTATCGCATATTCTATAGTATACTCTATATTAGAGCATACTCTAATATAAAATTTGGAAATGACAATTATTTCTGCACCTTCCACTAGAACGATACATGGTCAATGATATATCAGTCACCAATCTTCTTCTTTACTTCCCCTTTTGAAATATCTTAGAAGCAGATAACTTAGCAGCTCTGTGTTAATAGGAATGGTATCTACTGTCTTACATTCAGAAAATCAGCTAATGAATGATGTGCTCATATACACCCATGGTAACTTCATACCGGTAGTCCTTGACTTATGACCACATGTGAGCCCAAAATTTCTGCTGTTAAGTGAATTTTGCCCCATTTTATAACCTTTCTTGTCACATTGTTAAGTGAATCATTGGTCATAAATATGAATTAGTTGCCAAGCATCTGAATTTGGATCACAGGATTATGGGGAAGCTACAAAGGTTGTAACTGTGAAAAATGGTCAAAAGTCACTTTTTTCAGTGCAATTGTAACTTTGAATAATCACTAAATGGACTGTTGTATATTGAGGACTATCTGTATTTGCTTTTCTATGTTTGTTTTGTTTACACATGAACTGATCTGAATTTCTGCAGTTCTATTAGAGTACACAGTTTCAATTTTACAGATGTCTAGAATTCTATGAGCTAGTGAGAGAATATAAATTCTATATTGTCCAATTAAGTAATTGGTAAACATTTGAGCATAAGAATGCAGGGAGCAAAGATGCTATATATTTCATTCCCTATTTGTTTACATTACTGAGAAAAATTCCTCAGAATATACTATGGTTTACAATTTTGTTCAAGCAGCTAAAATATCTTTTCCATAATGTGAACCATGATATGAAGTTCAATTAATTTCCAATATCTAATTTTGATGAATGACAGGGCATATATAAATATTTTGTGTGTCCCCCCCCCTCCCCCCCGTTAGGCAGAGAAAGCAGAAGGCTTCCTCAACCTTCCCAACTTCACAGTGGATCAAGCAACAGAATGTAAGAAAAAACAGTAAGTCTGTCATTTTTATTTTGGTCTTTGAAGTTATAGTGATGAAAAAAATAAAGCAGAAGCTGGGATTGAACATTTTTAAGCAATGGAAAAAGGAGTGCACAATATTGCAGCCTAGTAGATTTTCAAAAAGTTTGTATTTCATTACAAGAATTAAAACTTATACAAAAGATTTTCCTAGTTAGTGGTTGTTTTCAACTCTTGACACAGTATGGATTTAAGATGAAATATGAGATTGAGATTGCTCAAGTCATCTTGAGAGCAAGTTCTTCTTAACTTGTTTGAATTACCTGGATATTTTGCCCCCACGATAGTCTTCTGGAATATCTCATAAAACTAGGTTTTGGAGATATTTCATTGTATTGAAATCTTTCTGATTCTTTCATTCAGTCTAACTTTTAGAAAGTCTAATATTTTCCCATATATTTTAATTTGTTTTGGAAGCGCGATGAAGATCACACACCCACAAATCAAGACATTCTATTTTGCAGCAGAAAATGCACATGAAATGAATATGTAAGTAAAAATAAATATGGAACTTCAATTTCTTTCAGTAGATTGATTGTATTGTTTTGATTATGATTTCTATGTAAACTGTTGTCTAAAGTGTCAGTTCAATGGCACTAGTTAAGGTGATGGCCTAGAAACCAGGAAACTGTGAGTTCTAGTCCCACTTTAGATTTGAAAACTAACAGGGTGACTTTGGGCCAGTAACTTTCTCTCTCAGTCCAACTTACCTCACAGGGCTGTTGTGACCAAAGTAGGATGAGGAAGAAGTATTATGTAAATTCACTGTATGGAGTTACTTATAAAGTAATCAAGGCAGGATAAAAAAAATTATAAAAGATAAAATAAAATAAAATAAAATAAAATAAAAAAGATCAGGAAAAAAAAACATAAGATGTCTGTCTTTTTTCCTGATCACATATCTTCATGGCTGAATGTAAAATCAACAAGGACCTTACTTCTTTTTCTTTCTCTTATCCACTGATCCGTGCAAACATATTCAACTCCATCTTTGCTATGGCTCAACAGTTTCTGAGTAAAATGCACACAAGAAGATTGCAAATAGGGAAAGTTAAACTTCACCTCTCAGTTCTCCATTCAGTTCAGGAAACATGTAAGGGAACTGTATAAATGTTTTATAGAAATAATAAATAAATTTGAATTGTACACAGCAGTGGAAGTGCAAATAAATATCTTCAATTATTTTCATTTGAGTGAAGATCTTTAATAGGAATCATGTCTGCTTGGTAGGTTTGATTCAGTTTACTTTAATAAACACTCTGGTAAATTACCAGTTTACATGAACACATATTAGTTCACACTTTTCTAGGACAGACTTGATATGACATTCTATTCAAATGTATCTTCATTTTAAATTTCAGATGGCTAAATAAATTAGGTGTGGCAGTCCTAGAGCAACAGGCTAATAAAAAAAATGAAGAAGGTAAGTTCAGATGTCAACTTTTTACAAGGAATCTCATTGTGCTTTTGTATATGAAGACTATTGTTTGAAAAAAACAATAGGGAGTTTAAATATTTGATTAGACCAAAATGAATCCTTAGTATTGAACAACTTCTAACATTTTGCAGGAAAGGGACAGGATTAGTTCTGGGATATGAGAGGATTTGGTTCAGTGTACATTCTTAAACCATCTGACTCAATTTCTATTTGTACCAAAACGAAGAATATAGCAGTTACCAAGGGTGGGATGCTACCGGTTCGGCCTGGTTCTATAGAACCAATAGTTCTAAAGAGCAGCAGACACCAAGCAACTGTTCTGTTTCGCAAGTTCAGTCACTTTAACAGGCTTGTTTTATCCTAATACTGTCAAAGCCTAGCAAAATTTCACTTCTCTGTTGAGTCTCATCTGAAACAAAGGATGAAAATGAGTGACATATTCCTGGGCATGTTCTTGATAAATGTAAGTATCACTGATGGCCTGAAAAATTTAGCCTGTTCTTGCCTGATGGCTTTTGCTACTATAAAATCCAAACAGTAATTTTCAAAAGGAGAACAGTTTTGGGCAGAGCAGAAATTAATCAGCCTCTGGGTTACTGTGTATTGTTAGGCAGAATTATAAAGACCTAATACCTCAACACAGGAAGGGAATAAAGTGACTTTCTTGCTTGATGTTCTCAATTACGTAGGTGCAATTAAGTGTTGGGCTTTGATTAGATGAGCCCAAGTGTTGGGCTTTGATTAGATGGGCTTTGATTAGATGAGCTGCATCAGTTTTGGTGCACTATATGTGATATTTTAAAAAGGCCTATTCTTTTCCCATGTGATTCAAGTTGGGATGTAAAAAAATCCAGGATGGTATCAAGGATTGTGTGATTGAAGCCTTAACTGCTTTTAAGCATGTGACACAAGGAACACATGTAAAAAGGGGCAGGGCTTCAATGATGTCATCAAAGCCACTATCTTGACTTTTCTGACCCCTCCATGGTTATCCCTAAATATCCAGAGCTTTGGGTTTTATTCATATTTCCAATAGAAAGCACTAAATAATAATCTGTTCTAAAAAACCAAAAGCAGAAGAGGAGGTTTAATCCAGCAACCCATAGTAAAGGTAGAACTATACAAATAGCATCCTTGGATACTTTAAAAAGTGACCACATTGACACCTATTCTATTCTATTCTATTCTATTCTATTCTATTCTATTCTATTCT
>BLBF01000063.1:4368302-4381898 GCA_015471245.1 Laticauda colubrina
TATTCTATTCTATTCTATTCTATTCTATTCTATTCTATTCTATTCTAATATGAAAGTGGGTAGAAAAAAAAACAAAAGTTGTTCTTCAGGAAAGAAGTTTGCATTCAAAATACCCTTTCTGAATGATAGGGTTAGAAATCTATGTGTTCTGCTTTCAATTACAATGATCATGAAAATTTGCTTTATTTTACAGGGCATTAAAAATGGAATGTCTTCCACATTTTTAATGGTTGTAATCTTGTTTCAGAATGCTATAGTGAAAGTGAGCATGAAGATCCAGAAATAAATGCAGAGACACCACCCCCTCCATATTCAGATCAGTTGCTGCTGTCTAATTTGGTATGAATTATAGTAATTAACTTGCTTCCATTTGCTAAATGGCCTTGTCCAAATGTCACCCTGTATGTTTTAAAAGAGAGCTCCAAGACAAGCAATCCGTAGAAAGAGTTGTGAATTGTTTATTCTGTTTAAAACTAGTCATGTGACAAAAGAAATGTTAAGCAATTCGCTAGGGTTTTTTTTTTGTTTCTTTTAAAGTATCATTTATTTAAACTACCAGTCATGTAATCCTCTCCAGGCAGTATATAATTTCAAAATGCATAAAAAATCCAAGATGATGGCCAGGATGGTACAATCAAAGCACTACAGATACCAAAGGTAGATTTTTTTACCAAAGGTCAAGGGTTGCCCTGTTGGTTTAAAAAAAAAACAACCTTGCACAGTGGGATGCAAGGAATTGAGGAGAAAAGTTTCTACTATAGAGGAAACAAGAGTTTCTACTATTCTCCAGCTACCAAGGGAATACAGCAGGGGTTCCCAAACTTGGCAACTTTAAAACTTGCAGACTTCAATTCCCAGAATCATCACACAAGGAAAGGTTCATCACACAAGCACACTATGGTTCTCTTCCCTTACAATAGTTTGATTTATTTATCAAAGAATTGTCAGAGTATATTCATGGATTGGAATAGAGCTGAGTAACAAGGTCAGCCAATAAGAGCTGAATTGGGGGCTGAAACTTAAAGAGAGAACAAACAAGCAGGTACATTAGGGACTAGGATATGCTGTAGCCCATCCCTCAGAGCATCAGGAAAGGAACAGAAAAATGGCATCTTCATCTGAAGAGGAGATTAGAGATGATGGGAACTAAGAAGGAGGCTAGAGGAAACAAGAGTTTCTACTATTCTCCAGCTACCAAGGGAATACAGCAGGGGTCCCCAAACTTGGCAACTTTAAGACTTGCAGACTTCAGGTGTTGAAGTCCATAAATCTTGCCAAGATTGGAGACCTCTGGAATACAGTAAGATATTTGGGTTGTGCTTCTTCTGAAAGCCTATCAGCATCTATAACGAGTTTCTCAACCACAACAATTTTAAGTTGTTTGGGCCTCAAGCCCCAGAATTCCCCAGCAAGTATGCTGACTGGGAAATTATGGGAGTTGTGGCTCATGTATGTTAAAATTGCTGAAGTTGAGAAATACTGGGATATGTGATAGAACAAAGAGGTTCCGGGGGAAGAATATTTTAGCTAGCATTAGTAAGAACTTATCAAAAGAACTGCAATCAGATAAATTTCTCATTCTTGGTTTAGAGAACAAGCCTTTCAAAATAGTATCTTCTGGTAAAATTTGTAAAAATAAATGTAATGTATCTGAGACAGACTCTATGAAAGCGTTGAGGATTAAAATGATTTAAACTGCCTCAGTGTTTATCCTGAATTATGATTCCATGTAATTCAGACAGCCCAGTTTCTAGCTGTTATCCCCAACAATTGCTTCTAAATATTCACCAGTGAGGTATTTTACATAGAATTAATGGCCTTTTGCTGGGGGAAAGGAAAGATGCCTGGCTCATACAGGTTTTAGCCTTGTCAAGTTTGCAAATATCAAATAAGGAATTATGTTATTAGAACAGAGGGCCATGCGCATGCCAATATTTTCTCCTAATAGTTTTCTTCTGTTTTTAGTAAGATAAGGCAATCCTTTCCAACTGCCTCGAACTCAGTTCAATTATATGGCGCATCCACATGCAGAGATATGCACCCATACACAAGTGTGCACACATACATGCACATTGCCTATGCAAGTCCATGGTAGGAAAATAAATAAATTTAATTCAACACATTTTCCTATTTTATGGTGAAAAAGGTCTGTAATTCTGAAAACCTCCTTACCAGAGGAATAGGCTATTTATTTTATTTATTTATTTTGTCAAGCAGGCATTTGATAATAAATGTAAGTATAAACATGATTATTAATACATGAAATATATATGAATAAAATTATATGAATTAAGACAGGGGGGGGTAGGCACATTGATGTGCTTATGCACATCCCTTACAGACCTTTTAGGAATGGGTGAGGTCAACAGTGGACAGTCTGAGGTTAAAGTGTTTGGGGAAGAAACCATAGAGTTAGTAGAGTATTCCAGGCATTGACCATTCTGTTGCTGAGGTCGTATTTCCTGCAATCAAGTTTTGTGCAGCTTACCCTGAGTTTGTACCTATTGTGTGCTTGTGTATTGCTGCGGTTGAAGCTGAAGTAGTCATTGACAGGTAGGACATTGAACTAGATAATTTTATGTACTATACTTAGGTCAAACTGAAGGAGACATAGTTCTAAGTTTTCTAAGCCTAAAATTTCAAGTCTGAAGGCATAGGGTATTCTGTTGTGACTTGAAGAATGGAGGACTCTTCTCGTGAAATATTTCTGGACTCTCTTGATTGTATTAATGTCCAACTTGCAGTGTGCATTCCAGACAAATGAGCTGTATTCAAGAATTGGTCTAGCAAATGTTTAGTATGCTCTAGTCAGTAGTACAATATTACTGGAGAAAAAGCTTCACAGAATTAGGTTAACAACTCTTAATGGCTTTTTGGCAATGTTGTTGCAGTGGGCTGTAGCATTTAGATCATCAGAGATGAGAACTCCAACGTCCTTGGCAGAATGAGGGACCCTGTCTATTGTTCCCTGTTTTTGTCATCTTCTTTGCTGCCTTCCTATGTGATTCTGAGAGATCCTCCAACCTTCAGAATAGATTTTGTATGGGAAAAAATGTACAGGTGGTCCTTGACTTACAACCACAATTGAGCCCAACATTTCTGTTTTTAAGTGAAACATTTCTTAAGAGGGTTTTGTCCATGTTGCGATTTTTCTTGTCAAGTGAATCACTGAAATTGTGGAGTCTGTAACATGGTTATTAAGTAAATCTGGCTTCCTCTTTGACTTTGCTTGTCAGAAGTCACAGGTAGGGATCATGTCATCCTCACCAGGATACTGCAACTGTCATAAATATGAACCAGTTGTCCAGCAGCTGAATTTTGATCACATGACTGCAGGGATGCTGCAACAATCATACGCGTAGACAATGGTTAGAAGTCACTTTTTTTTCCAATCCTGTTCTAAGTTCAAACAGTCACTAAAGGAACTGTTGTAAATCAAGGACTACCTGTACCCATAAAAAATCATCTTGCCCTTGAGAAGAGCACTTCCTGTGGAAACTCTGGCCCTAAACCTCAAAATATTCTCTAAAAATGATATGTGAACTACAGCATAAAGAATGGTAGCCAATCAATTCTTGAGTAGGCCCCAAACTTAACAAGGGGCATATTAAAGTAAATAAATGTATTTCCTGGATCAAAGTGCTTAGAGTCACACCACACATGTACACGAGGCTGGATATTTTTGTCCATTTTCCAGCGATGGGTTATTATTTTTCTTTGTTTTTGAAAATGTGTTAAGCCTACCTCAGGATTAATGTTGCAGTTTGCATCTGTTTTCTGTTTCAGAATTGCTGCAAGGGGTGGTTAGCCCAGTTGAGACCATAGGCGAATATTAATAATATTAATAATTAATTATTAATTAATAATATTAGAAGTATGAAATGAGAGTAGTCCTAAGTGCCAGATATCTAGCTACCCAAGGAGCTGTATGAAAGTGAATTTATTGATTCTTGGCAATAACAACAATACAAGCCTTTCTCTTTTATTTATTTATTTTATTTGTTCTGGGAAACAGGCCCGACAAGAGCTTTCCTCAACACCACACCTTTTAAATGAAGTACCACAGTTCTTATCTTCCCCAGAAAGCAGTATGATGAAATCCCCAGTCTCCTCTTCTTCCTCACTGTGCAACCTATTGCATTCAGAGAGACAGTCATGGCTGGACTTAATTGACAGCTCTTCTGCTCAAGACGAAGTGCACAATCAACCTCCAGCTGCCTCTGGTGATTCTGCAGACATTGATTGCAGGTTGACAGACTGTAATGAAAGAGTGGAAAGCGGTACCAGCAGATCCAAGGAAAACAATCCGATTACAGTGAATGAAGACAAATCTTCATTAGGCAAGGTCAATGATAACTTAGCTGTACCTGGAAAAATAGCATCAGCAACTCTAAGTAAAGGTGAGTAAAAAAAAAAAAAAAAGCAACCCTATACATTATTCAAGTAGCTCCTCCACTTTTGCTTTTAATCCATCTTTTAAATCAAAATTGTCTTATGAAACTAAAAGATAGTTTATTTAAAGTTAAGCAAGTAGTCCTTGCTAAACAACCATTCACCCATTTGACATTATGATGGACCCCCTCCTCCTCCAAGGGACTTATAATCCAGTTCTGGAGTTCCAAAGATGCCCACCCAGTGGTGGTATTGAGGCGGTTCGCACTGATTCATGTGAACTGGTAGCAAGGATTTGGCGTGGGTCACCAAACCAGTTGTAAGTTCTGGCTGGCCATGCCCTTGACCCGGTTGCCCAGTCTCCCAGTCTCACTTGCCCCACCCACCCAATGCTTGCTCACCCCATCTTCCTGACTCTTGCCTCTTAAGGTATTTCTTTTTTTCCCCTTCCAACAGTTATCTTTTCATACGATCAACTGTGTTGGGATTCCCCTTGCTGAGGCCCAGGAAGGCAAAAAATGGAAGGAGGGGCGCAGTACTCCTTCCATTTTTTGCCTTCCTGAGCCCCAGGGGAGCCTTTTGGGAGCAAAAACGCCCCACCAGGAGGCTTGCCTGAGGCCCAGAAGGCTCCAAAATGGACCAAGGGGGGTGCTGTATGCTACCTCCAGGCTCCTTTTTTTCTTCCTGAGCCCCAGAGGAGCCTTCTGGGAGCAAAAACACCTCACCAGGAGGCTTGCCTGAGGCCCAAAAGGCCTAAAAAATTGGGTGAGGGGTGGCTGAAAAAGAAGAAGCCACGCACACCCAGTCACATGGCCATGCTCACCTAACCATGCCCACCAAGCCACATCCACAGAACCAGTACTAATTTTTTTTTTAATCCCACCACTGTGCCCACCCCCTTCATCATTTGTGGTACTTAACAATTCGCCCATATTGCATCATGGTACCATGCATGAGGTGATATATAAGAGGAAGTGCTATTGCTATTGCTATTACATGATCATGATATTCAGCAGTTTTTGTTGGTTTCTGGAAAAAAAACTTCCCATTGAAAAAAAATGGGTTTGTTTAACAACCATTGCATTTACTTAATGACCACCAGTAAAAAGATCATAAAGTGAGTACGATCACATAGTCACTTGCTCAACAACTCCCACAACCTATATAATTTCTGGCTCAATTGTAGCTGTATATTGAAGACTACCAGCAAAAGAGCTGGCAAATAAAAAAAAGAAAGCATTGGCAAGAATCAGAATTACTAATACAGGAAGAAAGACAAGATAGATACTGTAATAAAAATAAACATTTCCAAGAATGCACATTATTTTGCTTGATAGAAAGTGTGGTTCAAAGCTTCCCAGGAGGTGATTTAATATCTGAGTCATTGCAGCTGAATTCCCCCCCCCCCCAAGTTGGAAGCAGGCAGGCACCCTATAAAATTGTCTGAACTTTAATGAAATGGAGTCCAATACTCTTGTACTTTCAAAATCCAGGTAGCTGTATTGTTTTTCCAATCATTTTAAAAAATACCCTTCACATATATTGCAGATCTAAATTCTTTGGCTTCTGAGTTAAGAAAAGAGTTATACCTATTATGTGGAAAAAAAGTGCTCTCCTTGAATTTTGAGGACCTGGCTTTTATTCAGGTCTGAAGCTAAATTGGAATAGATCTTGATTTGTCATTTTTTCCAGGACATCTGTAGTTCGATGTACATAGATATATTTAAAAGAAGCCAATGATCAAGGGCCATTTCACTTTCATTTTAAACCCAGATAAAGCACTAAAACTGCTTTGGTTGCCCAGACTGGCTGTCTTAATTGGAAGAAAACTGTTATGGGAAATTGTCATGGGAACAAAACTATTGTTTATGTGCAATGCTAGATGTTCTATATTAATACAACTCCCTAGGGATGATATATATTGGAATTTTCATTGTGTGTATGTGTGTGTGCATGTATTTCTTTTTCTATTTAGAATAATCACATATATGTATTCATAACTCCAGTCTATATAATTAAACTGGATTGAGTCAATCCAGATGCTGCTTTTGCCACACAGCTGCATTTCTACTATTGGTTTAACAATTCTTAACAAGATGCCAAATTCATTGAAATTCCTATAGCAATATATTTTCTATAGATACCAAATTCTTGATTTCAAAATAATTTGGTTTAGCAGACTTCAAATATAACAGACAAACTTTCCCTCTAGAGGTCAAGTCAAAATAGTGAATAATTGCAGCACAGACAGTTTACATCAATCAGGGATTTAATGGTCATTCATGATGGATGTACCTTTTCTGCCTTCTGAATTGTCTATTTAAATGGAGGGTTTACTGCATTTTTGAACACGAGTTAACAGAATCCTGATAGATGCTTATTCTGTTGGGAAACTTTAGCCTGTTTCTTACAGAATAGAATCATTTGCATGTCCTCTTCTGAAAAGTTTGAAATGATTTTAAAAGCCTTTCAAGAAGCAGAAACCAAATAATAGTATCACAGGAGTTTCACACGCTATTGAATGCCCGTTTTCACACACACTACTGAATGCCCATTTTTAAACTTAAATTTCAAATATTTGCATGTACTAAAATACACACTTTTTAATATTTTAATTAAATACATGTATTTAATTTAATTAAAATACATATGTTTAATCAATATATGCAAATATTTATGTGGCCTCTATTATTTCCTTCTGTGAAAGGAAATACATGCTTTTTAATATATGCAAACATTTATGTGGCCTCTGTGAAAAAAAAAAAAACCTGGATAAATGACTAGAAAAAAAGAGAGTAAAACAGTCTGCCATGATTGACTAGCTATCTTTATTAAAAGCAGAAAACAATAGCAAAGCAGTAGCACAAAGGAAAAAAATATCCAGAATTCCCAGTTGTACAATGTTTGATTGTAAAACTATAAACAAGGATTGGCACATGTATCTTTAATCCTGAGGTTTACTTATAATCTAAAGAACAGATAGATAGAAGCAACAGCTAGCTGCTGTCATTTTTCTTTTCATTAGATGCGAGTTGCATATGCTTGGTTTTAACAGGAGGCTATAAAAACTAATAATAACAAAGAGGAAATTATAGAAAATGAAACACAGCTACAACAGAATGGGCCTTACTTACGTTATATTGTTCATCTATGATAACAATAACACTCTCTTTTCTGAGATATTTATAGACATTTGCAGACAATTGTTATAGGCGAGTCAGGTCCAATGCATTTTATATTCAATAATTTTTCTCTGTATTTTATTGCATCATCAGAAGGTATACTTGGGAGATAATGGCTTTGAACAATTCTAACACTTGATTTTCAGAAATGAATGGATTCAAGAGAGATAGACAGAAGCTTCTAGGCACCTTTGAAATGCAGAAGGGTGGGAGTAGTGCTTTAATATATCTAGAATTTAAGCTCTTCTATCCAAATGGGATATCATCCATATTTTTTTTCATTCGAAAAAAATAATAATTGTGGCCAAAACATTTTCCTAGTGATAAGGGCACTTACTGAAGGCCTAAAGAAAAAAGTGGAAATAAATTAAATTGATCCAAAGTCACCCAATGTCTAGAAATCAAAGACACTAGAAACTCTTAATCCTGGCTAAAAGCTTGTTGGAATAATGTTATTTTAATACTTTTGCACATTGTCAGTGGGGAATTGGCTGCTTGAATGTCCAGGTGGCATTCCAAAGTACAGAGAGCAGAGTCACCTTGATTTTACTAGATTTTGGTGAGATCTTTACAAGAATTCCAGTTGAGAAGTAAGGCTTTAATATATCAATGATATCTATTCCCTTATGCAGGATTCTAGAGATCTTTGAAAAAAATTAAGATGATTGATTGTATCAGAGAATAAGACCTAAAAAAATCTAAATATGCTTCAAGTAAAGACAGTGGATCGTATAGGTTCCAAAGTTAACTGCCTCCTCAGTTCTTTAACTGTTAAGCTTAGGTAGATGTTTAGCAAAAGTTGAAATTAACACCATGCAGAGAAATTCTATGATTTTTTTCTACTTATTCTCATTCAAGCCGTGGAGATAAAATTTGCCTGACTGGCTCTTGCTTAATTAACTATAGCTTACCTTGGATTTTTCCTACAACAAACTGAGTCACATTTAGTGAGGTGATCAGTCAGAACGAAACAGTAAAATAGCATATTGGCTATTAGTCTATAGAGATTCTCAGTCATCCAGGTCATATTGGCTATTATAACAGGCTGTTCTGCTAGAGTCCAGGCATTTTCTTCAGCATTGTGCTAAAGTAGTAACCTAAATTTAGCCTTTATCCAAGGACAATTATGGCATGTTTATACTTGCATAATTCTATAAAATATATGAAACAGACATATTAGGGAGTATTTAATTACAAATGTTTGAGGTGCACCATTGCATTATAACATCGCTGTTAAAAATAAAATAATAGACCTGGTACAATCATATGCCCAGTTATAGAGTGCTAGGTAGAGAAAATGTTCCCTATAAAGGTCCAGACATTTCAATCATAAGTTGCTAGAATAGAGACATCCATAATTAATGTATCATTTCTGATACATGTACATTTTTGGCTATTGCACCTGAAATCTTGAGTCTTGTTTTTAGTATTCTTCATGCAGTATGTCCACAGAGCAACTCCTGGATGACAATGTCAAAATAGTTCATAAATTGCTTCCCTCCCCTAATTTTCTCCAGACTACCAGAAGTAGCCCTCTCCCATTCACTAAACATGGTTTACTTAAAAAAATCTAGTTCACCTGCATTCTATCACTGAATCCTCTCTTTTGTCTCCTGTGTAGATCATACCAAGTGTTCTGTGGATGAAATGGAGAAGCTGTACAAGTCTTTAGAGCAAGCAAGTTTATCTCCCATTGGGGACCGGCGACCTTCTACAAAGAAAGAGTTGAGAAAGTCCTTTATCAAAAGGAGCAAAAACCCTTCTGTAAATGAGAAACTTCATAAAATCCGAGCTCTGAATAGCACCTTAAAGGTAAAGGTTGATGAAGGAGAGATGTTCTTTCAAGCTATTTTGGATTTGGGAAAAAGACTTTGGGTGTATTCACATGAGCAGCTTAATCAGACTAGTGAAAAGAGCAATGGTTGCATTCAGCTGATGGACTGCAAGTAGTTAATTTTAGTTCTGGTTAGTGAATATGTGCATACATGTATGGTTATAGCTTAGTTTTTTGTATAAACCCTGTTATTTAGTTACTTTGTAATGTAGTCTATTATTTATATAATGCAAATATAACTATTATGATCAGTAGGATATTTAGCAACAGTTAAAAATATTTTTATCTATTATGAAATGATTACTTTTTTAAAAACAAGGGAACTTATCAGTAATTTTGGGAAATAGTTTTTCTTTGAAAAAAAGTCGTGGAAAGATCAGTGGACTTGAGAGACGGTGTCAGTGTTCCAGAAAACCTCCACTCCAACAAATAGCTCCGAGACAGACATCCTCTCCAAGGTTCTTTTTATTAGAGTAGTAAACTGGCACATCTGGGAAATCCTAAATCTGAAAGTTCCAGTTTTCTTGCAATAAAAAATTACAAATTCACCCCTTGCACCCATGTTTGCATTGCATGCTCCAGTCACCATCAGTCCCAACTTGAGATGTCCTTTCAACCAGGTGCAGAAATAACATGACCTTGACTTAGAAGAAGAATGCTATTATGTCTAATCACATACACTTCAAGAAATCCCCTCTCTCATTTTCCCAGGCTCAAGAATGTGGCAGTGTGGAAGCATCTGGTGCTAATATGGCTTCCAAAGCTGACAGACCAGTTTTTTTCCTCCCAGTTTTCTGAATGTTAGGTTGGCACACAAGAAGACTTGGGTCATTTATCTTTTCCAATGTCTACTTCTAGTAACTTGTTTTTTCTTCTTGTGTTGATTAGTGCAAAGAACATGACTTGGCCATGATAAACCAGCTGCTGGAGGATCATAAGCTAACAGCAAGAAAGTATAGAGAGTGGAAGAATACAAACTCCATTTTGATTCAAGATATCTATCAGCCACCAGACACTATGTCTACAACTGAAGGAGACAACACAGAATCAGAAATGACCCCACAGTCATCTTTTGTTGGATGAAAAGTATTCACTGGAAATACTATCTGAGGATAGTTAACTTTTTATCATTGATCTCTTCAGTCATTCAGTTTAAACTGCTACATCTTCAGGTTTTGCTTCCATAGGTACTGGTACTTTCTATGAGCAGCCCTGGATTAACCAACAACCAACAAGAAAAATAAGCATATGCTCAGGGTACCAAGGAAGGGGGGCATAGAGTTTTTCCCCCTAGTGATCATGTCTTGTTAATTCTTTCACTGCCACACTCAGCTTTAGTTTTCAACACAAAGTGGTAGCGGAAATTTTGAGTAGTTCGGAGAACCGGCAAATACCACCTCTGACTGGAGATTTTACAGTATCCTTCCCCTGACATGCCTACCAAGCCATGCCCAAAGAACCAGTAGTAAAAAAAAAATTGAAGCCCACGACTGGTCTTATGTCTTGTCAATTAATCAATGGAAAAATTGAGGAGCAGTATTATTAGAGTATTATTATTATCAGGTTTAGAGCATCAATTGATATTAACCTGGCCCTGGAACACAAAGTTTGTTGTCCAGAGCATGACTTACCTTTTCGATATTTATGAAGATAGGAAAAATCTCCTCTAATGATACAGATCTAAGAAGAATATTTCTTTGAGAACTGAGATTATCTTTTGTAAAATCAGCCAACTTTGCAATAAGAATATTTTAGAAAACATGTTTTGTCAGTTTTCGGAACGTAGGATATGTATACAGGAAGACTTGTGCCATTTAAAATTTGGTTGAGAAAGAAGCAGAACACTTCAGGTTGGAAAAAAACTACCAGGGGAAGAATTATACAAAATGCATTATTTTGCAACAGCTTGTCAATGCTTTAATTGTTCCTGCTGATCGATGGTTTTTAGTCACAGAAGAAAGAAATAAAAGAAGGTTGATGTTTGTATTCTATATAGCCTTCTCATGATCTACTCAAAGGACACAATTGCAGCCATAATATTTTCAGATTTATGAAAAAAATCCATTTGTCATGTCTGTGAAGTTGTGTTTGAATTGGTTTATATGAGCAAATAAATTCATTGGGCAAAATGTTATGTGTCCATCTTTCCTCAATGTTTTATGGAGCATAAACCTAACAGCAAATGAAAACAAATACAAAACACAGACATATAAGCTTTGCTTCTGTTTTTTTGTGAAAATGTAGATATTTTTTCAGTCTCACTTAGCCATATGTGATTGATCTCAAAAAGCTAAGCCAAACCAGAGCTGAATTGTCCTTGGATAGAAGATCATGAGGAAAGTCAAGTCATATAAATTAGATTTTGAAGTAAACAACAACAGTCCACAGATAAGCAATGGCAGGTTTTCTGCAGGTCTTCTAGATTTTTTTTATAGCTGCTACTTATTGGTAAAACGACTTTGAGACAACAAATACATGCCAAGGTTTGTATCTGTTGTCATGAAAACTGCTTGGATATAGCAATAGCAATAGACCTATATACTGCTTTACAGTGCTTTTTACAATCATCTCTAAGTGGTTTACAGAGTTAGCATATTTCCCCCCAAAATCTGGGACCTTATTTTACCAACCTTGGAGGGATGGCAGACTGAGTCAACCTTGAGCCTGTGAGATTCGAACTACTGGTAGTCAGCAGAATTAGCCTGCAATACTGCATTTTAACATCACAACAACCCTTAAATCTCAGTACCTATGACAGGCATCTTGGCAGTTCTTCTCAAATTTGAAACCTTTCCAAATTTGCATGTGTATATATATCTTTAGTATATTTATTAGCTGGATGAAATAGAAGCAAGTCAACAGTCCATCTAAACAAAGCCTAGCACTTTAATATTGCCCTTTTTCTTGCAGGGATTCTCTATAAAAATGCACACAATTGGTCACCCAGCTCACACCATTATGCTTGCATTTTGCATGTCCTTTTCTGGTCACAGTCCCCTGTTTGAAATTAGACCTAATTTTACACATGCACGAATAGTTAAATCATGAAATGGCCACTAATCAAGGAAAAGCAACTTGACAGAATGGCTGAACTTTCTAACAAGTGGAAGAAGGTTCTGTGGTTTCTATTATTGTGGCATGAGCCTGCCCTATGACAGAGAAAGAAAACTAGTAATTTTTTTTTTTTTAAAAAAGGTTCTGTGTTGGCCAGCTTAATGACCATCTTCAGAATGCTAAGGGTTGAGTTGAATTGTTAGGATTGTTGGTTGCAGCACCTGCTGCTGCCCAGAAAGTATACTATTGGCACACAATTGCCAATTTAAGCCTTGTGGCCGAGTTGAAAATAAAGGGAATGCTTGTGCAGAACAACTGCAAGTTTGAACATTTAAGCATGTAGGGAGGGATTTATCCATCACTTTGCATATAACAGTATCCAATGGTGACCTGTTTCCTGGGGCCCAATATTCTCTCAATATTCTGGAAGAAAAGTTACCAATGGCTTCTGTTTCTGCTGCTTTGCATATTAAATGTGAAAAGCAATGTTAAAGTATTTTAAACTGAGCACGAGACCATGATCAGAACAGTTACATGTGGCCTGATCTTGAGTGATGACTGCAACCCACAGAATACCAGTCTAAAAAGGATGGGCTCAATAAGTTAACTTCTTCTCAAGTGCAAATGCAGCCAATATCTACCTAAAACAAAATCACTTAAAATACTTCCTTTGAAACTAGGGTTTGCTAAAAGATTGATCACGTGTCAATCCTATGTAGGGTTATAGGATTACAGTCTCCAAAGTACATGATTAACAGATAAGGAATTCTTTCTTTCTTATCATAGCTTCAGTGTAGTCTGAATTCATCACCATTTTGGATGAATGATGTAATAATATCTATGGTAGAAAAAATAAATCCCCATCTTTAAAAAAATACTCAGGCAAATTCTTTTTCAGAAGAAAAAAAATGTATTTCCCAACATCACCATTTCCTCCATCTCCTTTCCAGGTTATTCAAGGAAAGAATCTAATTTATTTTTTTCAAACTAAGCCACATATATTGTAAGCTTTTGCTGTATGAAAGTGCTATGAAACTGATATAGTACATGAGTACAACCTTGTGGCATTTCAGGATGTTACAAATGGCAATTACTCTATTTTTCCTACTGTATTCATTTTTTAAAAAAATTGAA
>BLBF01000063.1:4381908-4416889 GCA_015471245.1 Laticauda colubrina
ATCCATCTATCTATCTATCTATCTATCTATCTATCTATCTATCTATCACCTATCATCAAATACCAAAGGAAAGAGATATATGTATTTAAGAAAAGAAATTTAGCTGTAAGGCATTCTGCTTAAAAAAAGCAGTATCCACTATAAAGAAAGGAAAAATAAAAAAAGAATCCAAGAAATAAAAGAAAATTGTCTGGAAACAATTGGGAAGAGAAAAAAAAACATTGGATTTTGCATCAGTACAAAATCATTCCACCCCTTGTTTAAAGCCATGTTCACATCCATCAGTACATGCAACAGTTAAATCACAATTTTTCATGCTTAGGCAATGTCATGAACATTTCACTTCCATTGTTTTCTTTTCTAGTATCATAAATTAGCAAAGGAACTGGTGGATAAGCAGGCTGATGCTTTGTCAAGCTATGCATTTTGCCTATCATTCTCAGAAAGACATGTCTCGGCTTCCAGTTTGAGCTTCTTCGGTGACAGACAGAAATCCGTGATCATGCATGGTTTTGGTCTGGGCTCGCCGCTGGAGCATCCCGAGTTGGCTGGTTTTGGGGCTAAGCCACCCCCTAGAGGTGATGAAGAGGGGGGAGACTGTCAGCAGGGTTGAGGAGAGCTGCATCTCTCCTCCTCAGCTGGCCATTACTCCCTTTCCTGAAGGCGGTTGCAGCGGTGGTCAGAAATGGCCACCTCAAAGAAAAACTTGACCAGAAAAGAATGTGCAGGAGGAAGATAAGAAGTGAAAGTTTTGGCTGACCAGGTTAAATTGCAAAAGCAACAACTAAGGTATCCCAGAATTTAAACTTACAAAAAAATAACATCGTTCCCAAAGAAGAGTCTGAAGCAGCGAAGGAAAGTGAAAAAGGAAAGGTTTGTTTGTTTTTTCTTCTCTCCCTTTCCCTATACTGACAACTAAGAGACTTAAATAAGAAATCGGAAAAATCTGCTTTGACATTAACAGGCAATTAAGCTGAAAATAAATACAAAATGTCAAAGGGACAATAAAGATTTCTGGACACTAATTTTTTTTTTTTTATAAACAGGAAAGGAAAGAAAAAAGAATAAAAGGGCGGGATCTGGAAAGAGGGAGGAGACTGCCTGGAATTAAAAGGAATCTACAGTAAAACTTCAACAAGACTTCTAAAAGATACATTTTAACTGAAACTTGGCACTAAATAGTAGAACCGCAGGAAGAGAAAGTGAAAAAAAGCAAAAAGAAACAGCTTGCGTGTATTTGGATAACTTGGTGATCTTTGGATTCTTGGTTATTGCATTTGAACAAGAAGGGCTTGTTTTGGCTTCGTTTTTTAATTCTTAGAAGTGGAGATTTGGAACTATGAGAAACAACAAGAAACGTCTGCAAAACAAGAAGATTGGCATAAAGAAGAAGCCATCTTTAATGAACAAGTAATTCTATGTGGGGAAGAAAAAGGAAAGGGGGGAAAGAGAATGGAGAATTTAAGACTTAAAAAGAAAACAAAGATTTTTAAACAAAAACTTAAGTCTTAAGTTTTTAAGACTTAAAAAACAACCAAAGAAAAAAAAATAATTTGAAAAATAAATATAATACTGGAAAGCAACAGAAGAAGGGAATACAGAAATAGAGGTAGAGAGACAAGGGGATAAAAAGGGGAGAGAGAAGAAGAGAGGGAAGAAGGAAAGGAAAAGAAGTTACAAAGGACCGAAACAAGATATAGAGAAACAGGGCCTATTTAGAGATAATGGGTGGAAATTTAACTGAAAAAGGGATTCTGTAAAGGTACATAAGATTGTATTGTTATATTAGTTATAGAAATAATTTTAGAAAATTGGAAACAATGTATGATTAAAATGAGGGATAAAATAGTTAGTGTAATTTAGTGAAATGTTTGTTAATAAAATAAATGAGAAAATTGAATTAGGAAGAGACAGGAACATTTTAATTAGTTAATGTTTTATAAAATATAAGTGAAGGGCAGGGAATCAATTATGGAAAGCTTTTTACTGTTCTCATAGAAGTATGATATTTAATTGAAAAGTAATGCTTAAGAAGTTAAGATTCTAATGAATATTAGAATGATAGAATTGAATTGGAATGGAATGTGTTGTTTTAATTACATATATTTATAATCTTTTTTTTAAAAAAGAATATAGTGTGTATTTTAAGAATTTACCAAGCAGAATCCGAATGGAAGTTATGTATTATATTGAATGTTATAACTTTAAGGTATATATTGAAGCTTAAATAAGAGTTAAATGGATAAATTAAAAAGATATAAAGGCATCATACTCCAATCAGCAACTACAGGAGAAACTTTGTCTGATGAAAAAAGATAATATGAAACTGAAACAGGACAGACAAAAAGTATAAATTTCATGATTTGAATTGAGATGAGATAATTAAAATAAAATTGAGAAAATTAAAAGAGGGGAGAAGCTATGCAGAAAATGTAAAACAGTAAAAAGATATGGAATACAACATAAAAATGAGCATGAAATTGAATTTGTGTCTGTACAAAGAAATGTAACCCGGGATTACGCTACTTTCAAAAAAGATGTTTTATTTGTATTTTTTTGTGAAAACTCAAATAAAATTTACAAAAGAAAGAAAGAAAGAAAGACATGTCCCTAAAATTGCTTGTTTGAAGAGTAGAGGGGAGGGGAGACCCAGGGACCATAGGAACCACCAGCAGTTTATGTACCACCGAAGACACCCCAAAGCTCACTGCAGCCTCATAATGGATAGAAATGCATGTTCTGATTTCTGAAAATTAGAATTTAAGAGGCAAAATGAGTGCCTTAACCCTTGCAGATATTAACTCCCCATCAACCCTGGCAGTGCCTTACTGGACAATTTTGAAGAGTTTAAGCCCATGTCACACTGCATCACTAGATGCAAAGAGGATGTAAAATGGACAAAAAAGCTTGCCATCCATTGGAAAACATGATGCATCCATTGTGTACTCACTGCATACGTCTTTCATACGCTCTATCCGTAAAACATCAGTCTACTGCTATTTCATCCGCTCAAAAAGTTTTGAGCTGCACAAAACTTTTTGAGCGGATGAACTTTCCGCCACGTACGATGTACATCCGTGACACATACGGGCAACAAACATTCTACATCTGTTGTCATCCATTACACGTCTCATGTATCCTCTCGGCATCCTCTGGCCATCCGCACAACTCACATCCGCTCCAGCAGAAAGCAGAAAGAGGGAGGAAGCGAAAGGTACACGGAACGTCCACACAGCGTTAGTAGCACGGAAATAGAAAGGATGTAAGCAGATGCATCTCATATATAAAGCATTAAAATGGACAAAACGTTTGTTTATGGAATGTATCTTGGATATTTAGGATGTCTGGAGGATGTCTAGAGTATGTGGAAGGACACCTCATGGAAAACCGATATTTCCTGTAAAAAGGTGGAGGAAATCACCTGCATCTCACTTTCAGTACCAGCAGCCCTGGTGTGCAGACTTCTTCAGCCTTGCTCTTGCTCTTCCACATCATCCATTGATCTCCACCATGGATCATCGCACACTCCTTTTGGTAGCTGCCATCATTCAACACCAGAACCAAGCCCTCTTCAGACTGTTTCACCTTTTCTACGCAAGGAGAAGGAGATGTCCAAGAGCTGTGTGGGTCCGACGATGGATCGGGAGAAGAGTGGAGTTTGGACTCTATGACAAGCTGATGGTGGACCTGAGGAATGAAGACCCTCGTGCATTCCAGCACTTCATGAGGATGCCACCAGCCATGTTTGATGAAGTTGTGGAGCGTCTGAGACCCAGGTTGACCAAGGCAAACACCAACTTCTATCCAAGCCTGGACCCTGGACTGAAGGTGGCACTAACTCTGTGCCACCTGGCCTCTGGAACCACATACAGAAACATGCAGTATGCCTGGAGGGTGCCACACAACACCATCAGCATTGTGGTCAAAGAAGTGGTGCAGGCCATCATCGAAGAATACGTGGAGGAGCTCCTCCAGTGTCCCACCACTGAAGAAGGCTGGAGGAAAGTTGCAGAGCAGTGGTATCAGAGGTGGAACTTTCCCCACACCGTTGGAGCCATAGATGGGAAGCACCTGGCCTGCAAAGCTCCAGCCAACTCAGGATCCAATTATTTCAACTACAAGGACTACTTCAGCATCATCCTCTTTGCCATGGTTGATGCTGACTACAAGTTCATGAACATCGATGCTTCAGGCAACGGGTCAACTTCAGATGCCCAGATATACAATGCCAGTGACCTCAAGGAGGGGCTGGAACGCAACCTTATCATGGGCTTCCCAGATCCAGACCCCCTGCCCAACGACAAACAAGATGTGCCCTACTTCATCGTGGGTGATGACGCCTTCTCCCTCAGAACCTACCTTATGTAGCCCTACACTTCCAGATACCTCACCCATGAAGAGAGGATCTTCAACTACAGGCTGTCCAGGGCAAGACGGGTGGTGGAGAATGCCTTTGGCATCCTGGCCAACAGTTCCAGGTACTTCTCACCACCATGCAGCATCACCCAGGGCAAGGCCCCAACAGAGCTTCACGTGAAGGGAAGAAGCAGCGCAACCTCCTGAAACACTGGTGCAACTACCCAGCTGTAGCAGTGGAGTGGCAAGACAGGGTGGTAGATGCTTAATGGATGTTTCCTTCAGCCTGTCTCATCACACTGATAAGATTGTGCCATGTATGTTGAGTGGCCTTACAGTGAATAGGGAATTAATAAAGAGTTTTGTTTATGTTGAAATGTGTTGATCAATGATTTAATTGTTATTGATAATAAAGGGACATATGTGTGGCAATTGGGTGGGTGGACCATACAGTCCCACTATGCTTGCACTGGAGGTTTATCTATCCCACAGCTATCCTTACCAATCCCACAGGTATCATTACCCATCCCACAGCCATCCATCCCACAGCTATCCTTACCCATCCCACAGCTATCCATCCCACAGCTATCCTTACCAATCCCAGAAGCATGCAAAGGCTTAACCCTTTTTTCAAAGTTTTCCCCAACACTTTATTAAGTAAAAAAAATGAACCAAGTGTGTGAAGCAAAGATAACCTTTATTAATAACAAAATGTATGACTTTATTAAAAAGGAAAAATGATCCAAGTAAAGTGTCTTAAGCAAAGATAAAGTGAGCAGTGTCAGTCTCTGGCACTCTTCTCAGATCACTCTCATGATCTCAGATGTAAAGGGGCCAGGGATTGTGGAGGTGGCTGTGGCTCACGTACATGATGAAGGGCTTGCGGTTGGAGGATGGTATGTTGAAGTGGACCAGCTGGGAGAGGAGATCTGTGCTGGCTTTTATTGTGTCCCTGATCTCCAAGAGGACAGTGTGGCTCTGTCCCTCCAGTCTGGCTCTCTGCCTGCTTTCTGTGGAGGTGGAGCTGGGGGTGGGTGTGGCTTGGTCTCTGGTGGCTGCTTCTTCTTGCTCCATCTGAGACAGGGGATCCTCCACATCCTCTGGCATGGGGAGTGCAGCTATTGGGGGGGTCTCTGTCATGGGTCCTTCAAAGACACCTGCCTGGACATTGTCGCTGTCTCCTGGCTGGAAGAGGAGTGGCTATCTGTGGGCTGTCTGAGGGAGAGGGTTGACAGAGGGCCTTGGGGCTGGTCCATCATAGCAGCAGCAGCAGCAGGAGAAGCACCACCAGCAGCAGGAGAAGCACCACCAGCAGCAGGAGAAGCACCACCAGCAGCAGAGAAGCACCACCAGCAGCAACACCAGGAGCAGCAGCAGCAGCAGAAGCACCAGCAGCTTCAGAGTCAGCACCAGGGGGTGGGATGGTGGTTCTGTCCTTCTTGCCAGGGCTGGCAGGAGTAGGCACAGGCTTCCTCTTCTTCCCCATGGTGTTCTCACAAGATGTCTCTGGCAGCAGGTCTTTCCTCCGAATGCTGACTGCTTGTGAGTTGCCTCCTTTTATATCCACGGAGCTTACACAATTCATCCTCCCCGCATACACAGTGAATGCTTTGCATCCGCTATGCATCCGCTATGCATCCTATAGGCGTCCATGATGCATCCGCGTTATCCGCTATGCATCCGCTCCTTCCGCTACGCGTCCACTTCGCTGTTCTCCCCCGGAAGCCCTGCGGATATGTCATCTGCTTCCATCTGCTTCCATCCTCTAGGCTTCCTACGAACATCCGCTTTACATCCCCACTACATCCTCCCCACGTCCGTTCCTTTCCATTGTTGTCCACTCTGTTTATGCAAATTTGGGGCACTTTTGAAAGCGGATAACAATGGATGGAAAATTTGCTCGTCCGCTGTGTCCTTTTTACATACGTTTTGCATCTGTCGGCCAGTGTGACCTAGCCTTTAAGGGGATCATTTTAATTCTCTAATTTTTTATCTTTTCAAATTCTAATCCTCCCCCAAAAAGTAAAAATGCAGCCACATCAATCAAAACTATAGAAGGACAAATTCAATGTGAAACACCAAAGTATATCAAAGGATACAAAATGTAGCTGTGTTTGGGAATCCCTGTTGTGACATGTTCCAATGTGGAAAAATCCATTCTAAGTGATTAGGATCAAGGCAAATTGTGAATGAATTTATTTTGATAGAATATATCTCCCTTCAATTCAGCAGCTCACCATACAGAGAAATCCAAAGAAATGTAGCTTTCCTTGACTTTTCATAGAAGTACCATACTATATAAACATCTTGAACCTGTTATCTCCAGATGTTTTGGAATTTAGTGACTATTTTCCCCTTCTATTTGCATCTGACTCTAGAAAAATGAAACATGAGTACATGGTTGATGGAGAGATTACTACAACTCAGGAATTGGGGTATGTGTCTTGATCGATAGCTGCTGACAACATGTCATAATCTATTGACTGAGCCTGCAAAACCTACTGTAAGCATTTCACAGCTCAGTAGTTTAGTGCTTAGAAATGTTCTGTTAGCAAGCTTCATTTCAGCCACACATCTCAGGTAGACCATTATCTAGACTAATGCTTTTCAGACTTGGCAACTTTAAGATGTGTGAATGCCAATTCCCAGAATTCCCCAGCCAGCACCTTTCTCAGCCACTTATGCTATTTAGTGGCTGGGTTTGTATCTTTAACTAGATTAGTTTAAAACTTAGTGGCAGCATTCCTATTACATGTTATTTGCAATTGGTTAATTTAAAGGCCTGGTCCCACTGGCCAACGGAAGCAAAACGTTTGCATAAAGCACACAGCGGATGAGGAAAATTTTAAGGGTGGCTCCATCCATTGTCATCCGCTCCAAAAAGTGGTGAAAATTTGCATAAAGAGAACTGAATAGAACGGAAAAGAACGGACGTGAGTAGTATGTAGCAAGGATGTTAAACAGATGTTCATAGGAAGCCTAGCGGATGATAGCGGATGGAAGCAGATGACACATCCAAAGGGGTTCGGGGGAGAATTTTGAACTGGACATATAGTGGATGAAGCAGATGCATCACGGACGCCTATAGGAAACAAAGGGGATGCCATGCGGATGTCTATCAGATGCAAAGTGTTCACTGTGCATGCGGGGAGTATGAATTGTGTCAGCTCCGTGGATATAAAAGGATGCAGCACTCATGCAGTCAGCATACAGGGGAAAGACGTGCTGCCACATACATCTAGCAAGAACACCATGGTTCGTCAGTCAGGCAAGAAGAGGAATCCTGTACTTGTTCCAGCCCTGGCAAGAAGGCCAGAACCAGCATCCCACCCCCTGGTACTGACTCTGAAGCTGCTGCTGTTGCTGCTGTGGTGGACAAGCCCCAAGGCCCTCAAAGCCCTGCTGCTGAAGGCCCTGCTACTGAAGCCCCTGAGGTCCTGCTGAAGCCCCTGCCAGATGGAGGAAGAAGCAAGGGAAGGAGAAGGGAGAGAGGAAACAGTACACCGTTTCCGAGGAGCATGAGGATGAGGTGCTGGAATGGCTGAGGGAGAACGAGTACCTCTGGAGAAAGGGCCACAGACTGTATCGGGACACCAAGAAAAAACAGGCAGCTTGGAGAGACAAGGCAGAGAGCCTGGGGTACACTGCAAAAGTACTTCTTGGATGGTGGAAGCAGATGCACACCTGGTATGGCAAGCTACATCTCAAGAAATCCGGGCAGGCCGGTGTCAAGCTCACTGACCGGGAGATGTACTAATGGCCAGGTGCAGTTTCCTGGAGGATGAGATCCGCCACCGAGGAGCAGCCCCTCTGACACCCCTCTCCCTCAGACAGCCCACAGCCAGCTAGTCCTCTTTCAGCCAGGAGCCAGCTACCCTGTCCAGGCAGGTGTCTTCAGAGGGACCCATGGCAGAGACCCCCCCTGACAGCTGCACTCCCCATGCTGACAGACTTGGAGGATCCTGTGGAGGATGATGCCCTGCTGCCACAAATGGAGGAAGAAGCATCAGCCACCAGAGGCCAACCTACCCCACCCCCACCCTCAGCTCCAGAGGATGCAGGCAGAGAGGCAGATTGGAGGGTCAGGACCACAGTGTGCTGTTGGAGATCAGGGACACAATGAATACCAGCACAGAACTTCTCTCTTAGCTGGTCCACAGCGACATACCATCCTCAGACCAGAAGCCCTTCATCACCTACGTGAGCCAGACCCTCAGGGACCTGCCTGAGGCCTAGTACCAGGTGATGAAGCAGAAGATCACAGCACTTCTGCACAACCCTCAAGGCCCAGCTGAAGCTGCTCCTATCCAGTCCAGGTCTGCTCCTCCACCCCAGGTGACGTCACAGCCCTTTGACGGCTTTCAATAGCCCCTCACCTACCAAGGCTACGACTACCATGACTTCCCACAGCAGAAGCAGAACTTCCCAGTGCAGGCTCAGGTTCATCACATGCCACAGATGCCACTGCTCACCCAGCTGCAGACCAGACAGCCCCACTACACTCCTCCTTCCTCCACCCCACAGCCAAGCCCGTCAACAGACAATCTGTCATCAGTATTGGGCCTGACATCTCAAGTCCTTGATGAAGGGCCTCTCAACCTCACAAGAATGAGTCAGCTCTCGGATAGCTTCCTGAACACACCATCCCCTTGTGTACACTTGGGGCCAAGCACCCCAATGGTGCCTCAGACCAGCACTCAAGCCACAGCCACCTCCACTGTCCCTGCCCGCTTAACAACTGAGACCATGGACACGACTCAGAGTGACTGAAAATAGTGTCAGAAACTGAGTTGTTTACTTGTTCAGTTTATCTTTTCTTAAGACACTTTACTTGGTTCATTTTGCTTCTTTAATTAAGTCATAAAGTTTACCTAAGTAAGTTAATCAAGGTTATCTTTGCTTAAGACACTTAATACAGTTTACTTGGTTCATTTTGCTTCTTTAATTAAGTCATAAAGTTTATCAAGGACAGTTAATAAAGGTTATTTTTGCTTAAGACACTTGGTTCATTTTTTTTACTTAATAAAGTGTTGGTGAAAACTTTGAAAAAATGGTTAAGCCTTTGCATGCTTGTTGGATAAATAAGGATAGTTGTGGGACAGATAAACCTCCACTGCAACCATAGTGGGACTTTATGGTCCCCCATCCCAGCTGCCACACATATGGAACTTTTTTATCAATAACAATTTATTCATTGATCAACACATTTTAAAATAAACAAAGCTCTTTATTAATGCCCTACTCATTGTAGGACCACTCAACATACATGGCACAATCTCATCAGTGCTATGCGACAGCCTCAAGGAAGCATCCATTAATCATCTATCATCCTGTCTTGCCACTCCACTGCTCCAGCTGGGGAGTTGCACCAGTGTCTCAGTAGGTTGCGCTGCTTCTTCCCTTCATGTGAAGCTCTGTTGGGGCCTTGCACATCCTCAGTGTCGATCAGGTTTCGCCCTTGCCTCCATTCCCCAGGCTCCATGTCCCCATTGCCTTGTGGGAGGTCCACGAGCCTGTTCTGTAACACTGGGTAGCAGGTGCGCATGAGATTGTGCAGGATGCAGCAAGCTTTCACGATGCTCCTCACAATCTCTGGGTCATGCTGCATGGTGGTGAGAAGTATCTGGAACCTGTTGGCCAGGATGCCAAAGGTGTTCTCCACCACCCATCTTGCCCTGGCAGCCTGTAGTTGAAGATCCTCTCTTCACGGGTGAGGTATCTTGAAGTGTATGGCTTCATGAGGTAGTTTCTGAGGGAGAATGCGTCATCACCAACAATGAAGTAGGGCACATCTCGCGTGTCATTGGGTAGGGGGTCTGGACCTGGAAAACCCATGATGAGGTTGTGTTCCAGTCCATCCTTGAGGTCACTTGCATTGTATACCTGGGCATCTGAAGCTGACCCGTTGCCTGAAGCATCGATGTTAATGAACTTGTAGTCAGCATCAACCATGGCAAAGAGGATGATACTGAAGAAGCCCTTGTAGTTGTAATAAGTGGCCCCTGAGTTGGCTGGAGCTTTGCAGGCCATGTGCTTCCCATCTATGGCTCCAACGGTGTGAGGAAAGTTCCACCTCTGATACCACTCTTCTGCAAGTTTTCTCCAGCCTTGTTCAGTGGTGGGGCACTTGAGGAACTCCTCCACGTATTCTTCAATGATGGCCTGCACCACTTCTCTGACCACTTTGCTGATGCTGTTGTGTAGCACCCTCCATGCATACTGCATGTTTCTGTATGTGGTTCCAGAGGCCAGGTGGCACAGAGTCAGTGCCACCTTCAGTCCAGGGTCCAGGCTGGGATGGAAGTTGGTGTTAGGCTTGGTCAACCTGGGTCTCAGATGCTGTACAAGTTTGTCAAATATGGCTGGTGGCATCCTCATGAAGTGCTGGAATTCACAAGGGTCTTCATTCCTCAGCTCCACCATCAACTGGTCATACAGTCCAAACTCCATTCTTCTCACGATCCATCCTCGGACCCACACAGCTCTTGGACGTCTCCTTCTTCTCCTTCTGTATAAAAGTTGAAACAGTCTGAACAGGTTTTGGTTCTGGTGATGAATGAGCACAGCTATAATACGGACTGTGTCATCATCCATGGTGGAGAACAATCTCCACCCTTTCTCCCCCTTTTTATTGATAATATTGGTTGTCCACTAGGTGTCCTTCTACATACTCTAGACATACTCCAGACATCCTAAATATACGAGGTACATCCCAGATACAAATGTTTTGTCCATTTTTAATCCTTTCTATAGGAGATGCATATGCTTACATCCTTTCTATTTCTGTGCTACTCACGCTGTGTAGATGTTCCGTGTACCTTTTTTTTCCTCCCTCTTTCCGTTTTCAGCTGCAGCGGATGTGAATTGAGGGGATGGCCAGAGGATGCAGAGAGGATACAGCGGACATTTAACAGATGATAACAGACATAGAACGTTTGTTGCCCGTATATGTCGTTCATCCGTTCACAAAGTTTTGTTCAGCTCAAAACTTTTTGCATGGATGAAATTGCAGTGGATGGATGCTCGATGGATAGAGCGTATGAAACACGTATGCAGTGAGTACACAACGGATTCATCGCGTTTTCCAACGGATGGCAAGCTTTTTTTAACGTTTTACATTCTCTTTGCATCTGTAAGTGCAGTGGGACCGGGCCTTTAGTCTTTGGTAAATTCTTTGAGGATTTGGCATTGAAGAAATGCACATTGTGATTTAATACACTGTGCAATCTTGCAAAACAAATTAAAGGAATTGGATGAACTTAGCTGTAGAAATAATCTATGTTTAGCATCAAACATTTTCTTCTGACTGCTATGAGAAATTCATCTACAATATTTCAAATAATGTGGAAAGAATAGAAGAGTGAATTGTTAATTTCTTTCCTTCAAATTTTCCAAGGGCATTTTGGGCAGTTTTCTCAGGGAAGATTTGTAATTCTTGGAAGAGTAGAGTCAGAATCTTTGAACCTTTTTACAACCTTTCCTGGCACAGTTGTTAAGTGAATACTCCAGTTGTTAAATTAGTAATGCAGTTATTAAATGAATTTGGCTTTCTGATTGACTTTGCTTGTCAGAAGGTTGCAAAATATGTTCACATCATCCCAGGACAGTGCAATGTAAAAAATATGAGTCAATTGCTAAGCTTCTGAGATTTGATCACATGACCATGGGGAAGCTGCAATGGACATTAGTGTCAAAAATGTTTGTAACTCACTTTTTTTCAGTGCCGTTGTAACTTCAAATGGTCACTAAATGAACTTTTGTAAGTAAAGGACTACCTGTATGACTGATATAAATTACACCGGTGATAAATGAACAGAAAAGTGATTTGCTAATTGTTGAAACTGGTAAGAGCATAATTACAGAAAGAGAGTCTCCATGCATAAATACATGCGTTTTTATAATTTGATCTGATTTTATTGAACTCACATTTTCACTCACGATGTGCATTTTCTTCCTATAAACTTTTTTTTTCACAAACAAGCAGTGAAAATGCAGTGCTGGACATTTTTAAAAGAGAGCAATGGGTAAGAATTTTTTTATAATCAGAACAAAAATACTCTTTTTTTTGTTTCCTATGTGCATTTTGACAGTTTAATTGCAGAAACACTAAACAAGTATAACATATTATTTAATGATCTGTTTGGTTATTACTCTTGCTTGTTCCAAAAGCTTCTTATTTTGACTTGAGTATACTTTTGTAAGTTAATTACTGTAGTGGCAATCACACAGAGACAAATGAGAACATTTGCAATGATGTAGAAAACTGTGTATAACACACTGTATGCATTATACAGCATATATTATATACATAAAGCTATATTTTATTTTTGAAACAAATTGTTTAATTCATGCTGCATCAATATTTTTTCTTAATGCATTCATAGAAATGCTTCACTACTTTACATATACAATTACACTTACATTTTTGCACACATTTATACATAATGACATTATTTTATAAGAGTCATAACATATATATGTAATCTTATTCTATTACTCAACATATGCAGATTTTGAAACAGAAAATTTATTATTTAAATACATGGTATAAAATCAAATTGGATGAATATATTTCTTTAAAAATGAAGTACTGTCATATATTTCATTGCCCAAATGTTAGCATTGTACAGATATTGACAATAGTATTTACAGAACTGGCTATCACTAGCCACTTTTGATACAAAATGCAAAATTAATGTGAATTACTACCTAGCTGTTGTTCACATATTATCTGTCTGAAAAAGAATATTTACATAATCTGATACTTCTGATAATATTGGAATTGTACCTGGCTGGAGAAGATGGTTCACACTATTTTTCCACATGTAACAAAGGTGTTTGGGGTTGAAGGGAATACAGACAATGTAGATAGAAGCTTCAATTATTATGAAAGGGTGATCTGCAGTTGATGTGGTTTGTAGTTTTAGCATATGAATGTCTTTTTTCAATATCTCAGAGTTAGCACTGACCTATTTTATCATTGCAGCTAGCTTCACCCCACAAAGGATTAGATGCTAAGAATATTTTCACCAACAAAAAATATTTACAATTATTTATACCTGAAGGCATTTGCTTCAAACGCCTATATACAACTGCACTTAATATGTTGATAGGTCTTTATCATACATTTGTTTTCCATGACACACATTATTTTATGGGGGGAGATGGAAGTGGAATTAGCTTGCATTGCATGGAGTTTGGGCTTGGTTTAAAATAGTAATCTCTAACCGATTGATCCAGAAAGAAGATTGCCAGCTCCAAGACTAAAATACCTCTCTAAAGTTATATTAAAATACTTGCTTCTTAGCTTCCAAAGAATTAGCAGTAGATTATCAATCTTTGTTATCCCACTCAAATCAGCTCTGATTCTTAGAATTAAGCTGTAAACTCTTGCCATCTTTTCCTCACTCATCTGCACCTCTCATGTTCAAGAGTCTTTGAGATCTCTCCAGCAATGGTTTCAAACTTTTTTTCTCTTCTAACAAATTATCTTGCACAGCTCTTTGAATTCCAAGAGTTCCAAATATGTCTGGAGATGCAAGAAGAGTCTTTGAAAATTGGTTTGTGTTTACCTAGAGAGTACTGCCATCAAGGTAATACTATACCTCCAAACATTTCAAGGTTCTCCGTAATAAATATCAGCAGCAGTAATTGGGACTGTCTAGCAGAGACATTGTAAGATGTCAGGCAGATCCTCATCTTGTGTATTGGCAATTTTTCACTTATTCAAACATGATATTACCAGTTCACATCCTATTCATTCAAAACCAGCTACATAGAATAGAGGGAAATCTTTAACAGACATTTATTAACAGACACAAGGGATAATATACAGCAGGTTTTAAATGGCTTCTGTAAACATATTGGTAGAAAACATGTTCCTATATTTCTTTCTGCTTTGAGCCATGGGTGAAAAGCTACTGTGCTTGCCTCAATGTAATCCTTATATGCTAAGCATGCTGAGTAATTCCAGTAATGTCATTGAAAATCATCAGTTTTCCTAAGCTTTGAAGATGCTCATCCTATTCTTGGGAGGAAAAGCCAGGTCTCCAGTGCTTTTGAGAAGGATAGGGGGATAACTTGTCAAAATTCAAGAGGAAGGGGCTGCCACAGAAAAGGCATTCTCCCTAGCTCCCAACAATGGCAATATTTAAAGGAAGAGACCAAGAACAAGCCCACCCTATCAGTTCAGAAGTGAACTGGGCCCTGCCCTTGCTATGCTTTCATTCAGTCTATTCCTGAAGATCTGCATGAATATAATAGCATCCTTCTTCAATAGAAGGATCATTGGCATGTACCCAATTTAAATTTTTTGCACATTCTGATGTTTATTGCTGGAAGCTTTTCTACAGGTTAGAATAGAGAGATCTAGTGAATAGTGTGGTGGCCTAGAGGTGGAGTTCTTGCCTCACAATCGATCAGGAGGCTGTCAGTTCTATCCTAGGTAGTGGCAGATATTTCTCTCTCTGGGAGAGTAATTGTCTGCTGTGAACTCCACATAGGCATCAGGAAGGGCATCTGGTCTGGAAATGGTCAGCTCCAATCAGTCAATCTGATCCCCACACCGAAGCCAGGGATTGCAAGAGATCTAGTGTACACTGTTTCAAAGACTTCAAAACTGGAGATACCCTTCTGTAAACTTTATTTTGTCATGAATTTTGTCATGAACAATTACTTCAGTGATGCACATAGTTTTTTACACTCATTGATTTCCATTTTCCTAATGGGATTTCTCAAGTAAAAAACAAAATATTGTGTTGTTTGTTTTCTGTGGGGATCTTTCTTGTATAATAAAGAGACCAGCTTTAATTGATTCTTCTCGTTCTCTGTTAAGAAGATGCAAGGAAAGGATCAGCACCATTTAGCAGTCAAACCCACAAAACACCTTCTTGACAGTCTTGGTGAGAAATTTAAAGACAGAAACACTCACAAGGGACAGTTTTTGTGAGTTGTTACTTAAGCCTGCGCCTTTCAGTAGATTTAAAGAGTGTTAGGTGATAGAAATAAACAATGTCCAAAAAAGAAACAAAATGGCAAAAAGCCATCTTTGAATTTTAGCAAGTCTTTTTAACACCTTTTAGTTTATCTGTGAGAGTAACATTTGAAGCAAGAGATATTTCTTGCCTAGAGTAAATTATGAAAGTAATCAGTAAAACAATGTGTTAATTTATAGAACTATATTATGTATATACAGTATATTTATGTCTGGTTATCTCTTCTTATGGGGGAACCTTATACCTATTGTATATGAATAATGTCAGAAAATATTATAAAAACATTAATCATAGACATACTAACAACAGCTACACTATTATTAATAAGTGGCATACTGCATTCAAAAGTCATTATGATTTGAAATGTGGGTCCAAGTATTGCATGTGTGAATGTTTTGAACACTACACAATAGTAATTGAAGATAACAATGTAGTGTATTGATATTTGCCTTTAATTTTATATGCTTTGCTTATTTCTTCAACTGCATGAAAATATAATGTAGGATGATGCATTTGGAAGTTAGCACCCACTTTTCTCCTAGAAAAATGAAATATACTGATAAAAATTAAAAAGTCAGAATATTTCCCCTAAAAAGAGAAATAGAACCTGAGAGAGAGAGAAAATTGTTGAAATAATTATCCTTCTGGGTTCAGTTCAAAGTGGGGAAAAAGCCACTGGAAACATGGAGGCTATTTGGAAAGATGGTTTAATGGTGAACAGGACCACATGGCTTGAAGCTCCAAAGAAGTATGATCGCATGCTCCAAGGTGAAGAAAAAGAGAAAAAAGGAGGCCAAAATGTTGAGAGACCCTTATATACCCTCTGTTGGGCCCCACCTTAGTGTTTTCTGTTCCTGTGCAAGAAATGTATCCCATTGGCTGTCAAACTCCCAGGGGTAGGATCTTAACAAACTTTGTAGGCTATGTCTGGACCACATGGCTTCACCTGAGTGTTGGCTGATTCAATCTTTCCAGGCCAGGTGGTGAGATGGGTAGAGGCCTTTATTATGTAGAGTATTCTGGCCTAGGCCTTAATGGCCCATTAGCAAAGGTGAGGGGGCTGAGTTTCTGACTCTCTGAAGTTTCTATTTCTCTTTTTAGGGGAAATATTCTGCCTTTTTAATATTTCCCAGTATATTTCATTTTTCAAGGTGAGGGGTGGGTGCTAATTTCCTACAACATAATGACTAATTTAAAGGCAAATATATAAGACTGCAACAGTAGGCATGGTTTAAAAGTTGCTGCAATCTGCTTAGCAAATTATATACAATTGAAACTTCCATTATGTTGGTTGGTCCAAAGAATAGGAGGTAAATCCAAGGATTTATTGGTCTTAAAGAATAATTTATGATATTATAACTTTAATTATCAAATTTAACAATTATTAAGTTCAGATATGAGAAATAAAATGATGGTGAATTTAGCAGATTCTTATTAGCCTAGAGATATCCATTTTTGGAATAGGAAAGACAATTAGAACAATATTCTGCATATTTTTTTCTAAAACATGTTACCTTTATTACTTCTTCTGATCACGAGCTGAGATATTGCTGTTTATTTTGCCCAAAGTAATTTTCCCCCTCAGACATGCATTTGAAAAACAGAAGAACTGAGAAAAGATTGTTTATAACTTTTCTTTTCTATTAAAAGTTTTCTACTTAATTTAGAGAAAAATCACAGTTGTGGTGTCCAAATGATAACACAGATCCAATCTCAGAAAGAAAGACTGGATACTCAAATCTGCCATCAAAATAAGCATAGAGATGCCTCCATTATTTCGGACTCAGTTATTTCTTCCCACCCAAATTGCTTGTGAGCTATCACTGTGGTTATCTTGCCTCCCTAGTTATCAAAACATATCATTTCCACTAGTGTTAGGATTTACATTTTTTTCTACCGGTTCTGTGGATGTGGCTTGGTGGGCATGGCAGTGGAAGGATACTGTAAAATCTCCAGTCAGAGGTGATATTTGCTGGTTCTCTGAACTACTCAAAATTTCCACTACCAGTTCTCCAAAACTGGCCAGAACCTGCTGAATACCATCTATGATTTCCACCTTGGTTATATTCCCCTCATTTCTACACAGTGAATATTTGATGTGGCTCAATTCCTGCTTCCTTTGATGAAGTAGAAAAGTGAGAAATCTGAACTGAAGAAGCTTCTTGGATGAGAAACAAAATGTCTTCAAGGAAAAACCAAGAAAGTCCAGTTGTCTTTTGAACAAGCACCTTTGGGTCAACCATGCCTTGGATGACTGAGAATCTCCATTGACATGTATCCCTGAGGAGGACCTGAAGCAACCCCACTTTTATTCACAGAGTGAGCCACTTGATTTGAGCCTTTTGATTGACTTGAGGCAACAAACCTCCAGTAACATTTCCTCAAGGTGGATTTCTCATAATGAATGTTCCTTTTGTGATATATACAGGGGTGGAATTCTTCCAGTCCCCACCTATTCACTAGAACCGGTTGTTAACTTTCGAAGCAGTTCGGAGAACCAGTTGTTAGAAAAAATTACTGGCCTAATCCTGTAAGGAAGGCAGGAAGGAAACATTCTGGTGTTACTTACAGAAACTGCCTCTCCATTAACCCTTATTATATTCTTGGCAGGACTAAACTTCCTGTCTCAGGAACTTCTCAGGAGTTTTTTTTCCTTCCTTTGCTGGTACTTTGCTTGTGTGGAGTGACCATTCAAAGTTACAATGGCACTGAAAAAAGGGACTTATGAACATTTTTCACACTTATGACAGCATCCCCACAATCATGAGAGCAGCATCCCCACAATCATGAGAGGCCAGCGAGGAGATGTGTGCCTCGATGTGAGTGATATTGAGTTGGCCTCACCCAGCCAGTAACATGTCAAGCCACATCCACCCAGTCACATGATCACCAAGCCATGTTCACCAACTAAGCCACACCTACAGAACCGGTTGTTAAAAAATTTGACTCCCACCCCTGGATATATACGTTAACAATCATTAATCGGTTAGCTAAATTCCATTCCAGCAATCCTATACAGTAGGTCAGAGGTGTCAAACTGGCGGCCCATGGGTTTTACTGTTTGTAAAAGCAAAAAGTTGTATTTGTACTGTTGTTAACTTTTAGACTGTGCCAAAGAGAGTCAAATGTTTGTGCCTTTCCCCCTGTTTTCTCCCATTACACTATATCCCCACTTTTTGCCTTCCTTTTTATTTACTTTCCCATGTTATTTTTTTTTTTTGTATTTTATACTTTGATAAACTAATAAAACATTTTAACATATGAAATGTCACATGATGGTAACATGACACCACTACTTTGACACCCGTGCGGTAGGTAATAGTCACAAAACATTGTGGCAAAAACAAAGAACAAAAAATAAAAAACAGTGTACTGTATCAATTGTGATGATGTTAACTTACCTATACAAGGTGGTCCTTGATTTAGAACCATTCATTTAGTGATTACTAAAACTTACCATGGCACTGAAAAAAAGTGACTTTCATCCAAACACTCACCCTTACAGCTGTTCTAGCATTCCCACGATCAAAAAGGAAGCTGGATTAGCTTAACAACCATGACATTTGCTTAACAATTGCAATGATTTGCTTAACAACCATAGCAAGAAAAGTTCATAAAATTGGACATGACTCAATTAACAACTACCTTGCTTAGCAATGGAAATTCTGGTGCCGATTATGGTCCTAAGGCCAAGGATTGCCTTTATATATTTGCAAGAAGTCTGTAGTACAGGTAGTCCTTGACTTATGATCACAACTGAGAGCAGAATTTCTGTTGTTCAGTGAGACATATGTCAAGGGAGTGTCGTCCCATTTTATGACCTTTCTTGCCACAGTTGTTAAGTGATTCATTCTAATGACATGGTTGTTAAATGAATCCGGCTTCCCCATTAACTTTGCTTGTCAAAAGGTTGCAAAAGGAGATCAAATAACTCTGGGACATAGCAGTGGTGAGAAGTATGAACCAGTTGCCAAGCATCTGAATTTTGGACGTGCGATCATGGGGATGCTACAAAGTCACAATTATAAAAGTTTCAACTGTAAAAAATGATCACAAGTAACTTTTTTCGGTGACTTTGAACGGTCACTAAATGAACTATTGTAAGTTGAGGACTACCAGTAATTGCAGGACCATTAAATATTGGAGAACTGGTTATGAAGCAGCTGCTAGTTCACATAGGTCACATAGCCCAATGCTCTGATTTAGTATAAGAAGTTTCTAAATACACAAAATTATCGAAAGCTGAAGTAGCGAGCATTCAGTAAGCAAAGACAATAAAAGCATCTCTTCTGTTTTCAGTGTACTGAATATATAACACAATGATACCCAGACCGACTCTGGTTATACAAGAAGCAATTTGAGGAGTTCTCTAGCTTCCCCAGGATCATAGGAGGACTGGTACAACCTCCCTAGTGCATCTGGATAAGACTTTCTATCTTCATGTATCACCTCAGCCAGGGAAAAATAAACCGGAATAATTTTTATAAAACTTCCTGAAGCTACAATTCAGTCAAAACCGTGACTTCAGAATTCATGTCATCTCCAGGAGGAATTCTTGTTTCCAAGGTTGACATCTCCACTTCTAGTCATACCTGCTGGTTAGTCCTGTCCATTGTATGGGCACTGGAGGCATGCTCACGGGTGTGCTGACGGATGCGAGTGGAGTTTTGCTGTTCGATGATCGAAGTTGTCGGGATACAGAATTCCCTGAAACATCTTTTGAAGTTTTCATCTAGGAAGGCATAAAGGATGGGATTGAGACAACTGTTTGTGTATCCTAATGCAATACAGAAGTGCCAGGAGATGGTTTGGAAGGTAGTTTCTGGAATATGGATCAAGGCTTTGATGATGACATAAATGTGGATCGGAGTCCAGCAGACAATGAAAACGGCCACAACCACAAGAACCATCCTGGTGATTCTCCGAAGATTTCTGTCCTTTTCCTTGGAGCCAGAGAGCATTCGAACACTCTTCAGGCGTAAAATCATCAATCCATAGCACACTGTTATGATTAAGATGGGCATGATGAAGGCAAAGATGAAAACACAGATTTTCAGTAGGTTCTCCCAGTACCAGGCTGGATGTGAAAACTTAAGTGTGCAATCAATAGATCCTTTGAAAATTAAAAGAGGAGAAATGAATTTTAGCAAATCATGACAATTTCTTTCACTGTTATTGTCCCTCCACCCCCTCCCAAGAACAAGCGATAAGAAACCATTGCTTTTACGTAACTTGAAATGAAACCTACTTGTAATCTTTGTTTTGTGAACAAAACAAAGTGTTACTGCCACCATTGGGAGAAAAGATAACACGAACAGTTTGTATTAATCTAAAAACACATCTATTCTTTATTGATTGATTAATCATATTTATGTGGCCACTCATCTCACACAAAGCAACTCTGGGTGACGTACAATAATTGAATAAAACAGCAGACAAATAAAAACAGCCATCTTTCAAGATAAAAAGTAATTGTTTAAATAAGAATATCAGTTTTTTAAAAATTAAATCTACAAACCAGGGAAAGAGCAGTTCTCAAATTCCAGTTCTCAAATTCCTTAGGCCATAACCAGATTTTGAGGGATTTCCTAAAGTAGTTAAGCAAGGAAGGAGAAAGCCTTGCTTCGGGTGGGGAAAATGTTTCACAAGGAGGGTGCCATGGCAGAGAAGACCCATCTCTCTGGGACCTACCAAATGCAAGTCCCTGGCCATAACACATTTTTCTTGTCAGATCTAATGAGACTCTTCTTCTTCTTGTGCCATATCCATCGTTGGACATGATCATGTTGGCGATCCTGTTTTTATCAACTATTTTTATCCTATTTTATTTTCTGGGTGTAGCATCACATGTCTTGTAGTAGCAATAGAGATCCTGTAGATGGCGAAAGCAGCAAACTGCTGTGTCTAATACAGAGGCCTCTTTGCATGATCTCACTCCATACTATCTTGGGCTGGAAAGTCCCAGACTTGTCCATGATCTCGTCTTACTAACATCACCACTATTCTTAAGGATTGGTTGAGGGGATTCACCAATCCAAACGCTGTATCTATGTTGCCTTTATCTACTTGTAAAAACTCTACAAAAGGTAATAAATGCTGCCTGGGCAGTCAGACATCTTTGCACACAGAAATGACTGGTTATTGAACTCCCATAATGTCCAAAATATTGTAACTTTAGCTTTTTTACGGTTTTGATGATTTCCTTGGCTTTTCCAGGTGGCTTATCTAATGAGACAGGCCAATGTAATGAGGGAGAGAGAGATATGTAATTGACTAATTTGAGGGAGAACTGTAGACAGAAGCTTTTTTAAGGATGCTTGAAAAATCTGATTTTTGCAAAGTTAGTTTGAACTCATATTGTTAAAAGAAAAACAATTAAAATAGAAGCTTCTCTTTAACTTTGACTCTTGGAGACTTCCTGTATATCAAAATAGAAATGCATTCTCTTCTACAAAACATTCTTCCATAATGTTTTGTGTGATTTTATTTCACAGTGCAATGTATAATTGTGTTATTTCCTGATAGTCTCCCATTCAAACAGTACCAGGTCAAACAATGGTTAGCTTTTAAAAAAACCACTCAGCATTGTCTAAATGTTGCCACATGATTGGAGTGAAACGTGGTTGCTTTATTCAAATTTTACATTGTAGTTCTTCCTTTAAAAAGGACTTAAAAATTTCCATATGTGAACAGTTATTTATATATGGCTACATTTATATAACCATATAAAGCCCATGTCACATTGGCCAACGAATGCAAAAAGGACACAGCAGACGAGCAAATGTTCCATCCGTCGTTATCCGCTCTTAAAAGGGGCAAAAATTTGCATAACCGGAGCGGATAACACGGATGCGGGGAGGACGCAGGGTGGATGCAAAGCGGATGCGAAATGGAAGCCCAACGGATGGAAGCAGATGAGAGCGGATGGCGCAACCGCAGGGCTTCCGGGGGGCCTCAGCAAAGCGGACACGGAACGGATAAAGCGGATGCAGAATGGACACCGAACGGATGAAGCGGATGCACAGCGGATTCACAGCGGATAAAGCGGATGCACAGCGGAAGCGGAACGGATGCCGAGCGTTAATTGCGCATGCGGGGGGGAAGCATTCCATAAGACCCCCGGATATAAAGGGAAGCAGCTCGCACGTGGCCAGCATTCCGAGGGAAGACCTTCTGCTGGACACTTCGAGTTCCTTTCCTGCCCTGCCTGCATGCCTGCTTGCCAGCCTTGCTGCCAGCCTGCCTTCCAGCCAGCCTTGGTGCCTGCCTTCCTGCCTTCCTGCCAGGCTTTCTGCCAGCCTTCCTGCCAGCCTACCTGACAGGCTTCCTGCCAGCCTTCCTGCCAGCCTACCTGCCAGGCTTCCTGCCAGCCTTGGTGCCTGCCTGCCAGCCTTCATGCCTGGCTTCCTGCCTGGCTTCCTGCCAGCCTTCCTGCCAGCCTCCCTGCCAGCCAGCAACCCCACAACCATGGGGAGGAAGCGAAAGCCTCAGCAACCTGCCGCCATCCCTGGCAAGAGGGACAGGGCCAACCTCCCGCCCCCTGCCCCTGACTCTGCTTGTGCTGGGGCTTCTGCTGAAGCTGCTCCTGGCGGTGGTGCTTCTGCTGGTGCTGGGGCGTCTGCTGGTGCTTACTCTGTTGAAGCTGCTCCTGGTCCTGCTGGTCCTGCTTGACCTGCTCGTGCTCCTAGATTTGCTCGTCCTGCTCATGCTCCTGGTCTTGCTCGTCCTGCTCGTCCTGCTCGTGCTCCTGGTCCTGCTCGTGCTCCTGGACTTGCTAGCCCTGCTGGTGCTTACTCTCCTGCTGCTGATCCTGGTCCTGCTGCTGCTGCTGATCCTGCTGCCACTGCTGCTGCTGCTGCTGCTGATCCTGTTGCTGCTGCTGCTGATTATGATCCTGCTGGTGAGGATGATGATGATGAGGAGGAGGATGATTCTGCTGGTGCTGCTGCTGCTGGTGGTGTGGAGGAGCAGTCCCTACTACCTGGGAGTCCCTCTGATGAGGGCCCATCTGGTCCAGCCAAAGGCAGGAAGAGGAGTATGCAACAACGGGAGAGGAGGCAATACTATATTGAGGAGGCGCACGAAGATGAGGTGCTGGAGTGGCTGAAAGAGAATGACTATCTGTGGCGGAAGGGACACCGGCTGTACAGGGACACCAAGCGGAAGCAGGCTGCTTGGAGAGAGAGGGCAGAGAGCATGGGTTAAACTTCAGAGGTGCTCCTCGGCTGGTGGAAGCACATGCACACCTGGTACGGGAAGCTGCACCTGAAGAAATCTGGCCAGGCCACTGTGAAGCTGAAAGACAGAGACACCTACATCATGGCCAGGTGCAGCTTCCTGGAGGGTGAGATCTGCCACCAAGGAGCAGCCCCTCTGACAACCCTCTCTCTCTGGCAGCCTGCTGAGAGCCAGTCCTCTTCCGGCCGAGAGTCAGTCCCTCTCTCCAGGCAGGTTTCTGTGGAGCGTGCCACGGCGGAGAACCCGCGGACAGGTGTGGTAAGCATGGTGGAGTGCATAGAGGACTCCCTGGTGCGGTGGGAGAAAGGAGACATCGAGTCCACCACAGTCCTAGCCGCATCCACCCCCCCCAGCTCCGCCTCCGCAGAAAGGCAGAGAGCCGGACAGCAGGAAGGGCAGAGCCACACTGTCCTGCTGGAGATCAGGGACACCATCCGCACCAGCATAGATCTCCTCTCTCAGCTGGTCCACACCGACTCCTCATCTTCCAACCGCAAGCCCTTCGTCACCTACGTCAACCAGATCCTCAAGGAAATGGCGGAACCACAGTACCAGCTGGTGAAGACCGGATCACCGAGCTGCTTCACAACCCTCCAGACCCAGAGGAACCTGCTCCCACCCAGTCCAGGTCTGCTCCTCCACCCCAGGTGATTTCCTTCCCATTCCAAGGCTTCCCACAGGCCCTCACCTACCAGGGCTATGGCTACCAGGAGGTTCAGCAGCACAGGCAGCAGCCCTTCCCAGTCCAGGCACAGAGTCATCGGGTGACACCGTTTCCACCTGTTTCACTGATGCCACCGATGCCACCCACTACAATGATGCCACCGACGACAGCGATGCCACCCACGCCAATGATGCCATCGATGACAACGATGCCACCCACGCCAATGATGCCACCCATGTAAGTCCTCATCCAGCTGCAGAGCAGACAGCCCCACTACACTACTCCTTCCTCCACCCCACAGCCAAGCCCGGCCTCAGTACATCTGTCATTGGTATTGGGACTGACACCTCATGGCATGGAGGAAGGACCTCTCAGAATCACAGGGCTGAGCCAGCTGTCCGAGAGCTTTCTCAACACACCGTCCCCTGTTGTCCTGTCGAGGCCAGGCACTCCAGCACCACCCACCACCACAGCACCTGGACCCTTCACCCCTGAGACTGGGCACACCTCCGAGTGACCAAGAAGAGTGCCAGAGACCGGGTAGCTGGCTACCTGTTGACTTTATTTGGACACTTGACTTGACACTTGTCATTTTTTTTTTACAGCTTGTTGTTCAATAAAGTTTATCTTTGATTCACACACTTGCTTCATTTGTTTTTTAAAAAAAAGTCTTGGTGGAAACTTTTAGAATTGGCTTAAGCCTTTGCATGCTTGTGGGATGGGTTAAGATAGCAGTGGGATGGGCAGGGATACCTGTGGAATGAGCAGGGATACCTTCGGGATGGCTAATAGCTGTGGGATAGATAAACCTCCAGTCCAAGCATAGTGGGACTGTATGGTCTACCCTCCCAGGTGCCACACCTATGGCCCTTTTTTATCAATACCAATGTAAGCATTGATCCACACATTTGAACACAAACATAACTCTTTATTAAACGCCCTGTTCATTCTAGGCCCACCCAACATACATGGCCCAATCTCATCAGTGTGATGAGACAGGCTGAAGGAAGCATCCATTAAGCATCTACCATCCTGTCTTGCCACTCCATCGCTCCAACTGGGGAGTTGCACCAGTGTTTCAGGAGGTTGCGCTGCTTCTTTCCTTCTCGTGAGGCTCTGTTGTGGCCTTGCACATCCTGAGTGTCGATCATGTTTAGCCCTTGCCTCCATTCCCCAGGCTCCAAGTCCCCATTGCCTTGTTGATGGTCCACGAGCCTGTTCTGCAAGACTGGGTAGCGGGTGTGCATGAGATTGTGCAGGATGCAGCAAGCTTCCACGATCCTCCTCACGGTTTCTGGGCGATGCTGCATGGTGGTGAGAAGTACCTGGAACCTGTTGGCCAGGATGCCAAAGGCGTTCTCCACCACCCGCCTTGCCCTGGACAGCCTGTAGTTGAAAATCCTCTCTTCACAGGTCAGGAGTCTGGAAGTGTATGGCTTCATTAGGTAGGTTCTGAGGGAGAAGGCGTCATCCCCCATGATGAAGTAGGGCACATCTTGCGTGTCATTGGGCAAGGGGTCTGGATCTGGGAAGCCCACAATGAGGTTGCCTTCCAGCCCCTCCTTGAGGTGACTGGCGTTGTGTACCTGGCATCTGAAGATGAGCCGTAATCTGAAGCATCGATGTACATGAATTTGTAGTCAGCATTGACCATGGCGAAGAGGACGATGCTGAAGAAGCCCTTGTAGTTGAAATAAGTGGACCCCAACTTGGCTGGAGCTTTGCAGGCCACGTGCTTCCCATCTATAGCTCCAACAGTGTGTGGGAAGTTCCACCTCTGATACCACTGCTCTGCAACTTTCTTCCATCCTTCTTCAGTGGAGGGGCACTGGAGGAGCTCCTCCTTGTAGAGTGCCACCTTGAGCCCAGGTTCCAGGCTGGGCCGGAAGTTGGTGTTTGCCTTGGTCAACCTGGGTGTCAGGCGCTGCACAGCTTCGTCAAACATGGCTGGAGGCATCCTCATGAAGTTCTGGAATGCCCGAGTGTCTTCCTTCCTGAGCTCCACCATCAGCTTGTTCCACAGTCCGTACTCTGCTCTTCTCCCGATCCATCTTCGGACCCAGACGTTTCTTGGCCACCTCTTTTTCTTCCCATAGTAGAGTTTACAGAGCCTGTAGATGGCTTCGTACTGTTGCAGAAGGATGGTGGCTGCCAAAAGGACTGTGGTACGATCCACAGTGGACATGACTGGATGCTGTGGAAGAGGAAGAGTCAGATGAAGGCTGCAGAGGTCTGCACAGGTGGGCTGCTGGTTTGAAAGTGAGATGCAGACGAGTCGCTCCCCCTTTTTATAGGCAGTATAGGTGTCCCTTTGCATCCTCTAGGTATCCTCTAGGCATCCTCTAGACATCCTTAATATCCAAGATAGGTCCCCTCTGCGAATGTTTTTTCTGTTTTAAACACTTTGTTTCTGTTCTGCATCCGTTCTGCATCCGTTCTGCATTTGTTCCGCGTCCGTTCCGCTTCCTCCCTGCGTCTGAGCGGATGTGAGTTGCGCGCATGCGCAGCGGACGCCAAACGGATATAGCGGATGCGTAACGGATGCGTCGCGGATGCGTAGCAGATTCAGAACGGACGAACTGGATACATTTTCCATGCAAAAGTTTTGGGCAGCCCAAAACTTTCGGAGTGGATGAAACATCAATAAATGGATGCTGGACGGATAGAGAGGAAGCGAAACGGAGGCATTGAGTACATCGCGTTTTCGAACGGATGGCAAGGTTTTTGTCCGTTTTACATCCTCTTTGCATCCGTTGGTTCAGTGTGACATGGGCTTAAATAAAAGCATGTCTATCTACAAGGATTCACACATCCCCACGTCTAAAACACTTGTTATATTAATTTTAAAATTCTACTCACAGTAATGCAAGATAGCATGGCTTTATTAATAAATGAATAAATTGAGAGAAGCACAAATGGTCTGGTTTATCTATTAGTATTTCTTAAATATCTGACATTTAGACAGTAGTCTTATGTACACTTAGTCCAAAGTAAAATCTCATTAAACACAATGGAATTTACACCCAACGGTTGAGCAGTCCTTTCCACTGTTACATTCTGATACTTAGTTAAGCACTTGGGAGTATTTCTATTAAACTCAATAGTTTTATTGAGGAGGCAGAGATGGATATGCATTTCTTCAATGAAAATGCCCAAATCTGAGACTTTTTCTAATAACCAGTGCCTATTTTAGGTAATGTTAGAATTTTTACATATTCATGAAACTCTTGGTTCTCTTCCCTTCCTTCTTTCTGCAGAGTATCCGGGCCTTTCAACTATACTTCTTGGTCTCAGGTTGAAGGGTCATTCTGAAATAAATCTTGAACCTAAGTTGATAGACAGTTTGAAGGGATGCCTAGGAATGCCTTTCTGAGAAGATGGAAGAAGAAAACACAAAAATTGAAAAAAGCCAGGAAAGGTGGGAAGCATGAGAAAACAACTTAAAGTAACTCTGTCTTAATTAGGTGTAAATTAATCTGGAGAGTTTAGCAGGCTTTCAAGATTAATGTCAAGCCGTGTAAGGCAGGTAATTTTGGAAATAAGAACCAGTTGGATTTCTGGAAATATATTTACTGTTAGTAGGGCAAAGTATAAAATCAGAGGGGGGGGGGAGAGAGAGAGAGAGAGAGGGAGGGAGAGAGAGAGAAAGAGAGAGGCTTATATTTAGAAAACAGTGAGTTTCAAAAGGCACAATAATTCTTTATTTAAAATATAATAAATAGCATAATTGCAGACCTGGTACATTTCCTGGTTCTAATTTAGCAATAGCAATAGCACTTAGATTATATACTGCCTCACTGTACATTACAGCCCTCTCTAAGTGGCATACAAAGTCATTAAATTGGTCCCAACAATCTGGGTTCTCCTTTTACAGAGGTGGTATTCAGCAGGTTCTGACCAGTTCTGGAGAACTGGTAGTGAATATTTTGAGTAGTTCAAAGAACTGGTAAATACTACCTCTGACTGACCCTTCCCCCATCTATTCTCTGCCTCCTGAGTCCCAGCTGATTGGCTGGGTCTTCTTTTGTTGCCCTGCACAGGAAAATGGAGCTGGAAGGCAGGTTAGTGGGGTGGGGAGGGAATGGGGATTTTGCAGTAACCTTCCCCTGTGGAATGGAGTGGGAATGAAGATTTTACAGCATCTTTCCCCTGCCATGCCCTCCAAGCCCCACCCCGCCCCGCCTACCAAGCCATGCCCACAGAACTGGTAGTAAAAAAATATGAACCCCACCACCGCCTCAGAAGGATGGAAAGCTGAGTCAACTCTGAGCCAGTGAGGATTGAACCTCTGGCAGTCAGCGGAATTAGCCTGAAATCCCTCATTCTTACTGCTGCGCCACAATGGCTCTTCCCAATTTGTTTTGGAACTACTACCTTAGTAATTTGTTTTTTCATAAATCTGCCCCAAACCCAGCTATGGGCATTCAGGTAAAGAAACATTCAGTGTCCATTTGAAGGCAAGAAAAGAAATTCTAACTTACCATTACTCTCTTTGGTGGTTGCCATCACCATCACTGGAATGCCAATTGCTGAAGAAATAATCCAGTTACACACGTTGACAATCTTGGCATTTCGAGGGGTGCGGAAATCCAAAGCCTTGACCGGGTGGCAAACTGCTATGTAGCGATCGACACTCATGGTGCAGAGAGTGAAAATACTTGTGAACATGTTATAGTAATCTATGGATATTACAATCTTGCAAATAGTGGTACCGAATGGCCATGTTCCCAGCAGATAATTCACACTTTGAAATGGTAGCGTACTTGTTGCTAAAGCATCGGCTAGGGCAAGGTTGAAAATATAAATGTTGGTGGCAGTCTTCATTTTAGTGTATCTAAAAAAAGTCAACAAAGTTGGGGCATGAAACTATGAGCAGAGATCAAGTGAAACTGCAACAATAGGCTAGTAATTAACTCAGCTGCAAAAGCTGGAGCTTCCCTTGAATTAAGTGTATCATTATATTTTTATATAAAGAATCAACAAAATGTTTTTTAATTAACAAAGAAAGTTGACAAGCAGGATCTTTCCACCATATAAATATGCCAGCTCTTTCTGTATGCCAGCAAAAAAAATTGGAAATAGTTTAATTTTTTTCCTTTGTCTAATGTAGGATATCTTAAATGCACAGTACTTTAACATTAAATCATCTCACAAGAGTTTTTGTGCCTTTATATTAAAATCCAGATCTTCAATAAGATGTGTATCAAGCAAAACTAGTATCAAAAGATTATAAAAATTGGTTTAGCTCAGCACAGCATTTGCACAAAAAGTTAAGCACATTTATATACAAAAAAACACCTGTAAAATAATTTGTTTAACAGAGCCACCTGAATTACTGCAAAGAATAAGAAACGGAATTGCCTATTTCTTATAGCTAAAGTGGCTTCATGTTGAGTCACAGCAACACAAGTCTAGACATTAAGCAACATTTCTATAGAAGCAGGGTTTTACCACACCAGAGAGGACCTGAGGTGCAGATTGCAGAGAAAGGCCTCAGAGCCAGTCCCAAAAATAGCACCAGAGTGTAAGATGCAAGCAGGAAGACCATATGCTGAACAGTACAACCAAATATCTGGCATTCTGTACAGGAACATCTGCAAAGGGACTAGTCCCTCCCAAGTCCAGGAAGATTCTGCAGAAGTTCATGGAGAATAACAGGGCTATGTGGGACTTCCAGTTAGAGGTGGACAGGCAGGTACATTGTGGTAGAAGCAGGGCTTTACCACATGAGACAAATGTCGTGGTAGTAGATAAGGACCAGAAGACAGTGATGGTGATAGATATAATGATGCCACCTGACTTCTTCTCAGGAAGAAGTACAAGACCTGAAAGAAGAACTAAAAAGATTGTGGAACATAAAGGTCAAAGTGGTCCCAGTATACTCAGGGTTGTGACTCTTAAATTGGGAGAGTGACTCCAATAAATCAAAGACCAACAACATTGTGTCCAAGAGACAAACTCTCTGGTCTCAGGCAGAAGACAAAGGCATATACTACCCATAGGGATGAGAAGGTTTTTTTTTTTTTAATGATTGATGGATATTTTTAAATAGACAGAGATAACACCATATTCTTCTAGCATTGACTTTTAAAGTCAATGCATATATTCCTGAGTTAGATTTACATAGGTAAGATCTTATTCCAAAATCTGAATATTTATGAAGCCTTATTTAACAGTATATTTGTCAGTTTCCTGAGGTTTTCCAATCTAAGAATAAATTTATGATTAGAACATTTCATCCTTCCTAGCTCTAAGATCCACAGATCTGTTTTCATTGCATTATAACATAGGAATTAGGGTCAGGAATACAGAATGCATCTTAACAAATTAGCTTTTGGTCTTCTTCCCTGAATCCTTCTTGTTTCATTGACCTATGCTTTGTCTTGAATCATTAATATTCTTATTCAAATTAAATTGTGCAGGTGTTGTCTCATCTTGACCCAATGCAAATTAAATTGACTGCATCCTTCAGCTCTTCAGTCCTTAAGGGGAAAAAAAACAACCAATTTCAGTTTGGGGCAATAAGAAATCAATTGCTTTAAAGTCTAAGGTTATTTTTTTTCACTCAAATAGGAAAAGTACACCTTATTTTAATTTATTTTGTTTGCTTTTCAGCAGAATGAGAACATTCTGATTTAGACTATCCCATTTTAGAGAAAAAAGTAGGTTGGCTTGCACAGGAGACTTTTATCATCATCATCACTTATCACCATCATTTCCACCTCCTCCTCCTCCTCCTCCTCCTCTCTTGTTTCCGAGAGATTTAGATAATATTGAGAGATTCAGATAATACTTGCAAGGCAAATTTCCTCCTACTATAGAAGTGTTTTTTTTTTTAAAAAACATCAGATATTTAAGCTGAAGCATTTTTATGCACAGCAAAAAAAGTGGGATTCAGAAATTCTCTACTGGACAGTGTTAGAATCATAGAATGGAAAGTTGGAAGAGACCTTGGAGTTCTCTATTTAAACACCTCTAGCAAAGGGAACCCTTCATCTCCCGACACAGTCATATCACTATTGATAGCTTTTACCATTAGAAAAATATTCCTGTTCTTCAACCAGCATCTATTTCCTTGTAAGTTAAACTTTTTGTTTCTCATCCTGTAGATAAATTACTATGATAAGTAGATTGGATTGGAGGAGGCTTTCTACTTTCCTTGGAATCTTGCTTGAAATTAGTGGGTTGAAGAGCAATACATTGTGTCTGCAATTAGGGAAATCCTTATTTAACAAGCTTGCCATTATTCCATTACTTGCAATGTCCATTTCCTGGTTACTTGGGACTCTGCAAAGCTATGATGTCCTGCATTTATCCTTAGTTGCATCAATTGACCCAAGATTAAACATTTTCCATTAGTCCTTCTAAAGTCATAAAACTGAATTCATTACATGCCCAAGACAAATGAGCAAGCAAATGTATTTTGCAAAATTAATTCCATTTAATATCTATCACAACTCACTAGCCAGTTAAGTATGTCTATGTTGGTATAACTGGGAGTAAAGAATAAATAATAATGTAACTGACACATCTCTATTTATTCTAATAATACTTTTGACTTTTGCACTAGAAGGAAATCCACACTAAGCTATAAAAGTTCTCTTGGTGACTTGGGGCCAGTCAACCCTTTTCCAGCTCAACTGACCTATTAAATGTGTTTTTTTGGAAAAAGGATAAAGGATAAAGCTCCTGGAGGAAAAAGAATAACATAAATATAACAAATATATAGATAAATACTATTTTAATGCTCTTCTCCATTTTCTCCATATTGTATTTGATATAATTGGTTTGGATGTGTTCCATTTGTTCTGTTTTATATTAGTAAACTGTTCCCCTTCCATCCTCTGGAAAGAATTGTGGCAGTCTGTTAAAGTAGATATGACTTCCTCTTTGTAAAGCAATGCATATATTACTTTATTGCTGCCAGGCTAGAATAGGAAAAGATAAGGAAGCCAAGAGTTGTATTTGAAAATGGGTTTCCTATGAGCAGAGTTTTTATATAAAAAAATGCATTTTTGCTTCGTTACTTTCTCACAATTTTGTTTCATGAGTTTTGTTATATATTTATGACAGGAGCTAAATGACAGGCAATATTTCTTCAATGTATTTATTCATCGCAATTCTAGCAGTGCAATCATGCACTGAGGGAAACCCAGCAAGATCCTCGAAAAGATAATCAAGCAACAGATCTGTAAACCCCTAGAAACCAACAAAAGCAGATTATGTCAGACTAAACTTATTGAAATCTTTGACAAAATGACTAAATTAGTGGATCGATGAAATGCTTTGGACATCGTATATTTGGACTTCAGCAAGGCATTTGATAAGATACCCAGACCACATCTTACTTTGTGATAAGATTAAAAATAATTGTGCTGGTTAGTATCATTACCAGACGGATTCGTAATTGGTTGACCAACAAAACTTAAAATGTATCCCTCAACTGAACTATATCTACCTGGAGGGAGGCCAATGCCTTCCTGGTCATGACGATTGGTCATGAGGATACAAAAAAAGGTATTGAGACTCTAGAATGAGTGCAGAGAATAACAACAATAATTTGAGGATAAAACACATAAGGAATGGTTACAGGAACTTGGTGTATTTAGTTTAACAAAGAAAAGGACTAGAAATGACATGATAGCAGTCTTCCAATATTTGAGGGGCTGCCCCAGAGAGGAAGGGATTATTCTCTGAAGCACCTGAAAGAGTATCAGTTGGGAACTTATCAAACAGAGATCCAACCCAGAACTAAGGAGAAATTTCCTGACAGTGAGAACAATTAATTAATTAACTTTTAATTAAGGAACAACTTGCCTTCAGAAGCTTTTGTAGTGGGTAAGGCATAAGAACTTTGTTATACTGACCCATATCAACTTTATGTGCAACTTCCCCTGAAGATGACTAAAAAGAAAAAACTGAGGTAGAAGGTTTTGATGCTTGTCTCCTAGTCCTAGGAAATGACAACAAGTTATCAAACCATATTTGAAATAAATGCTTGGAAATAGTTATTTTTATAGTACTTCATGTTTCAGGAATGGCCTGCTTTAGAGCATCTTCCTGTACAATTTTAGACACAGTATAAGGGCCTGTACAGTTTCATTAGTTAGTATTTCAGATCCTTTTTCTTCAAGATCTCATAAAAAAAATCTTGACATAAATAGTCTTCTAAAGGCCTCTTTATTTTGGAAGACTCTGTGTGTGTTGAGGCATTTAGTAGGTTCTTAATTTAAGTGCATTGAATTTTTCTTCTCCAAATGGACAGTATTTGAGAGAGGGGGGTAGAAGGGAGGGAGATGTTGGTAATAATTTGAATTTCAAGATTGTGCTAAACCAGATTTTGTTTAACTCTGTTTTCTGAAAAAAATTACAATATTGTGGAATCCTGAAACACTTTAAATCATTTGGAAAGTACAGTTGCTCTGCCAAAAGCATAACAGTTTCACATGATGCATGAATTCATCTATCAAAATTGTTACCACAAGATATGGTTATAGCTGCTGCCTTAGAAGGCTTTAAAAAGGTATGATATAAATTGATGGAAGATGAACCCATGGTCTGCTATTACTATCTGGAAATATTATACTCAAAATTACCCTCTTATCGTTTGGAAATAAAATCAGTAGTGTGGGTCATAAACATCATGCTTCACTTGTGAAATTTCAAGAGACATTTGGATACATGTCCTTGCAAACATAATATTGGATGAAATTGCCTATGTAACTCATCATTATATCTTCCTGACTTGTAAAATGTTACACTTAATGGAAGGCCAAGAACTTAGATTACCTTTTCATGACTCACAGAACTTCTATGAAAGATCTGAGTTGCAATGGAGACTTTAACAATGACTTCCCCAATCCTTCCATTCTGTTATCATTCTGCACCAGTATTGTTCTAAAAGATTATTCAATCACCAAGAACAATTTGTGAGGAAGCACAAATCTGTGAAATTCCCTTCCTCTTTGTTTAAATGGGTGTGTCCCATGAGTAGAATTTCATTCACTGGAACTCTCGATGCAATCCATATAATTTGCATCCTCTGGCCTTAGCTGAACTCCTCTCCCAAGTTAGTGTGCTTCAGTTTTGAGCCAAGGCATGTACATGCAAAACAAGAATGGGAGGGAATGACATTTTAGCCATGATGTTCAAATGTATTTGAAAACTATATTCTCTGCAATTTATAATGGGAAATCAAGTTCAGAATTCTTAGAAGGCTACAATGCTGAATTTAAAACCAATAATTTAAACATCATTGGAATTATTTAAAATCTGAGTTCTGCTAAAATCTGCCTTTAAATATAGTCATGAATTACATTAAAAAAAAGCTTACATGATATAATGCCAATCTAGATTGTGAGCTACTGCTTTTACAGAAATAATATCCAACTCCTTTCCTTTTTAATCTATGTATTACTAAAGATATATATATATATATATGTGCTGTTTAGCTTCCTTCGGGTATTATCCCACGTCATTGTAGTTCTGTTAAAGTTGTAGCAACGTTTCAGCAGAATCTCATCTGCCATCCTCAGGCTTCTGTATAGAGTTAGTTCCTGGTTTCAAATTTGAGGCTGGTCCATTCTGATTGGCTGGGAGCCTGGATCTGTGTTCATTGGACTTGGAGTTTGATTGATTGGTGTTTCTGGTTTCTTCTGTCTGTTTTGTGGCTTTGATTGGCTGGCAACACTCTGTTCTTGTGTTGGAGGCTTTCAGTGCAGCTTGGCTC